>JAJHZJ010000073.1:11472900-11858652 GCA_023548195.1 Bettongia penicillata ogilbyi
GGAATTTTTTGGTTCTTTATGAAGCCCCAATGCTTTATTCTGTTCTCTCTTTTTTTTTTTTTTTTTTGTAATCGTTGCTCTTTTTTTTTTTTTGTAATAGTTGCTTGCTCTTCTAGATATTTCAGTCTATCTCTTTAGTGGCTCATTCTAGATTTTAAGTCAATCTCACTAGACTATAGTGTGAAGACTCTTCTCTACCCTTTGTTGAGAACCAGGTCATACACCTTTCAATCATTTTTAAAATCTCTTGTTTTCCATGATTTTTCAAATAATGCTGGGAGTGAATCAATACTTTATATGGGAGAAGATGTAGTTCATCTAGAAAAAGTGACTTGAGTTTCTTCAGTTAATTACATCTTTTTCGACCCTCTCCATAATTTTCTTAGTCATCAACTTACTGTAAGTCATTTGTGTTCTATCATTTTCAGTGCAAATGTCATAATACTGGTCAGAGAAAACGAAAGTCAAATAAGATTTAAGAAGTTCCTCTATCTCTCTTTTCTCAATTATCACCATCTTGAATATTCCATTCTTTGATTCCATCTTTCCCCATATAGAGTTTTTAAAAATCCCAATATCCCCCAATTGGAGGGAGGTTGGAAGGGAGTAGTTATTAATCTTTCACTGTCAACATGGCAAGTTTCTCTGCTTGGCCCTTTGCTTTTTTAACTATTATACTTTATTTTAAATAAGGACTTGTAATGGCAAACATCTTCAGATATCCAGCAGACACAGAGGTGGGGAGGAGAGCTTATGCACTGGATAGTAAAATTAGAATCCAAACAGATCTTGATGGGTTGAGCATTGTGATGAATCTGTCAAGATGAAATGCAAGTGAAAAATCTTACATTGGGCATAAAAAATAGTGGGCTTTTTCTGAAAAAAGATGGGTCACGTTTCTGATGTGGAAGCCAGAAAAAAAATGTGATTATGGTCTGCACTAACGGTGAGAACTTCCAGGCAAAGGGAAGTGGTAGTTATAAAATTGTCTGACTTCAGGACACCTCTTCTACCTACGTCCTTTGTCAGCCTCAAATCTTTCTGAGATTTAGCATTCCTGTCACTCTTTTCAGCACTTGGCCATGTTCTATAGTAATGCTCTGTTACTGAACTTATTTCTATCTTTGATACTTTTTTTTAGATATTTAAATTTAGCTCATTAGTTTCCTTTGTATACACACCTACATTATCAAACAAATCCCATTTTTAATCATCATTGTAATTGCTTCAGTGTGTGTCTTCATAGCTTCATTATTAAATATCTTTCACCCTTCCTGGGCTGACTTCCCTTCTTGTATTTTTGTTCATGGGGTCCTACCTATCTTTTCTCTAAACTCTTTGAATTCTGGTCTCCTAAAATTTATATACATGTCAGACTATGCCTGTATTTTGACATTTTTAACACGAACTCCAGGATTCCTGTCATTTCCAAATCAATAACTAGTTCTTTTCTGTTAGTCAAAAAATCAAATCCAGAATGGGTTTTCCCCTTGTCATTGTTCTACATTTTGAAGGATTAAATTAGCAATGAAATAAGTCAAGAAATTAATAGTTGCTCACCTTTGGGCAGAGAATTTCAGCAGATGCCTGCACCCACTAAAATACTCCCTTCAGTTCTATATTATGTTTGTGCTTGTGATATTTCTGTAACAGAGGGCTCATTAGCAAGAATTAGCATGCTTAGCTGATGTGATTTCCTCTATGGATGAAGCAGAGTAGGCTGCCTAGAGAGAGCCATGATGACAAGTAATATGTTTGTTTGTTATAGAGATGTGGAGCATGTGTGTAAATCATCTACCTCTTTTCAGTTCGTTAGTCAAATGATGAAAAGTAACCTCTTTGAGTGGTCATGGGGCCAAAACTGGGATATTTTTATGGCATGGGGCTCTTGATGAGGAAATTTATTGCACTTACTGGATTGAGGAAAGAGAATAGGTCACTGAGGGACTCTGTCTGGGGGATGGATTACCACCTTCTCTCACCCTCAGCTGTCATGAATGTGAGAGAATTGTCATGCTGTAACTTCTGTTTCTACTGAGTCCACAATTTCCTATTTCTAGGAAAAGAATATTAGAGATGATTCCATAACATAGTTATTTTTCTCTCCCTTATGGTGTAGCAATGGCTAAGAAGATGAACAGGATGTGATTGGGGACCTGTCATTCACTTCAGACTTCCTTAACACTCTCAATATTTGATGAATACTCTTATCAACTTATACTTTCAGCTATTTTTCAGACTTCCCAGGCTTACAGGAAATAGACAAGTCCTTTGGGGTTTGCTTGGAGACTTTCTCCAAAGAAGATTAAAAGTTACTTAATTTTCCATGATATTAAAGGGGTTGTGCATATGTTTCATTTAATAATGCTTCCATCACTGGGGGTAATGAATAGTTTTGAAGTGTTTTTCCAAACATGTGACTTCTTTTTCCCTTGGTATAATGTGGAAGTTAAGATTCTGGAAATCTCAGAGATATCCCTATGCTTAACTCCATTCTTTATTTTTTTTTTTTTTTGTAGTAGAAAAGAGGAACAAATTTTTAAAAAATAAGAAGAAACAGGAAAACACAGAAGTATGAAGCAGGAGAAGGTAGTCTATGATTTTCAAAACATGTATAGGATTAAAAAATTTCTTATGGTTTATCTTTTGTTAAAAACATGATCCTTCAGGTTTCATCGCTCATAACTAATATATATTCTGGGCCACTTTCGATTAGTAGGGCAGCTAGATTATTCAGTGGATGAAATATCAGTCCTGGATTTAGGAGGACCCCAGTTAAAATCCAGACTCACACACTTACTAGCTTTGATACCTTGGGCAAATCACTTAACTGTCCTACCTTCCCAGATTGATTATTTTTTAAACTTGGGAAAAGAGGCCTTTGTTTGCCACATTTTTTTACCTAACTTTAATCAGTGAAGAGACATTGCCTCAATCAAACTGAGAATGGGGAAAGACCCTTAAAATGAAGGATAAACAACATTCTGTAATTAGAATGGGTTGCCACACAGGGAACCCAACTGGCCAGTTTTATTTGGGCAATTCAGCTACTTTCTCCTCCCATCTTCTGTCTTCTTTCTCTGTCTACATAGGATATAATACCCTTATCTGTAGGTGCTCAGCCCAAAGGAGTGTAAATGTTAGAGATCTTGGAGTTTATAACCTAGATTCCTTTCTTAAGGACTATGCCTTATACCCAGATCACTTTGACTGTCATTGATTGGCCAACAATTAAGCCTCAACCCAAGTCCCACCTGGTCATTGTTTAGGTCATGATGGCTCAGAGTGAATATATAAATAGCAAGTGTTTTTAAACTCCTTAAAAGAAGCCATTCTTTGCTTCATTTCTTACCTACCCTTAAGCACTTGAATGGGTGTTGCCTCAATTAAAGTAGACCTTTGAAACACTTTAATTTCAATAGGTCAAGGTCTCCTACTGCATCCAAGGCCATCTTCTGATCTATATCTTGCCACTGGGCCCAGATGCCTCCAGAGGAGAAAGTGGGAATGGTGACTTTGCACAACCCTCTGTCATGTAAATCCAATTGACTTGTAAGGCATGCCATTACTTCCCTAATGTCATGATCCTCTTTCAGAATGAAGGACAAACAATATCAATAGTCAAAATGACTTATTCACTTGAAGTTGTCCTTAAAAGAGTATTGCTATTATGGTATGCAATGTTCTGTTGGTTCTGCTCAGTTTCCTCTTCATTATTTCATACAAGTCTATCCATGATTTTCTAAGATCACTAAGCTAATCATTTCTTATGCCACTGTTGTGTTCCGTCACATTCATATACCATAACTTGTTCAACCATTCCTCAAATGAAAGGCATTCCTGCAATTGACAAATGTAAAGATTTAAGGTTTTGGAATAAGAATTCATGTTTGGCAAAATTTATTGGGAGAAATGGAAAACAATCTGGCAGAAATTGGGCATAGATTAAGATCTTATATTATTTTACCAAGAATTAGGTCAAAATGGATGTATTAGCTGGATGTGAAGAGAGATGTTCCAGGAAAATTTGGGGAGTATATTACCTATCAGACTTATGGACAGGTAGACAATTTATGAATAAACAAAAGATAGAGGACACTGTGAGGTGTAAAATGGATTATATGATTAAATTAAACTTAAAATTTTATACAAATAAGACAAATGTATGCAAGATTAGAAGGAAAAGAGAAAATTGGGGGGAATTGTTAGACAGATTCTCAGTTCAAGGTCTTAGATATTAAATATGTAAAGAATTTTGTCAAATCTATAAGACAGATATTTTGATGATGTTTTCTACATCAAGGATCTTTAGGATACAGATGTAATTCTATAGGTAGTGATGTGCTGGAGCCAGGTATGTTGGAATCTGCAAGACAACTATACCAGTGTGAACATTCATACCTTGTAAATTGACATTACAAATCAGCCCTGATTAATAAAGTGATGGAAAAAATGTTAAGAAAACCAATTAAAATTAAAAGCATGTTTTTATTCCAAAGACCATTTTTTTTTTAACAATGAAATTGAGAAATGTTAAGTCTATCAAAATCAATCCCAACATGCTGTGTCTGTTACTGTGTATAGTGTTCTCTTGGTTCTGTTCACTTCACTCAACATCAGTTCATATAAGTCTAGGAAGACCATTTTTAAACATTTACCAGCATACTCCCAGTCTTCAACCTCACTTTGCCAGAGTACAAATGTTACAGTATTAGATCTTCCTTTCAGCATCACTCGAGGTTGATAGACTAAGCAGATGCTGAAATGATGGATTACATGTTGGGTTATAAAGGAGGAGGTCATTAATGGGGTAGATTGTTTGTAAGGCGATTTAAAACCTGAGCCCTCACTGTCTTCTTAAAGATCAGGGACTATGAAAAACAAGGTGCTAAAGAGTGCTAGTATTGTACTCAGAATACTTACTGGATTTTTAGAGAGTTGACATGAGTGTGAAACTGAGATATGGTGTCATGTATGAAAGGTGGCATGTAACAATCTCTTGTAGTTAATGAGGTACTGGTATTTGTCCTAGAATATGCCATATACTGTGAGAATGTGGGACAGAGAGGGAAAGTGGTTACTTCCAGGCAACCATCTAGCAATGAAATTTAATTCGTCCCAGTTCCAATGCCCGTGTAACAAGGTAGAATCTGTGCCCAGTGATGATTCATCTTTACTACCTAAGTAGCGTATTCTGAACACTAAACTTTTCAGAGGAGAAAAAGTAATGTACATGAAGGTGGAGGGAGGTTAAGGAGACTTAGGTCCAGAATGTGAGGGTGTGAGTGGCCAGAGAATATTCAGGAAGGGGCAAGCATGCTAGGTAACTGTAACCAGGTGATATAGTATTCAAAAGATCAAGCAAAGAAGGCACAAGGAAGTCTAGAGGTAGAGCTCATTCTGAGTTTTGCAGGTAGCCAGTCCAATACCGACGTGTTGTGGAACGTCTTTTGTGACCGCTCTCACTGCTAACTCCATGTTCAAGAATTCTGAAATCTCTTTTGACTATAATTCTATTTGCCTTTCACCTCTTCTTCTCCTTTCCTTAACATAAGCCTCCTCTTCATCCACATTATAACTTCCAATCCCTTGATCTCCCGATTTTCCCACAGACAACCCCTCCTGCATTAGCCACACTCTCCTCTTTTCCCCATCTTAGCTCTTTGGTGAATCCATTCAACTCTACACTAACCTCATCTCTTCAATTTCTTCCCCTCCCCCTTCTTTATCATATCATCAATTTTGCTTACTCAATTTTCAGTCTCAGATCACTAAACGTGCCTATACGTGTGTTGCTTAATGAAGGTGAAGAAAATGACATAAGCGTTCTGACTAGGTCCACCGCAAATTTTTATGAACCTCAACTGAGCCCCCACTGTTGCTAGGCAATTCTACTACACCTCCCCTGTCAACTTATTTTCCCTTTTTCCATGCTGATTTTTCCAAACTCCTCAAGCTTCCTATGGATCTTTCTCCTCTCTTCTCTCTCAGCTGAGAATCTCACCTCATATTTTGCAGAAAATAAAATTTGAAAGCGTTTACTGTGAACTTTCTTTTTTCTTCTCTTTCTCATCTTCTATCTGAGTGACTTTCTACCACTCTCTCCTCCTTTACTCCTGTCTCACATGGTGAAGTGACCTTGCACATTTCTAAGGTTAATCCCTCCACTAGTTCAAGTGATCTCCTTCCATCTCATCTCTTCCTCTGCCATAACCGCACTTTCTTTTATTTTCAATTTCTCCTTCTTGGCATTAATTTATTAAATATAATTGGTGTGTCAATAACTGGAACTATGGAGAGAAACAAACTGGAATGGGAGACTCAGCAAATATTATCAGTGGAACCTCAAACTCTTAGGGACGTTCCTACATCACTGAGAGGGAAATACAACTAGACTTGCTGCCATAAAGTTAGGTTAAAGGAAATACTACATTTCCTAAATTACTCATCTATTTTCAAATCATATATACCAGTGAATCATCTGTATATGTAACAAAGTTAGCAAACAATGAACTGTCTCTTAATCTCTCTTCCCCCACATTCATTCCCTATGCTATTATCGAAACACTAGGGGACCCAGTTCAGGCTTCCTAATGTTTCCCAATTATTGATTAATACCCTTACTAATTTAGATTTTTAGGAATTTTCCAGACTTCCAAGGCTTATAAGGAAACTGAGACTTTTGGAAGTTGCTTGGGGACTTTCTCCAAAGACCATTTAAGTTTCATTAATTTGTTATGATCTTAAAGAATCTATCTATGCAGACATCTTATTTAATGCTTCTATCAATGAGAATAAAACTAGGTTTTACAGGCTTATCAAGATACCTAGATTCCTTTTACTCTGCAAAATGGTGAAATCGGGATTTCTGAGAACTCAGAGACAATTCCACACTTATGTTCATTTTTTTATTTTCTAGCAACAGATAAAGATAAATTCACTAATACTCATTGGGATTTATTAAAAATCTTTTAATCAGCTAGTAAAAGGAAATATGGATTTTGTTATTCTCTCTAGAGATGCCAGTAGACTTGAAGAAAAAATAATTGTAAGAAAGCTAGAAGTAAGAAAGAGAGGAAGACACCCTAATTTATTTTGAAAGCACATACAAATTTAATAAACTTTTTTTCTATCTAAACTTTAGAGTTAGATATATAATTCGTTAGATATTTTTAATCAGTGCTAGATGGTAGGATACCATCTCCCACTCTTTAGGACATATTACAGTTTTGTTTCCTTTTGCGTTCATTAATATAGATTGTATTTTACCTAGTGAAAGACAAGCACCTGGGAATTACATGACCGAAAAGTTTCAAGACAGTTTTAATCTACATCTATTCAGAATATCTTACCAAACTGAAGGGTTTCTATTTAATTTTTTAATTTAACATATAAGTGAACTTTATCTCTTGTTGATAATTACAATTTGAGTTAATATGTTGAGTAAATGAATGATTTTTTATCTATTTTAAGTTCCTAGGAATTCCAGTTATTACTTTTATAATGTAACTGCACCAAAGGTTCTAGAAATGGGGATATGCAGTTTCTAGAACAGCTGATGATGGGGGAATGACATCTCTCTTCATATCTAAAGCACTTTCATATGCATGAGATATTAGATTCTTTTTTTTCTGATTGGCACGAGAGGACAGAAAAGAAAGTAATGGATAAAAGTTACAGAGGCAAATTTATGCTTGAGATTCAGTAAAAACTTTCTATCAGTTAAAAATTTCCACCAATTCTGCCACAAAGTGAGTTTGCCTGCCTCAATAGGTTCCCCACTACTGGAAGACTATTTTTATTTTTTTTTTTGGAGGAAGACTTTTTATTTGCATTGTATGTAATTCTGCCTTCTCCATCTATCTCTGCTCCTTCCCTTTAGGTTATGCCAGTGACTTCTGAAATTTTGACTTGTAAAATTAAATTTATTTTTTGTTTTCAGTATTTACTTCCACAAAATTTTGGGCTTCAGTATTTCTCCCTACATCTTCCCTCTCCCCATGCCAGGCTAGCATGTATTCTGATTACCCCTTCCCCCAATCTGCCCTCCCTTCTGTCACCTTGACCATCTCATCCCCTTCCCTTCTATTTTCCTGTAGGACCTAATAGACTTTATACCCCAGTGTGTGTGTGTGTGTGTGTGTGGGTGTGGGTGTGCGTGCATGTGTGTGTGTGTGGGTGTGTGGGTGTGTATGTGTGTGTGTGTATACCCAATTGCATGTAAAAACCAATGTTAACATTCCTTTTTAAATCTCTGAGTTCCACATTTTCTCCTTTCCCTCCTCCCCACCTATCCTCCTCGAGAAGGCACGCAATTTGATATAGGTTATACATGTGTCGTCATGAAAAATACTTCAATCACAGTCATATTGTGAAAATGAACTATATTTCCCTCTATCCTGTCCTGCCATTCATTCATTCTATTCTCTCCTTTGACCTGTCCCTCCACAAAAGTATTTATTTCTGATTACCCCTTCCCATAATCTACTGTCACTTCTAATTTCCCCCCTTTCTTATCCCCTTCCCTGAAGCTTTCCAGCAGTGTAAGATAGATTTCCATACCCAATTGAGTGTGTATGTCATTCCTTCCTGAAACCAAATGTGATCAAACCAAGGCTTATTTATTCCCTCTCACCTTCCCCCTCTTCCACTCCATTGTAAAAACTCTTGTCTCTTTTATATGAAATGATCTACAACATGCTAGCTCTCCCATTCTCTCTCCCAGAATATTTCTGTCAATATTAAATTTTATTTATTTTAGATATAATCCACTTACCCTATGCCTGCACACACACACAGACACACACACACACATACATACATGCATGCCCACATATTCCCTCCAACTGCCCTAATATTCTATGCAATTCTGGTCTTTTCAACAAGAATGCTTGGAAGTCCTCTATTTCATTGAATTTCCATTGTTACTGCTGAAGTATTCTACTCAGTTTTGCTGTGTAGGTGATTCTTGGTTTTAATCCTACTGCCTATTACTTCTGAAATATCATATTGTAAGCCCTTTGGTCCTTTATCTTAAAAGCTGTTAAATCTTATGTTCTCCTGATCGTGTTTCCACAGTACTTGAAGTGTTTCTTTCTGGCTGCTTATAATATTTTCTCCTTGACCTGGGAGCTCTGGAATTTGACAGCAATATTCCTAGGAGTTTGCCTTTTAGTATCTCTTTCAGGAGCTAATCAGTCAATTCTTTACATTTCTATTTTGCCCTCTGGTTCTAGAATAATAGGACAGTTTTCCTTGGTAATTTCTTGAAAAATAAGGTCTAAGAACTTTTATTTTTATCATGGCTTTTAAGTAGTCCAATAATTTTAAATAATCCCTCCTTGATCCATTTTCCAGGTCAATTGTTTTTCCAATGAGATATTTCACACTGTCTTCTATTTTTTCATTCTCTTGGTTTTGTTTTAAACTTTCTTGATTTCTCTTAAAGTCATTAGCACACATTTGCTCCATTATAATTTTTAAGGAATTATTTTCTTCAGTAATCTTTTAGACCTCTTTTTATTCCATATGGCTCATTCTGCTTTTTAAGGCATTCTTCTCCTCACCGACTTTTTGGACATCTTTTGCCATTTGGGTTAGTCTAATTTTAAAGCTGCTATTTTCATCACCATTTGAGGGCAGTCCCTATCAAGCTGCTGACCCATTCTTTCATGATTTTTTGCATCACTCTCATTTCTCCTCCCATTCTTTCCTCTATATGTCTTTCCCAGTTTTCAATATCATTTCTGAGCTCTTCTATGGCCTAAGACTAATACATATTTTTCTTGGAGGCTTTGGATGCAGGAGTTTTGACTTTGTTGTCTTCTCTTCCTGGTATGTTTTGATCTTCCTCCTCACCTGGAAGCCTCAGTCATATATAGTGGGAGGAGCTTGCTGAACAAGTGAAATAGGAAGGATGGGGAAGTTAGTGAGAGCAATTGGGGTGGAGGAGAGAAGATACAGGTCAGCAGGTGCAGCAGGGCTGATGAGTGTTTGGTTGTGAGAAGAACCCCATGGGATTTGAGGGGTGAAAGGCTTGGGAATGTCTTTGACTACAGCAGTGGTAATTTGTATTGACTTCTTGGCTAATGTCATGAATGGCTATCTGGTGTCTGAGTAAATGATTTTCTTCTGCCTTCTATATGGAGGGTCTCATACTTTATGTTTAAGAACTACGTTGGTGTATTCATAGCCCTCCTGCTGTGAATATTGCCTGGGTAGTACAGAGAAGAAGACTCTCATGATTTCTGGGCAAAACAGAAAAAATCACTATTTACACTCATGAAGAGGCATCAGAGTCAAAATAATGATCAAGTGAGACAAAATGATGTTCATTATGCTGTTAAAAGTATGGTATGCTAATCACCTCACAGTGCATATCTATATCCACATATCTATAATGTAAAAATGATTGGTCTACATGAAAACTATGATCAAAAAAGGAGCTAACGCAATATCTTGCAAGATATTATCAAGGAAAACTACTCTGGTATTCTAGAATCTGAGAGTAAAATAGAAATGGAAAGAATTCACTGATCATCTCCTCAAGGAGATTCCCAAAGGAAAACTCCTAGGAATACTGTAGTCAAATTCCAGACTTTGGAGATCAAGCAGAAAATATTGCAAATAGCCAGAAAGAAACAATTCAAATATTGTGGAAATACAATCAGGACAACACAGATGTAGCAGCTTCTACACTAAGGGATTGAAGGACTTGGAATATGACATTCCAGAGTTCAAAGGAGTTAGGATGGAGACCAAGAATCACCTACTCAGCAAAATTGAATATAATACTTCAGGGAAAAGTGGAATTTTAATGAAATAGAGCACTTGCTGAGGCCAAGGGGAGAGCATGTCTAGTACAGGAGAGATAAACTAGAAGAAAACTGAACGGTGGAGGAATTGGAAGTAGTTGTATGCACAAATAGGAGGGTTTTGTAAGGGAAGGTAGAGGAAGAGCAGGAGAATTACTAGGTTATGGTCAGGTGGGGCAAACTCAGAATTCTTAAATATGTTAATGTATTCATGTGTTATGACAAGATTGAGATTGTGGCCATCTTAGTATGTGGCTGAGAAGGGATAGGCAAATGGAATGAAGAGGTTGAGGATCTGAATGTTTAGGATATTTGAGGGAGAGTCATCATTTATGTATTTTATAGTCTCAAGTGTGCCTTGTCTCCTAAAATACCTTTTGTTTTATGTACATGAAAGCTCCGAAGTGTAATGCATTCTTCTTAGTAAATCACCGGTTTATTACACACATATGTATATACTTGCTCTAGGCATGATTTACAAAACAAATTGGGAAATATTCTGGACTTGCATATTTTAAGAAGTTTCTCAATCAAAATGTACAATTCTCTAGTGAAAAAAATGCAAAAGAAGGTAGCCTAACCACATCAGATCTAAAACTATATTGTAGAGCAGCAATCACCAAAATTTTTTTCTTCTGGCTAAGAAATAGGTTAGTTGATCAAAGGAAAAGGGTGTTTACGCAAGACACATTAGTCAAATAACTATGTAAATCCACTGTTAGATAAACCCAGACTCCAGCTTCTGGAATAAAGAACTCACTATTTGATAAAAACTGCTGGGAAAACTGGAAAATAGTATGGCAGGAACTAGGAACAGATCAACATTCTATACTTTACACCAAGATAAGGGCAAAATGGATACATGATTTAGATATAAAGAATGATATCATATAAGCAAATGATATTAAAGAATAGTTTACCTGTTAGATCAATGGAAAAGGGAAGACTTTATGACCAAACAAGAGATAAAGAATATCACAAAATGAAAAGTGGATAATTTTGATTATATTAAATTAAAAAGTTTTTGTGCAAGCAAAGGCAATGCAACTAAGATTAGAAGGAAGCAGAGATCTGGGAAACAATTTTTGCTTCCAATGTTGCTAATAAAGGGCATATTTCTCAAATATATGCAGGAATGGGTCAAATGTATGAGAAGACAAGTCATTCCTAAATTGGTAAATGGTCAAAAGGCATGAATAAGGAGTTTTCAGTTGAAAAAAATTAAAGCTATCTCTACCCATTTAAAAATGCTCTAAAATTTAGAACTTCTTAAACTTTTTTTTCAGTTGTGACTCTTGTAACACTTCTTTAACCATATGCCATAGTCCCATACAGGAGCTTAAGAAGCACTGAAAGTATATATCACCATTTATTAGAGAAATGTAAATTAAAACAACTCTGAAGTTCCACATCACCCCAATCAGACTGGCTAATAAAACATAAAAGGAAAATCACAAATTTTTGGAGAAGATGTGAGACAATTAGACTACTAAAATATTGTTGGTGGAGTTGTGAACTGATTCAACCATTCTGGAGAGCAATTCATAACTATGTGCAAAGTACCATAAAACTGTGCAGACATAGCAATACCACTACTAGGTCTGTATTCCAAAGAGATCATAAAAAGAGGGAAAAGGACCCTTGTGTACAAAAATATCTGCATCAGCTTTTTTATGGTGGCCAAGAGTTGGAAATTAAGGAGATGTCCATCAATTGGGCAATGTCTGAACAGGTTGTGGTGGAGGAATGTAATGGAATACTATTGTGCTAAAAGAAATGATGAGTGCACAAATTTCAGAAAAACCTGGAAAAATTTATATGAACTGATGCTGAGTGAAGCGAAAAAAATGAGGAGAACATTGTACAGTGTAACAGCCACATTGTACACAGTAACAGAAACATTGTTTGATAATTAACTATTATAGACTTAGCTTTTCTCAGCAATACAATGACATAAGACAATTTCAATACTCTTGATGGAAAATTCTGTCTATATCCAGAGAAATAACTATGGATTCTGAATGCAGACTAAAGCATACTATTTTATCTTTTTTTTTGTTTCTCATAGTTTTTCCTTTTCCTTCTTATCCTTCTTTCACAATATGACTAATGAGGATATACGTTTAATATGATTGTATGTGTATAGACCACATCATGTTGGTTGCTATCTAGGAGAGAGGGGAAAAGGGAGTGTAAAATTTGGAACTCAAAATCTTATAAAAATGAATGTTAAAAACTCTTCTTAAATGTAATTGGACATCAATAATACTACATTAAGTGAGAAAAAACCCCAAATATGCAATTCTCTATTATTTGTCATTTGACTTATTCATAGATGCTAACAGGCATCATGTAGCATGTGATTTGTATTGAGTTTCTAAAAGAAATTTTTCCAACCATAGGTCCCTAGGGTGTTTTCTTTCAATCTAGATGTAGTTAAAAGTTAGAGACTACATTTCTCATATTTTTGTTGGAAACAATAGACAAATGCTACCTTGTAGGGGGAAAGGTGCTATTCTACTCTTATATGGTGTATTTCGGTTCATGAAGAGTAGACATGTCAATTTTCATTGCAAAGGAAGCTCACATAGACTCCTGTTTCATAGCAAACAATTTTACATTGTTCTTTGCTTGTGATTCTAGTTTTTGTTTCCATCCAAGAAATATTTCATTGACTTTTTTAAGGGAGAAAAATTTTACTATCCAGTACTGAAAACTCACAAAATTACTAAGAAATTCAGGTAGTTGGATTTCTCTGGGCAGGGACATACATATTTTTTCAGATTTTACCTTCATGAGAGGTGAACACATTTCTTTTATTCTATCAGCTATAATGAGGGAAATGCTTTCTGTGACTAAGTGGAAGGTGACATTCATAAAAAAAATTATTGATCTAGAGTATCCATTTAGATTAAAAATGTTAAACTGAAGACTTTAGTCTCTAGACATGGCATCAGGGTATCCTGGAATAAAGCAATGGTGCTGAAGTCAAGGGAACCTAATTTCAAACTCAGCTATGCCTTTGTGTCCTTAGACCTCTATTTCTATACCTGTAAAATGTAGGTGTAGGTCGTTATGTCTTCTGAAATATCTTCCAGTGTGAAATCTGTCATTCTAAATATAATCAACCTAAGTTAACACACAGAATAACTACTGGACTTTGTGTTTGTAATTTTCTCAACCTTCCAAAACATTTCCTCAAAGTTGTTTATGCCATATCCGTGATCCACCTCTGCTATTAACAATGTTTAGTTATGACATGAGTAGCTCATCTCCCCTATTTCAGGATGACCACTCAACAATGATGTGCTGGTAAAAGCAACTGGATCTCTAGGGGAAAAACATGGATGATACAAATTTAATCATTAACATCTTTCTCTATTTTCTCAATTAAAAAAATCATTTTATATATTTGTTTATTTGTAGCATTTGCCAATTTCCAAAGTATAAGTTTACTTACAGAAAATTTAACAGTAAGCTCTTTTGAGACTGTACAGGCCCTGGCACAACTCTGCCTCTGAGGTTCCTAACAATTCTCAGTCAAAAGATCCTTATGAAGGGATGGAAGAAGGAAGAAATGGGGATTGTGCTGTCAGTTTGTTAACTGAAAGAATTGAGACATAAATAGATTGTTGTATCATTCATACTATCAACATCCTTGATTTTTGTAAAGTTTTCTTTCAAAAGGAGGAAAACACAAGTCTGAGAATTAGTTCCACAGTCTCCTGCTGGAGAAAAAAATCAATAGAACAAAGGTCAGGTGTTCAATCGTATGATTCCATATGACTCAATGGTTTTGTTTTCTCTTCATCTCAATAATCCCCAACAAAATGCTACTTATTTCTGATCTACATTGGGGAGAGAGAGGGATTAAACTATTTCATGAGTCATGGATCAAACCATGCCCTCTGCCATAAAGGATGGTGGAATATTTCTCTTTCGTTCCCAACTATCTTGTGACACTTGACTTTGTTACTTGACCTGCTTTGATTTGCAGAATCCATTTTCACAGTGTCTGTTCAATCAACAAATCAAAGGAATCCAAAAGTTGGGATTATTCTGCCATTAGGTAGAGCAGTCAGTCAGTTCAGACATATCCCATTTTTTCTAAAAGAGGAATAATCCCACAAATCTGTTTATATGTGTGTGTGATTGAAAAACCACTTTCCTTCTGTATTTTAAAACAAAATAAACGGTTTTTTTATTTAAATAGTTAAGCAGACAGAATAAATAGTAGATAGTGTTATAAAATGAATTTTCACAGAAAATAGTCACCTAGGTACAAATTGGCACTTAAAAAAGTTACTGGAACAAAGAGTCCTCAGTGAAAATCTTTGTCCAACTCATTGATTTCAGAAATCAGAAAACTGAATTCCATGTGGATTATAATGTAAGGTCCTACTGATAGATAAATGATAGAGCCACGATTTGAACTCATGTCTTCTAACTTAAAATGCAATACTTTTTTCATTATCCCATGACTTCTTATCCTTTTCTAATATGTCTCGATCTAAACATCCTAAAGTAACATTTTAAATAAAACTTAGCAAGTATTTTAAAAGGGAAAAAAAATTTCAGTATAATTTCACTTCCAGTAAGAATGGTAGAATGGATAGAGTACCCAGTGGAGAGTCACCAGAAGAACCTAGATCAAATTTTGGTTCAGTCACTTCTTGGTAGTGGGGCATTGGGAAGGTAATTTCAATTGGTCAGTGGCTGAACAAGTGGTGATATATGGTTATGACAGAATACTACTAAGCTATAAGAACGTATGAGCTCAGTGATTCAAAAAAATATGGAAAAACTTAAAAAAATAATGAAGAGTGAAATGAGCAGAACCAAGAGAACACTGTATGCAGTAACAAAAATATTTTTTAAAGAATGACTTCGAATGAATAAATTATTTTGACTCTTAGAAATATCTAAATCAGCATAAAGAACATATAAGATGTTGCATTCAGAAAAAACTGGTATAGTATAGAATAAGCTTGCATATATCTGTATATACGTATATGCATATGCTAACATATATGTGTATATATGCACATGCATACATACATATATATTATTTTATCTCTTGTCCCCTCTGTGTGTATATACGTGTGTATACCCACACATATTTGTATAGAGTGGTAGCCTTCTCTAGGTTGGGAGGAGAGGGAAAAGAAAAAGGGAAAAAAGTAAATTTATATGACAATTTTGTTGTATATTTGCAAGGAATAGGAAGTTGTGCGTAGTAGACCTTCTGTTTCCTGTGCAATTATCTTTTTATTGTACTATATTATGGAACTAATTGATTTATTCCTTAAAATAAAAGTAATTTTAAAGAAAAAGGAAAGTCCCTATGACATCTGTACCCTAAATCTGAGATCCTATACCTATAATTTGTACATATTGGAATTAAGTCACAGTTTGATACCTGGGAAACGTCTCAATCAAATAAGGGAAACAAGACACAAAGGACTATATACAAAGAAGCCAGGGGATCAGTTGGATGTGTCATGGGGTAAAAAATACCTTTAAAGAAGCTCAGGAGTGGTTTCATGTACAATCCTCTTTTTCTGTTCTACTGTGTGTATGGAAATGCTCATTTTTTTGTGTGTGGAGAAAAAAAATAATTTAATTTTTTAATTAAAATTTTTAATGTTTAATTTAATTTTAAAATTTAATTTGAATTTTGAAATTTAATGAAATTTTAATTTAAATAATTAAAAACTTTTTTTTACTAAGAATGACACTAAAAGAAGTGGCATTCATCCAGAAGACATACAAGGCCATCATTTTATTTTTATTGTCCATACATAGTAACTAATTGTTCCTTAAGTGCTATCATAAGATTCCTGGTTTTTCAGAACTGACATTTTATAGAGGTAATTAAAATTCTACCTTTAGTTCAAATGGAAAATTTTTTTGCAAAGATGAGATTAACAAAGGCTCTGAAAGAAAAGAGCGATTCAATTTAAGGAAGGGTAAGAGTTGATGCTAGCAGAAATATAAAAGGGGTCAATTGTGTGCTTTATTAATTGAAATGTCAAGAGTAGGGAAGAAAGCAAGATTGAGCAAACTGTTGAAATTCTAATTTTAGTAGAGTCTTGCCTTTGGAGTTTCTATATCAAAAAGTTTTTACTTACTGGAAGAAAAGATAATCTTCTGAACTATATTCTTGAAAGCTTGTTTCACTTGCTGATTCCTTAGAGTGTAGATGAAGGGATTCAACAAAGGGGCAACTGAGGTATTGAGCACAGCAACTCCCTTGCTCAATGACACTCTTTCCTTTGCTGAGGGTTTAATGTACATGAAAATGCAGCTGCCGTAAGAGAGGGAAACAACAATCATGTGGGAGGAACAAGTGGAAAAGGCCTTTTTTCTCTGGCTTGCAGAAGGGATTTTCAGAATTGTCTGAATGATGTATGTATAAGAGAGTATGACAAGGGTCAAGGTGACCATGAGTGTCACCACAGCTAAAAAAAATGCCATCAGCTCAAGGAAGCGTGTATCTGAACATGAGAGCTGCAGGATGGGAGAGGAGTCACAGATAAAATGGTTAATGACATTAGATGCACAGAAATCCAGCTGCAGCAGCGGAACTATGGGTGGAAAGATGATCAGGAAACCTGCCAGCCAAGAACTAAGGACCAGCAGTGTACAGACCCTGCTGCTCATGATGGTTGTGTAATGTAGTGGCTTGCAGATGGCAACATACCGATCATAAGACATGGCAGCAAGAAGGTAAAATTCTGTCACCCCCAAGAAAATTAAGAAGAATAACTGAGTCACACAACTCTTATAGGAAATGGTCCTATCCCCACTCACAACAGTAGCCAGGAATCTAGGAATACATACAGATGTGAAGGAAATTTCTAAGAATGAAAAATTTCAGAGGAAGAAGTACATGGGAGTCTGCAGGTGGGAGTCCAACAGTGTGAGTGTGATAATGGTTAGGTTCCCAGTCACACTCAACATGTAGGTAAGAAGGAGGAAGATGAAAAGTACAACCTGCCACTGTGGATCATCTGTCAATCCCAGCAGTATGAACTCTGTGACTGATGTATGGTTTCGCATTTTAATATTTTCTTCGTCAATCAGAGCGCATTTGTCTTCTTATCACCTGTAGAATTGAGTTGAAGGGAAGAAAGCTTTAGCTAGTGTGAGATAGAAATACTAATTAAGTTAATGAAAGAGAATTCTACTTTATTTTGCATAAATATGATTTTGCTCTTGCAATTTTTCTCTAACATACACAATAATAGCAACATTGCAACAATTATCAAATGTCAAAGACTTAGCTCCTCTAATAAAGAAAGGGATCCAATCAATTCCAAAGGACTTGTGTCAAAAAATGCTATCCACCTACAGAGAGAAAAATGATCAGCTCTGATTGAAGCAGACTGAAGTATACTTTTGTCATTTTCTTTATTTTTTTGCTCCATCATCATCATTATGCAGCATGGTTTATACAGAATTATGTTTTGCATAACTTCAAAAAGTAGAAAAGAAAATAATCTTTTAGAGTCCAGGCAGATGATATCATGGCAAATATACCTGTCAGTATTTGCTCAGAGGTTGTTTCCTAGCACCTACACACTTCCACAATAAGTTTATTACTTTTAAATATATTTTCATTGATGATGCTATTTTTAATCAACTAGATTTCTTACTATATCTCTAACTATATTCCTTTACCATCCCCATTCCCCATGTGGAGGACAATCCCTTAAAACAAATAATTTCTTTAAAAAAAAAAGGAAAAAAAGGGAAAATAGTTTTAGTAAAATTTGGAAATTTGATGTTATATACAATATTCCATGCTCATGGACACCAAGTGCTGCATCTCGGTACCTCCTCATATGTCTTTTTTGTGACCAAATTGTTCCTTATTATTTCACAACATTCAATTTCTATTATTTTGTAGGTGCTGTTTTTTTCTTTCATATACATCATTGTATTCATCATGTATATTGTTGACCTGACCCCACCTACTTCATTTCACATTACTTCATTTGTCTTTCCATGCTGTTCTGTATTCATTTTATTATGTTATTTTTCAAGTCACTGTTTTCTTTATTTTTCAACATGTCATCCTGACTATATGTCTAAATTAAGCATTAGTCCTCTAAAATACAGTAGCTGACTATCCAAAATGTGCTTCTGTTCTCCTTCCTTAATACTTTTTTACCATGGTATTGGGAAAACTCACAATCTATTTTTTTCTCTTAATTTGTAAGCCATCTTCACCTACCTTCTGTTTTTTAAAATCATATTCTAAAATTCAAGTAAACATTAAACAAAGATTAAAATAAAACTTCTCTCTTCCTAAAAATCCTTCTCTTCTCACTGTAACTGATTCCCAGTGGGATGGAAATTCTCCATTACATAGACCGTAAAGAGTTAGGAATGTTCTCTAGAGCATTCTTCTATCAATTAATTGCTCCTGGATTAATTATTCACAAGTTTATCAGACTCCTTGAACATAGTTCTATTTTCAGTCTGTAATACTTCTTGAATTTACTAGCTTATATATAAAGTAATACTTTTGTTTGTTTAAACTTCTAGGTATATTCCCTATGGCAATATTCTGAAGTTTGCTAAGCAAATCCGTATGTACTCAGTTGTCATCTTTGATTTTATAGATTTTACACTATACCATTCTGAATATCTTTCTGGAGTAGTCTTAATTTATCTAATCTCTCCACTATTATCTAACCTCTCCAATAACTTTTCTCAGTCCCCTAAACACTTTAATTCACCTGCTCTAGCTTCATTTTATCTTTCTCTCCAATAAGGAGATTAAAATATACATTTTTGTAGGTATTAATAAAATATAATTTCACAAAAGGATATTTTACTTTTCATTTCTGATTCTACTACTTCTTATCAGTATGACTGTAGACAAGTCATTTAACTTTCTCCAGGCCTTAGTTTCATAATCTGTATCATTAAATTGTTTGGACTAGGTGATCTCTAAGGTTGATATTCTCATTCTATGATCCTATGGTAACCCTTCTGATGCCTAGTAATTTATTCTTCCTTTTGGTTACAGAAACAGTTGCCACTAAGGAACAGTGTATATGGTCCATAGGTCATTTTCTAAGTCTGTACTTTAAGTACTGATATTACTTCATTATTTATGGTGCCATTTATCAAATCTCATTTTCCTGATAATCTCTTAATTAGGTTTATTTTTTTATTTTGCTTTATCTCAGGTTGTATCAGTAAGTACCCTAGCATGTACAGGGTGGCCTGCTATCACAGATTCTTTGATCTACTTTTCTAAAAAGAAAGGCAGTTTTTGAGGTGTTAACAATCTCCTTTAATCAATCACATATATCATTCACTTAGTTCAGGAAATCAACAGACCATGCTTCCAAAAAACATGACATAAAGGAATACACGTTTCCTTTTTATCTCAATTTTTATCTCTTCCAGGAGTTCTTGTTGGACTTGTGTCTATTCTGAATTTTTCTTTGAGGTTTGTAGATGTCTTTATTGTTGTTTTCTTCAGAATTTGTGTCTTGAATTTCTTTGTCACCATGGTACCTTTTTTGGTGATCAGGTTCTCTTTTGTTCTTGCCATTTTCTCATTTTCCAAGCCTGTTTCTTGGATTTGTGCTGTATGTCAGAATTGAGATCAGCTTAGTTTGGAGTGGAGTACCCCTGTCCTAAGCTTTGCCCTAATCATTTTCATAGTTATTTCTGTAAGTTTCTAAGGTAACTGATCTGAAGAGAGGTATGGTCACTGCTCATTTGAGCTGTTCTTTGCTCTTTACCTATGTAAGGGCACTGCTCCCTTGCAAATGAAAATATTAGCACCCCTTTTGGCTCAAAAACTGCAACTAGGAATGTGACCCTATCCTATCTCTCTGCCTTGGAATGTGACTTAGAACGGGATAATAGGGATTAGAGTTACTAATCAAAGCCATGTCCTTCACTTAGTGCCAGCAGAACAATCCGTTGTAATCTTTTTCTGATATGTTGTCCAATCCCCTTATCCTGCAAGGTGAGAGCTCCCAGAACTGCTGCTGCTGCTCTCGACACCATAGTTTCCAAGGTTACTGCTGATATAGCCACCATGCTCTTTTCCTGGCCTGAATCCACCTCAGTTTTACAGACTTCTCCGTCAAGTTTTCTGCATTTTCTTACACTTGTAAAGCACCTCATCCTGACTTCTTCTTTGCCATGTTACTCCAGAATTATATTTGATATGTTAAAATTGTTTGGAGGAGAATTTGGGATTTTGGCTTGCATTCCATCTCTGTTCTGTAATCTATGAGGCCCAGTAAATTTAGATGAGAGTTCTATGTTAGTCAATTGACCAAGAAACATTAACCATTGGTGGGAGCAGTATTCAAGTTAGTTTTTAGATTCAAGAGCCCACACATGTCTAATGTGGAACTTAGTTTGAAATTTTCTGTGGTTCTAAATATTTTCACTTTTTTTGGTGAAGTTGAGGATATGATTTTGTGATCTTAGTAATTTAATTCATACAGAATGGAATAGAGCTCAATAAAAGTCTCTTCTTTCTTTACCTCATAGTTTATTTAGAAAAGAGAGGCTATTGGTCACAAGCCCTAGTCTAGCTCATTCATGTCATCCAAAATATTCTCTTCATTTGTTCCACTCTCAGATACCTTTGCTATTTTCTATGGCCTATCAAACATTGCTCAACAATCACATATCCAAGGTTTTTAAAAATACAAGGAAGGGGTCATCAGTTCTACCTAGGGATTCCATAATTTCTATCCAAGCAACTAGTTCCTCCATAATAGTGAGAAGCAATTCAGAACAGAATTTCATCTTGTTGATTATTCTACCTTATGAAAGAAGGCAATGGCATTAGGTATACTGCTGTCGTATGGATATGGAAAGATCAATCCAGCTGACAGCAAGATAATTAAAATACCTCATGATCAGGGCATCATGACTCTTTGTTCCAGGTTTCTGATCTTTCCTCCAAATTCTTCTTCTCTTTACTCTTTCTATCCAGATGGGTTATAATATAGTCCTAATTCTCCTCTGGTTCATGAATTTCTTTATATGAGTATACCACAATCCTACTCTCTGTTCACTCTCCATTTTATCTGTCCTCTATATTTTGATTAAGTTATGTCCCTCTGGAGAAATACTGAGGTCATGAATTTTCTCATATCAAATGTCAGTGATAATTTCAATGAGACCAAATTTGCCTCCTCATATTAAGGCTTCTAGTTAATCTTCTTTGTTGCCTGAACTTTGGGCATTTTGTTCATAGACATCTGAGGTCAAAGGATTTTAAAACTGGTTCCATTTTTTAATTTTGATTCCTGTGAACTGAGAACTAGATCCCCTGTTATTCTATCCTTCTGTCTTCTGAATGTGTTATCTAACTTGGCATGTATGGACAGGAAGTTTTTCTCTCTCTCCTTTTTTATTTAAAATTCTTTTCATTACTTTTGGAAGACTCTGGAAGTGACTTCTAGGATTTTCTTTTTCCCCATTATATGTAAAAATAATTTTATATTAATTTAAACAATTTTGAATTCCAAATTCCCTTCATTCCAGAATACCTCTCCTCTTCCTTCATTGAGAAGGCACACACTTTTATATTGATTATACACATGCAGTCATGAAAAACATATTTCCATGTTGGTCACGTTGCAAAAAAAGAGAAAAAATAAGTTTTAAAAAATGTGCTTCAATCTGCATTCAGACTCTATTAGTTCTTTCTCTGAAAGTGAAAATCCCTTGATATTACATTGGATTACTGTATTGCTGAGAATAACTAAGTCTTTCTCCATTGATCATCACACAATATTGCTGTTTACACTATCCTACTGGTTCTGCTCACTTCATTTTGCATCAGTTCATGTAAGTCTTTCCAGGCTGGCAATTGCTTTCTTATTACCGTTTTGGTAGAGGCATTCTATTCCTGATCTGGTATAAGTCATCCCTGTATTTAAAAAAAAAATAGAATGTAGGAATCCAAATCCCATTTACAGATACTAAATTCATAGCCAGATATTCTCTTCCTCAGTAAATTTTCCTTTTCTACAGTCCTTGCCTTCAATGGATAGCATAAAGGAAAATTCTATTTGTGTCTCTTTAGTCGTCAGTATAGTTTTTCCCTAAATATTACTAATTTTAGCACTATGTTTTCCTATAGTTTAATGTTCATCACTAGAAGCAGGGGAGGGGAGTCATCTGTTTTGCTAGATTTTCTGTGATGTCTTGGATATAGGACCTGAGAAGACAATAGTCTTGTCTATAGTTGCTTTCAAAATGATAAATAGATGTGTCAGTGTTCTAAAGCAGAGACTCGTCATTCACCACTGTTCTTTGATTCATTCTTTTACATTTACTTACTAGGTGATATTTTCCTTTTTCTCATGTTACTTTGAAGGACAAGAAGCTGCAAGGCAAAGGTGAACAATACTGATGACTTTTAAGCAAAGTATTGACAAAGACACATTCATCAGAAAGATTAACCTGACAATACAAAGAGTAGTTGTTAAAGAAGAAATTTTGGACTAGAATTCTCTTAGGTTAAAGTCTCCATGGGGGATAGTGACATTTATGGTTTTTTGGTTAAAAAATTAAAATGACCACTTCTTAGTACTTGGTTAGATATAGAAGTCAATGGGAAGAAAAAAGTCAAATATTTCAACTTAATGAGAATAGACATATGAATGTTGATACAGAAATAGTGAAATGACAAGGAAGCAGTATTTAGTGAAAAAGGTAACAAAAAGAGTTTCTTAGTAAAATAATAAGCCAGAGGCAGTATAATTTTTGTAAATTAGCACTAACAGGGATAGGATAATATTTGACTAAACCTGTGGTTTCACTGTTAGAGGAAATTTCACAGGGAAGAAATTCTCTCTAGCCAAGAGAATCAGAAACTTCTAGTAGTAAATCAACTTTCCTGGGCTGACACAGGCAATATAAATCCAAGGTGGGACTTGAACTGAAGTCCTTTTGGTTCCAGGAACAGCTTTTTACTTCAGATATTTGGAATGAAATTAATATGCCTGGCATAGGGATGAAGCTAGACAGAGATTTAGGATTGATAATAATAGCAGTAGATGTTTTAATTCTATATCTATCTTCTTTTGTGGTTGTTATGAGGTTAAAGTTTTTCTTTTCAACTCATCAACGTGGTAGGGTAAAGTAGAAAAAGGAGGAAACATGGAATGTTAGGTTCAAGGGAATGCTAGGGTCTAGTGATGGTTTTTAAGGATAGAAGAAACTTGTTATGCTTTAATATCATAGAAAAGGAAGCAGTTGATAGAGATAACAGATTCTTAGTGAGAAAAGGACTGCAGATCAGTCTTCAGGAAAAGTTGTGAAAGAATAAAATAAAGTATACAGGTAAGTGGCATGGTCGTGGCAGAGAGCTGGGCCAATTCTTCACCAAGCACAGTGATGAAAGGAACAAAGGGATGCTTGCAAGAGGTTTTCAGATGAAGACAAAAGGGGAAAAAAGTTAATATTGAACAGCCACACCTTCTTCCAGGAAGAGAAGCAAGATCTTCAAATCAGAGATGGGGGAGGAGGAGATGTGGGGGATTTGAGGAAAACGAAATAAAAAATTTTGCAATAGCTTCCTTGAAGAGGGAAACAGGAATCATTTCAGGCGAAATTGAAGCATTTATTGCCTTGATGAAGTGAAGGTCAAGTTGAAGTTGGATAACATGATTTTGAAAATCACTTGCCTGATTTTCTCCCAATTTCATTCAGTAGCTACTGAGCAAAAGAAGAGGTTCATGAAGGGACAAGGTTTGGCAAGAAAAGAGCAAAGTGATAGAGGATTTAAGAACAAAGAGCAGTGTAGAGTTGAAAAGGCTAGCTCTTATGTTAAGACTTTAGAGGGAGGAAATGGAAATCATAATGGGGATAAAGGCCTGAGAAATACTGAATGGTAGTTGGATTAAGGTCACATTGAGGAAGTTATATATGTTTAGTAAAGATGAAGCAGAAAGGGGGGTGGAGCCAAGATGGCGGAGTAGAAGGACGCACGTTTACAAGCTCCGAAACCAAAGCCCACGGAATTGGTGTAGAAAGAGTCCCCCATAGATTCTGGGTGAGTTCAAGGTGTGCAGAGGCAGAGTGGAGGAGATTTCCGTTCCAGGAAGCCCTGAGGACCCGTCCCCAGGGTCCGGCACGCCCCGGAGAGTAAACCCGACCCCCAGCGCTGCCCTGGCCGAGGCCTCAGAGAAGCGGATCCCAGCAGGCTTCAGAGACGGAAGCTGAAGCAGTCGGGAAAGTCCCTCCGCCCACAGAAGCAGGTCAGTGAGAGAGGCCGGGCTGAAGGAGAGGGGAAGCGGGGCGTCTCCGTGACTCGGCCCCCTCGAGAGGAAGCTGCGGTGGCAGGGACGGGGGCAGGAAGCAGCGGAGGCAGAGGTGTGGGTGGCGGCTGAGGCGGCAGCGGCCCAAGACTCAGGAATCCCCCAACAGCAGGCAGGATCTTCATTACGGAAGATTCCCGCATAAAACCTGACGGAGCTGAGCCTGGGAGATGGCCCTGCCCACAGCCCGCTCTGTTGCTGAAGGCTTCTGCTCGGGACCCCCCAGGGGAGCTGAGATTGGGAGGCGGGCCCCCCACCCCGCCCCCACCCGCTCCATTCCTGAAAGTCTCTGCATAAAGCCCCCCCCCCGAGGGATCAGAGTCTCGGAGGCAGCCCTGGCCCCACCCCAGCACCTGAACTAAAGCTCACTGATTGACAGCCAGCAGGAGGGAAAGCCCATTTAAATCTCAGAGGCCAAGCACTAGCTGGGTGGATCCAGGCGGGGGTGGAAAGGAATCTCAGATGTCAAGTAACTGGCTGGGAAAATGCCTAGAAAAGGGAAGAAAAATAAGACTTTAGAGAATTTTTTCCAACAAATGCAAATGATCCCGACCTTCGGATCTGACGAAGATGAGGACGTATTCTTGCCATCAGGGAAAGACGTGGAGAGCGGGGCCTCAGTACCCCAGACACCCCAGGGGGGGTGGTGGGTGGGCTCAGGCCCTGGAAGAGCTCAAAAAGGATTTTGAAAAGCAAGTTAGACAGGTGGAGGAAAAACTGGGAAGAGAAATGTCAGAGATGCAACAAAAGTATGAAAAACAGGTCAATTCCTTGGTATAGGAGACCCAAAAAAATGCTGAGGAAATTAACACCTTGAAAAATAGGCTCACCCAATTGGCAAAGGAGGTTCAAAAAGCCAATGAGGAGAAGAATGCTTTCAAAAGCAGAATGAGCCAAATGGAAAAAGAGGCTCAAAAGCTCACTGAATTTAATAGCTCTCTCAAAGTTAGAATGGAGCAGATGGAGTCTAATGACTTTACGAGAAACCAAGAAATCACCAAACAAAACCAAAAAAACGAAAAAATGGAAGAGAATGTGAAATATCTCATGGGAAAAACAACTGACCTGGAAAATAGATCCAGGAGAGACAATTTAAAAATTATGGGACTACCTGAAAGTCATGATCAAAAAAAGAGCCTAGACATCATCTTCCATGAAATTATCAAGGAAAACTGCCCTGACATTCTAGAACCAGAGGGCAAAATAAGTATTGAAAGAATCCATTGATCACCACCTGAAAGAGATCCAAAAAGAGAAACTCCTAGGAACATTGTGGCCAAATTCCAGAACTCCCAGCTCAAGGAAAAAATCTTACAAGCAGCTAGAAAAAAACAATTCCAGTACTGTGGAAATACAATCAGGATAACCCAAGATCTAGCAGCTTCTACATTAAGGGATCGAAGGGCATGGAATAGGATATTCCAGAAGGCAAAGGAACTAAGACTCAAACCAAGAATCACCTACCCAGCTAAACTGAGTATAATACTTCAAGGGAAAATATGGTCTTTCAATGAAACAGAGGACTTTCAATCATTCTTGATGAAAAAACCAGAGCTGGAAAAGAAAATTTGACTTTCAAACACAAGAATGAGAAGAAGCATGAAAAAGTAAACAGCAAAGAGAAGTCTTAAGGGACTTACCATGAGTGAACTGTTTACATTCTTACATGGAAAGACAATATTTGTAACTCTTAAAACTTTTCAGTATCTGGGGAGTTGGTGGGACCACACATACACATGTACACACATGCACACACATACACACATGCACACACATACAGAGATAGAGAGCACAGATTGAAATGAATAGGATGGGACCATACCTTAAAAGAAACTAAGGTAAATGGTGAGAGAGAAATGTAGGGGGAGGAAAGAGAGGGAAAGGGAAGGGGGGTAACTATATGTCATTTAAGAAGCAGGTAGTTTTTCTTAGTGGAGGGAAAAAGAGGAGAGCTGAGAAAAAAAAAAACACAAGAAGTTTACCCTCATCACATTTGACTAAACGAAGGAGTGAAATGCACACTCATTCTGGTATGAAAACCTATCTTACAGTATAAGAAAGTGGGGGAGAAAGAGATATTGCAAGAGGGGGGATGATGGAAGGGAGGGCAAAGGGAGGAGGGAGCAATTTGAAGTCAACACTTGGGGAGGGACAGGATCAAAAGACAGAAGAGAAACAATGAGGGGGCAGGTTAGGAGGGATGGTAATCCAGTTAGTCTTACACAACACGACTATCAGGGAGGTCATTGGCAAAACTACACAGATATGGCCTATATTGAATTACCTGCTGTCCCCAAAGGGAATGGGTGGGGAGGGAGGGATGAAGAGAATTTGGAACTCAAAGTTTTAGGAACAACTGTTTAGTATTGTTGTTGCAACTAGGAAAGAAGACATACAGTTAAGGAGGAATAGAAAGTCATCTGGCCCTACAGGAGAAAAGAGAAGATGGAGACAAGAGAAGGGAGAGATGACAGAAGAGAGGGCAGATTGGAGATAGGGAAAATTAGATTGCTTGGGGTATTGGGGTGGGGGGAGGGGAGAAAAGGGGAGAAAATTTGGAACCCAAAAATTTGTGAAAATGAATGTAAAAAATTTAAATAAATAAATAAATTAGAAAAAAAAAAGATGAAGCAGAAAGAGAAATGAAACAGGAGGTTATGAGGTTTATAATTAGGGAAATAGTGTACTAAAGGCAAAATCTAGTGTGTGATGATTCCTAAGTGTGACTGAGGGGGTGAGAAGGAGTAGGTCATGGAGCTTAAGGATATTCAGACAAGGCAGTTTAGGGAATTTGAGGGAGAATCTATATGGACAGTAAAGTTCTTTTTAAAGAGGAATTGGTCAAGAGACAAAGATAGTGAGCCAAGTCTTGCACTCCCTCAGAAAGGATGAGAAATGATCTGGGGCTAGTATGCAATAGTTACCATAATTTTGATTGGGTGGGAAAATGTAGTTGAACAGACTTGAAAAGAAAGGTGTACTGAAGGAAGCAAACGAAGAACAAGGAGTTTTCTGCCTCTTGTTCTAGGACTAGCTTGAAAGAGTAGAGGAGGTGAAGGTAAACCAGTGCTAGATAACATTATCAGGGATTCAGTGCAGTCAGAGAGTAGCCTGATCTAAATGAAACTAGTGTGGAAAGTGCGTAAAAGAAAACAAAGTACTGAATGAACAGGAATATGTTCAATGAGGAACGAAACTGCAGAGAACACAGTGAAAGGCATGGCCAGAATTGGACTGGGATGTGAATGGGATAAGATTGAAGAGAACTGGGATAAATGAATATGAAAAGAAATGACATAATTTCCTCTAAATGTCCATGATTACTTTAAATGTTCACATAATTCCTACAGCAGAACAGAACCAAAGCCATAGGGTCAATAGATGGTTGCAGATAGGGAAGAAAAGACACAGCCTCCAATGGGTGGTACAGAGATAGCTGGGTAGGGTCTGAGTCTTCTATCAACTAAGAGACTAATGGACATAATAGAAGGAAAGGTACTGGCTGATGCTGCAAGGAATATTGCTATATGGAAGTCACACAAAGGAGAAAAGTTGTGTGTAAGCAAGCTGCAAGATATAAATGAACAGGGACTCTAATGATATGTGAGTAAAAAATGCCATTAAGAAATTTTGTGTATAGCAACCTCCTATTTGATAAACCCAAAGACCCCAGTTTCTGGGGTAAGAACTCACTGTTCAATAAAAATTCCCAGGAAACCTGGATAGTGGTGTGGTGGAAATTAGGCATAGACCCATGCCTGACACTGTACACAAGAATAAAGTCCAAATGGGTACATGATTTAGGTACAAAGATTGATACCATGAATAAACTGGAGAAGCAAGGAATAGTGTATTTATCAGATTTATGGAGAAAGGAAGAATTTTTTACTAAAGAAGCAATAGAAAGCATTATGAAATGAAAGATGGAGAATTTTGATTACATTAAACTGAAAAGTTTTTGCACAACCAAACTTGATGCATCCAAAATTCAGAGGGATGTAGTAAATTGGGAAAAAAAAATTTATGGCTAAGCTCGGCTATAAAGGCCTCATTTCTAGAATATATATAGAGCTGACTTAAATGTGTAACCACACAAGTCATTCCCCAATTGATAAATGGTCAAAGGATATGGACAGGCAATTTTCAGGGGAAGAAATTAAAGATATCTATAATGATATGAAAAAGTGCTCTAAATTACTACTGATTAGAGAGATGCAAATCAAAACAACTCTGAGGTACCACATTGGCAAACATGACAGAACAAGAAAATTATAAAGGCTGAAGAGGCTGTGGGAGAGTTGGAACACTAATTCATTGTTGGTGGAGCTCTGAGATTATCCAACCATTCTGGAGAATGGTTTGGAACTATGGCCAAAGGGCTACAAAAATGTGCATACCCTTTGACCCAGCAATATCGCTACTAGGACTGTATCCCCAAGAGATTATAAAAATTGGAAAGGGTCCCCCATGTACAAAAATATTTATAGCAGCACTCTTTGTGGTAGTCAAGAACTGGAAATCAAGGGGATGCCCATCAAGTGGGGAATGGTTTAATAAATTATGGTATATGAATGCAATGGAGCACTATTGCACCATAAGAAAGGATGAACAAGAAGACTGCAGGGAGGCCTGGAAGGACTTATATGATCTAATGGTGAGCGAAGGGAGCAGAACCAGGAGAACTTTGTGCACAGCAACGACCACAACGTGCGAAAGTTCTTTCTGGTAGATTTGGAACTTCATAACACAAGAACTTACTGGAAAAAAAAATCCCAATGATGGTTCTGTAAGGCAAAATGCCTTCCACACTCAGAGAAAGATATATGGAAGTCATTAGCAAAATGTACCAGATCATGTTTGTGTGTGTGTGAGGGGGGGTTTAGTGTATTACATTTTGATTTGTTATATGATTTCTTCCATTTGTTTTAGTGTGACTACATAGCATGACTATAGTGAAAATGTGCTCAATAGGAAAGTATATGTAGAACCTATATAGAATTGTATGCTGTCATGGGGGGGAGGGGAGTAGTGGGGGGAAGGTGTGGGGGGGATAAAATCTTAATTTTAAGGAAGTGATTGTTGAACATTAAAAAAATAATAAAATAAAAAATTTAAAGAAAAAATATTTTGTGATGGGAAGAGGAAAAGGAATAGTTGTGTGACAAAAGCACGGCATATTCTATGGGTGATCAGTGTGCTCCAATCACATTTTGGTGATTTCATGAGAAAACTAGGAAGAAATCCAGCATGTTGGGTGAACCTCCTCTAAAACTCTTTTCAAAGAATAAGAATCGCACAATGTGGGCAGGCCAGGGTGAATTGCAATGTGCATCATTAATACAAACTCTGAAACAGATGAGATTACAAATTCATTAGAACATTGGAGTAAGAAAAGCAGTCTTCTACTTAGTAAGCAACTGTAAAGATATATCTGCATACGGACATGACAATGATGTCTTAAAAACGATGCTGGTCTAAGAAAAGTCCTGGAAGATCTTATATTCTGTGATTCTAGGTCTTATCAATCCAGAAAGACTTTGATTAAGGCCTTCACAATGAAGAGGTTTATTCAGAATAAGTCAGGTATAAATTTATATTTCCTCTTGGGAAGAGGACACATCAACTCTAAGATCACTTTTCTAGGCCAAGATGTATTGTGATACAGAATATTGGAGGGAATATCCACTTCTAAAAATCAATCAAAGAGTAAGAATACATAAATACATTTTTAAAGAATCAATAGTCTACCCACTTTGGGTGAGGCACTGTGTTGGGAATATAAAGACAGAAAATTAAATTGTATCTATCCTCAAGGCCCTTATATTCTGTTAAGCTAGATAATATCCACATATATGTTTACAGAAATTAAATGCAAGATGAGTTGATGGGTAAATTTGATTGGCAAATCAAAGAAAAATCTTTTGAAGCATTGAAATATGAGAGAAAATGATACAGAGATGTGAGAGAATTGATGAAACCTGGGACAGACTGTCAGAAACCTATACTTCTCATGGCACCTTTTTATTCAGGTTGACAAAGCTTTTCATTTTTTTGAAGAAAATACAATCTTGCGTATCATGTCAATGAAGGCTTGTTTCACTTGCTGATTCCTCAGGCTATAAATGAAGGGATTCAACATGGGGGCTACTGATGTATTAAGCACAGCAACTCCTTTGCTTAAAGAGACTCTATCCTTTGCTGAGGGTTTGATGTACATGAAGATGCAGCTGCCATAAGAAATGGAGATGACAATCATGTGAGAAGAGCAGGTGGAAAAGGCTTTTTTCCTCTGACTGACAGAGGGGATCCGCAGAATTGTTTGGATGATATGTGTGTAGGAGAGGATCACCAACACCAGTGTAAACATAAGAGTCACCAAAGCCCAGGAAAAACCCATTGTCTCCAGGTACTGTGTATCTGTACAGGATAGCTGTAAGAGAGGAGAATAGTCACAGATGAAATGGTCAATGATATTATCAGCGCAGTAGTCAAGCTGTTGCATTAGCATGATTACTATGAAGATGACCATGAATGAAACCATCCATGAGCAGAACACAAGCAGTATGCAGACTCTGGTGCTCATGATGGTGGTGTAATGCAGGGGTTTGCAGATGGCAACATAGCGGTCATAAGACATGGCCGCTAGAAGGTAAAATTCCGTTACTCCCAAGAGAATGACGAAAAAGAACTGAGTCATACAGCCATTGTAGGAAATAGTCTTGTCCTCGGTGATAATGGTGCGCAAGAATCTGGGAACACTGGCAGTTGTAAAGAAAATTTCTAAGAAGGAGAAATTCCGGAGGAAGAAATACATTGGAGTCTGGAGGTGAGAATCCAGTAGGGTGAGGACAATGATAGTCGTGTTCCCAGTAATGCTGAGGATGTAGGCCAGTAAGAGAAAGAAGAAAATGACCATTTGAAGGTCTGGGTCATCTGACAATCCCAGGAGGATGAAGTCTGCCACATGTGTGTGATTCTTCATGTTTGTTTTCTCTCTTTTTTAGTAGAACTGCAGTCAAAATGAAAGGAAACATAGCTAAGACAAGAACAGAATGGAAAACTTATGTATGGGTTATACTTGAAATTGAGCAGGGATGAGGTATTAGAATTTATTCATTTAAACATTTTTAAAGTTGCTGTTGTATTACTCTAGTAGGTATAATGGTGGAGTTCAAAAAGATAAATAAGACATGATTGATAATTCTAAGGAGCTTAGCACACTTAGGAAGATATGCACCCAAATAAAGCACAACGTGGAACTCATTAAAGTTCCATATGCCTCCAAATAAAATAGGAAGTCTCTTTCTTTCCTTAGCCTATCATGTCAAGTCGTCTGTAACTCTCCATTTGTTGTTGTTTAGCGTGCAGATGTTTTAGCATGGTACCCTACAGCTCAGCATATACTGCAGCACATGCCACAAACTTTGCACTTCTCTCACAACTCTCCTTCCTTATGTGTAAAATATGCAATTACCCTCTCCCGATTCCATTCTACCCATTACATGATGTCTAACTAAGGTCTGACTGGTTTCACCTATCTGAAATATGGAGATCATAATGCTCTTCTAGTAAGTAATAAACTTCTTTGCCTTGCTTCATGCATGTTTGATGCCTTTCACTTATAAAATCATGAATTTTACAATTGTGTATATGCCATATAGACCTACTAGGTTGCAAGCATGAGGTTAAGGACACATGCTTCTGTCACACACATTTTTAATATCCTCTTATCATCATCAATCCTGTATCTCTAGGAATGATGATAAAACAGTGCTAAGGAAACCGAAATCGAAGATATGGCTAACTTCTAGGAAGTCCAGTGGAGCTGTGTATGAAGAAAAGTTGAGAATATTTGTTGTACTTTTGGCAGAATGTCCTGAAGCTTATATTAATAACTGTCTCCTTGATGTCCAAACACTGTCATCACTTTTCCCATGATATTTGCTTTAAAAAAACTGCCAAAGCCTCTCGCTGGCGATGGGCGGTGAGAGCTGGTCGTGTTGCTGGTTGCTACGAGGGGAGCAGTTATTTCATGGCTGCGGAGGGCCCGGGGGCTGAGGTGCGGGGGACGGCGCGGCAGGAGCCGGGATGGGCGCCGGGCAAGGGTGATCCTCAATAGGACCTACTAGAGGCTACAGAAAAAAACCTAGGCAAAATTTTTTAAAACGGTGAAGTAGGTTGTTCTAAGGAAGTAAGATGGATCCCTGTTCAGTTGGAGTTCAGCTTCGTGCTACCAATGAATGTCATAAGACATACTATAATCGACAAACTGGCTTCAGGACTTTGCAAGAATTGTCATCAAATGATGCGCTTTTACTTCAGCTTAGAACCGGAATGACGCTCTCTGGAAACGATACAATTTGCTTCCATCACGCAAAAATTTACATTGATCGATTTGAGGACTTGCAAAAGTCTTGTTGTGATCCTTCTAACATACACAAAAAGCTTGCAAAGAAAAATTTTCATGCGATTGACCTAGATGATGCCACTTTCCTAAGTGCCAAGTTTGGAAGACAGCTTGTACCTGGTTGGAAGCTTTGTCCAAAATGCACACAGATAATCAATGGAAGTGTGGATGTTGAGTCTGAAGATCGCCAAAAAAGAAAACCTGATTCAGACGGAAGGACTGCTAAAGCCTTGGGGTCCTTGCAGTTTGCAAATCCAGGCAAGCAAACTGAATTTACTCCAGAAATTGGTAAGAGAGAAAAAAGAAGGCAGACTAATGCAACCAATTCAGACAGCAAGTGAGACCTTGCAAAGAGCAAAGTCTATGATAGCCAGGGTCTCCTGATCCTCAGTGGGATGGATCTCTCTGATTGCCTGGATGAAGATTGCCTGGGGTGTTTCTATGCATGTCCCAATTGTAGTTCTAACAAATGCGGAGCTGAATGCCGCTGTGACAGAAAGTGGCTTTATGAGCACATTGAAATAGAAGGAGGGGAGATTATTCATAATAAGCATGCTGGGTAATTTGAATGAGCTGCTCGATTTCCTTGTAGCTCTGAAATTCAACTGTATACTCAGAATTCAAGCATGATAAACAAGTGACAAAAGATTCAAAAAAATGTTATTACATGTGAATGTTTTGTGCTAGGTGTTTTAGAATTCATTGTTTTGTGTACATTATAGATGGACTTTAAAACTTAAGTACATTGTGGATAAATAAGCAAGCTGAGTAGTTGGGAGCTGTGCTTGACTGTACAAGGAGAATTGGAGTTGTATTTCAAATATTACTTAAACACAACAAATGTTACATGGTGGCACAAAGTCTTTTACAACATTTATTTGGGAAATGAACTAAAGAACACTCAGTATTCCTCCTTGTAGATTTAGCTTTGAAGAGTCTGCCTTCCAAAGGACTCTCAATTTAAAGAGTTCCGTAAGAAATGTAAATCCTGCTAGAATGGTAATTTGCAAGGCTGTTGAGGTTTGCTAGATTTTTAAACCATGAATCCACAAGTCCATTTCCTGTCCTTTGTTTGAAATGAGAGTTCTATGGAACCTTCAGGTCCTTTTTATGTTGCTGCTATACTTTTCAGGGGACCCGACTATTAATAAAAAAAAAATGCTAAAACTGTATAAATGCTAATTTCCGTTCTGTATGGATTGTGATAGAGAAGTCATTGTTAACATGCTATAAAAAGTTGAATTGAAATTAGAAATGTAAGCATCCAGATTACGTGTTTTCAGGTACATATTTTGATGTTGCTAGTTCATTTCACTTTTGCATAATTAAGTTGTATTTTTTTTTTGTAGCTTTATTTGACTTTATACAGGTCTAGCATCTGTTAATTAATAGCTGTGCTTGCAATGAATATCATACTGGTAGGATCTAGTGTTAGAGAATCTAGTTGTGATCTCCAAGTCCTTGATGAGACTTGGCATATTAGGGCCCCACAGCCCATACTAATTTTAATCTGTTGATTGTGGGCATGTTCAGTTTTGTTGGGAAAAACTTCTTTAACAATTGTATTTACAAGTCTCTGCTTCTTTATTATTCTACTGAGCATTGTGTTTATATAAGTAATTTAGGTACTACTCACATAGATATTGTACCTTGTCAGAGGTCTATTAAGTATTATAATATCTTAATGCTATGTACCTATTTATCAGGAGGGAGGTGTTGAGTTCTTCCTAGTTGGAGGCTTCAGATGACTTGTCAATTCATTGTGGAGACAGTGATGAGAGCTGTGATGCTGATTCACAGAGAAGGGAATTGTTTTGGCAGTTAAAGTTGTTGTCCAGGAAGATCTAATTCAAAATTGACTTAAAACTTTGCTATCTAATTGTGTTCATTATCTCAATCATCCATATATAGATTGTATTCACTCTGTCTTGTGCCATTCTTTTGATCTATCTTCCACATAGTTTCTAAGCTGTATGACATTACCACAAAGAATAAAGAGATACCATGATAGCTGTGTATTTACTTTGTCACCACTACTTTGAGATGTGTAAAACATTTTCTTGGGTCCAACACTGGGCCTTTGTACTTTTGTAACTGTTTTCCAAACATTTTTGTTTTATATAAGTAGCAATATTCCATCTTAATTTTGGCCATAGCATAACACTTTGCCTTTGTCTACATTTTCAAGGTTTTGCATATAATTTTAACCATCTAGAAAGTCAGAATACCACTGTATGAACTGTTACTGCTTAATCAATTTGGTTTTTCTCCTTTACTTTGCTAAAGGCATTTTATTCTCTTGTAAAGTTTGTGTGTAATTTATTTGGTTTTTGCTGACAGCTACTGGAATTACAAAAAAATAAACCAGACTTCTCAGCCAAAAAAAAAAAACTGCCAAAGAATTGAAATACAGGAATCTTTACCTATAATGACATACATTACTCTTAATTTCTATAAAAGGAATGGATTTTTTCCAATAATTTATATTTTAAAAGTCCACATCTTCATTTCCATGTGAGGGAGGATACATGATAAGGAAGGAAACATCCCTAATAGATTCTGTTGAAATACTACATAAAAGGAATTAAAATATTTGTCAGTGTGGGATGTTAAATAATTGAACTTAAAGGTGAAAAGGGCCTTGTAGATCATCTGATTCACTCCTCATTTTAAAGATAAGGTTACTGAGTAGAGAGCTGAAGGGACTTGTTCAAAGTTACGTGGATAGCATAGAACAGATGTGCGTCTAAACAGCCATCTTATATCTGTATTTAAGACTGTTTCTAGTATAACACACCCTTTCTGCAGCCTGCATTTCTGCTGTCTATTAGTTCATCTGTCAATCTATCATCACTCTGTCTGGTCTTTCTCACACATACTGTCTCACTCTCTGTTTCTGTCTCTGTTCCTCTCTCTCACTCATTCACATAGACACAGACACACATATACACACGCATACACATACACACATACGTACACACTTGCTATCCATCACCTTCCAATAGGCACTTACTAAGTTTTTGCTCTGTGGCATATTGTGTGCTTAGTGCTAAGGACACAAAGTAAGTAAAAAAAAAAATAAACCAATACCACAGGTCTTGACCTCAAGGGGCTCGCAGTTTAATGGTGGAGATAATATGGAAACAACCCCAGAACATTTCTTTCACCTTCCTTCCCTATGCCAACCAATCTCTGGCACATATACCTAAACATCTCCTTATTCTTCACTTTCAACTTCAGGAACTGATGCTTATTTTTTCACCTAGAGTAGATGCCTCCACTTTCTTTTTGCTCACTCTCTCACCATAGATACTTACTAATTGTGTGACCATATATAAGATACTTAACCACACTTTCCTCAAGTATAAAATGATGACTATGATATTACCTGCATTGCAGGACATTTATAAGTCTCAAAAAGAGAATATTTATAAAAATTATTTAGCACAGTGCTGTCACATAGTAAATATTATATCCAAGGTTATTCCGTTGCCTTCTTTCTTTTGTGTGGATCTTTATCAAGCCTAGTAGATCTGGAGTGCAACATCATATATATTCTATTTAAACCTGAATATTCCTCATGTTTAAGGGCTTCAAATTTTATTGAATTATATTTTCTACTTTGTCAGATATATTAGTTCTTTGGTATTGATGAATCACTTATAGGTATTCTTCAAATACCTTCACTTGCTATTTCCTCAATCACTTTAAATCCCCTGATATACTCTTCTCTTCTATCTTGGTCACACACAGGGATAGTCATATCCTGGGTCTTAACAGTAGCTCAATTTCCTGACTTTCACTAGCCTTGCTCATCAGCAGGCAAGTAGGAATGCAGGGAAAAATCTCAAGGGACATGAGAGCACAATACAGACTGGAACTGAATTAGTTATCTATAGAATTGAGATTACAGACAAAATTATTTTTCACAGCCTGATTCTAAATGATCACCTATTCTGATGAAATCAACTGACTTCTTCTGTTTTGTGGACTTTCCCTGGTTCCATTTCATGTTTTTCTTAATTTATTCATGCTTCTTACTCTGCTTTATGGAAATTTTTTACAGCTTCAACAATTATTTTGAATATTAGGCTCCCTTCCCTCTCATTTATCATAATGTAATCAATACTCACATCTATGATGTTTCTTTAGAAAATATCAGGAAAAATGGAGACCAAGGAAATCTATAAAACTCTGTGGCCACTCCTCCTTATCATTAGTTTCCTTTTGTTTGATGATATCTCCGGTGTTCAATTTCCATTCAATAAATAAGAATAATAAGTACATATTACAATCATGGGGCAATGATAGAGACATTACTTACTGTTTCAGTATTTAGGGCAGTTATTTACTTCTATGTTTTTTAACAATAGCTATTTCAGGTTAATGATAGCTACAACCCCCTTAAAATTTTAATAGAAAGAAAAGTTGCCAGAAGATTCTAATGAAATTTTATATGATTGGTTTTTAATAGGTTGTTTTATAATATTCTTCATTATTACTTCAGAGAGCTTCTTTCCCTAGGTCTTCTGAGTAATTATCTTTTTCTTTCTTTCTATAAAGATGGGAATTGTCAGCCTCCAGATTATATGCATTTGATGGATCACTCAAGTAATTCTAGAATTTAGAACTGAAATAGAACTTTGATTTCATTTTGTCCATTTCCCTCATTCCAACAATTAAGAAACAGTTCTACAGAGGGAAAGTCGCTTGTCCTGCTTCATATGGCTCCTAAGTGGCAGAGACAGAATTGAAAGGCAGGCCCCCTAATTCTCATTCCATATTATCTCAATTTCTAAGAAAAGGAGAGGAATCATCTGGTCATGTTCAATGAATTTTTTATGGAAGGTTTTTTTTTCAATTCTTCATCATGGGAAGCAACATGTTATGGTGGAATAAATCCTGTATATGGGATCAAGGGACTTTCATCTAAATCTTGACTTTGTCATGGAATTCCTGTTTCAACTTGGGAAAGTCCCTTGACCTCTCTTGTTCTTCAGTTTTCTCACTTAAACAATAAAGAAGATGACCCCTGAGAATTTTACAGTTCTAAGTCTGTGATCCTATGAATCAAAGGATAAATAAAAATAATTTTCAATAATATTCCTATATATGAAAGTAATAATAAAGAAGGACTTGGGATTAAATTGACAAACTAGAGATCATAATTCATTTTTATTCTTACTTTCCTGAATATAATTGCTTTTGTGAGGATATGTCAATATGTATGATTGTGTTTAAAAAGGAACACACACAAATACACACATGCATATAGAGAGAATTTTTCTATGATACCAATGTAAAGAAGATAAAAAAGTTATTAAAAGTAAAAAATACTTACCATTTGGACAAACCTTGATAGGTTGTTGCTGAAAATTTATCCAAAATATTCTACATAGTTTGCCTATAAATTGAGAAGTAATGAGTTCATACTGACCACATAATCAGGCTTACCCACTACCTCTAATAAAAGAACATGCTTCCTCAGACTCTCTCTGAGACTTTTGTCCGTTGTCAGCCAAAAGGGCATGTCTGGAACCATTGTCTACCTAGCCATTCAAATATGATCTTGTCTTCTAGATTTGGAGACATTCTATTGATTTTAATTCTGGGAAATTTCTTCTCTCAATTGTGTAAAAATATAAGGTTCTTCAGCACTTTCAATGCTGATTAAACATTTCTGGAAATGCAGAAGATGTCTTTTCTATTATGGCTGATACTTGCTCAGGAGAATTAATTCACTGAATATGGTCAACATGTCATGGAGAGGCAGATTCAGAAGGTCCTAAGGAAATAAAACCCAATCCACCTGAGCACAAGTTTGAAATAGATACTTAAGGGACAGTGCCCAAAGAGACCCCAAAAAAATTCTTGGCAAGCTAAATACATAAGGAAAGATAAGGGAGGTTGGTCAAATAGGAATCTTTAGTTATTACTAAAACTATCCAGCTGATTAATTACCTAATCTTATGGGATAGCATCCTTGTCCAGAATTCTCTGGAGTTATTTAACTTTCAGGGCAAATCCTATTGGTCCTTATCACCAGGGATGTGTAAATTGACAAGAATTCCATTTCCTACTTCTTATAATGTTCTTTCCCTGCAAAAACTGCTGCTGGTATCAAACACAAAATACTGTAATTCCGGTTCCTAAGGGAAACTACATATATCCTCCCCATAACTTAAATACTTGTTCTCATCCTTCTTTATCTCTTCTTCTTCTTTATTGAGAGGAGTGAAAAGTTTTATAGCAATGGATTGGATCTCAAAGTTCAAAATTTATCTGTTCTCCTTTCTGGAATTACCCTAGAAGACTGTTTAATTAGAGATAATAAGATAAAATGTATGAATCAATGTAATAATAATGACAGCAATATTGTTAGTCCATTTTTTTGTGGAGGTTCAATGAGATCAAACAGTTTATGTCTTGACTTTTGTGTGAATTGTAGTACAGAGTTGCATGAAGTTGTCAGTCTCTCTATTTCTTGTAGAATCATCGAAGTCCAATGGAAAGACAAAAATATAAGGAACTGGGGATATTTCACTATACAGTGAATAATATTGGCATCTTCCATGTGAGACCAAGCTCAAATTGCCCCACAGCAGCTGCTTCAGCCTCCTTTGTGGGCACTGGAACAAGTTCTCCTCTTCTGCCTATTCCATCAGGATTTCACATGCTCAGGATAGACAGCCCTCTAACTCACTGTTGGATTTAAGACCTGTCAGTTGCCCTCCATGTGGTTTAGCCCATCTGCAAAGATGGTTTACACCATTGTACAGACGCAGTGCATGCTATAGATTTTGGAGACCCAGTTGAGAGATAGGTGAAAGACAGACACCAAAGGTGTATGAGGAGACTTGGAAAAAGCTTGACCAGCCCTCACTCCAGAGGTTCTGGCCCTCCCTGAACATCCCATACATTCTCCAAAAGCAATAATAGAAGCAGCAAGGTGTAGGGGAGAATGAGACTGGATTGCACTTAGGAAAGTAATACTCAAACCCACTGTGCAATAGGTTAGTGGTGTTACTGGACCTGACTCTGAACCTCTCTCTCTCTGTGTCTTTCTCTCTGTGCAGTTCTTTAGAACTCAACCACAAATCCAACATGGGTTAAGATCTTTGTTTGTAAAGTAAGTTTCATGTGTTGAGGATTGTCCCTGTTCACACAAAGATAATAATACTTTACATTTGAATTAAATAATAATTTTATCTTTTTTAGATTATTTTTAATTAATTAGTTAATTAATTTTTAACATTCAACATTCACTTCCATAAGTTATAAACCTTCTGCACCTCCCTCCTCTACTGCCTCTCCAAGATGGAAGTCAATCTGACACAGGCTCTACACACATATTCCAATTAAACATATTTTCATATTAGTGATGTATGGAAGAATTGGAATGAATGGGAGGACCCATGCAAAAGAAAAGATAAAATGAAACAAAAAAACAAGATAGTCTTTCTTTTCTCTGCATTAAAGACTCAATAGGTCTTTCTCTAGATGTGGATGGTAATTTTCATCATGGGTGTTTTAGAATTGTTTTAGGTCCTTGCATTGCTGAAAAGAGCTATATCTATTAAAATCAGTTATTGCACAGAGGCTGTTACTGTGTGCAATGTTCTCCTGATTCTTCTCATTTAATACAGAATCAATTCATGTAAGTCTTTTCAGGTTTTTATGAAGTCTTCCTGTTCATCATTTATTATGGCACAATAGTATTCCATTACATTCATATACCACAGCTTGTTGAGTCATTCCCCAATTGATGAGCTTCCCTTCAAATTCTAGTTCTTGGTTACCACAAAACGAATTGCTAGAAATATTTTTATACATGTAGGTCCTTTCCCCATTTTTATGATTTCTTTGGAATATAGCCCTAAAAATGGCATACACATTTTTATAGTCTTTTAGGCATAGTTCCAAATTGCCCTCTGGAATAGTTGGATCAGTTCATAACTCCATCAACGATGAATTAGTGTTCAGATTTTCCCACATACTCTCCAACATTTGTCATTTTCTTATTTTTGTCATGTTATCCAATCTGATAGGTATGATGTGGTACCTCAGTTGTTTTGATTTGCATTTTTCTAATGAATACTGATTTAGAGCATTTTTTCATATGACTATAGATAGCTTTAACTTCTTCCTCTGAAAATTGCCTGTTCATATGCTTTGACCATTTATCAACTGGGTAATGTCTTGTACTCTTATAAAATTGACTCAGCTGTTTATATATTTTAGAAGTGAGGCCTTTATCAGAGATATTGGTTGTAAAAATTATTTCCCAGTTTTCTGCTTCCCTTCTAATCTTGGTTGTATTGGCTTTATTTGCACAAAATCTTTTCAATTCAATGTAATCAAAATTATACATTTTGCATTTCAAAAATATCTCTAGTTTGGTCTAAATAACTTTTCAGATCTTCATTCTTTCTCCTATAAGAATTTGCTTGGAATTTCTCTTTTATGAATCTTTTTCTACTGTTGCACTAATCTTTATTGATTCCCTGTATAGGTTATGCTATCTATTACCATCCAAGTGCTGAGCTCTTTCTATTAAAATTCTCTTTACCTCTACCCTGGCTCCTTTTGTCCCTCATCTCTTTCTCTCTCAATCTCTGTCTCTGTATATCTCTTTCTCTGTCACTGTCTTCTCTCTGTCTCTGGTTGTCTCTCTGTTTCTGTCTGTCTCTCTGTTTCTGTCTGTCTCTGTCTTTCTTTATATGTGTGTATGCATATCCCAAGTTACATGTTAAAACAATATTTAATATTTTGCATCCCAAATACTACCCCTCCCTGTACTATATCTCTGTGAGATGGTAAGCACACAGATAGAGGTTATATATGTACAATCATATAAAACATTTCTCTATATTTTAAAATGTTTTGTTGCTAAGTTAGAAAACACTAAAAAAGCTTCACAAAGTTTATCAAATAAAAAGTGAATTGAATATAAAACTATAAACTTTATTATATGAAATATTTTTTAAAAAATTTTAAGTTGTCCTTTCTAGCTGGATTTCTTTTTGACATGACTTTTATTCTTTACTAGAAAATAAAAGAAAATAATTCAATGGCTATATCTGGTTTCTTTTCTTTTTTGTATACTTTGTCCATAGATATTACTCAACAAATTTTCAATTCACTCTTTGTTGCCTCCCTCCTCTGATAGACTGAGTATTATACTCTTCCAAAAGCTTTCCTTGCAGCCTTTCAGGCTACTCCGTTTTTATCAGTAGCTCTACTTGGCTCTGATTCCATGGCACCTTTTCACCATACCCATTCCCACCACCCTCAATTCCTGAGATACTCTCTCATAATTGATGCCTTCAGTTTTCAGCTCCTTTTCATGTGTTGTTGTCCTCCATTAAAATATAAGTCTCTTGAAGATATTAACAGTCTCTTATCCTTATTTGCATTCCCTGCAGCTATCACAGTCCTTGCAAGGTGAGTATAAGGGTTTATTGAATTGAATTAAGAGTCTCCTACTCTTCAAAAACTGAAAATAAAATACAAAGGGAAAGTAAAATCTATTTGTAAGAAATGAGTAAGGTCAAGTAAAATACATTTAAATATTGATCACACCTGGAAAAGCACGTCTCATTTCCCCCCTTAGGTTTCATTGGTCTTCTGGAATCATAATAGTTGTTTGCATAGAGCATTCCCCTAGCCGTCCTCTCTCTCTTCACTTTGCATGGCTACAGCATGGAGGGATCCCTAATGGAGAGTGGGAGTTTGCTGTCCTCCAGGGCCCATGGGTCAAGTGACAGTTTAAATAAATAGACAATTTATTATTTTGCATTATTTGCTTTATATATTGGAACTGTTGAGATGTTTTTCAATCTCTACTCCAAATCAGAGCTAGTAATTTGTAAGATAGTACTACTATATTACATATATTACCATATGAATTACTTCTGGAAACGTAAAATAATTGAATTCATTATTAGACAATAAATCATAACTTTTTGCATATTTGAAAGATGTTCTAAGAGGGTGGAGCCAAGAGGTTGAGTAGAAGCATGAACCTGCTGTAGCTCTCTCCCCATAAGCCATAAAATACCTGTAAAAATGACTCTAAACAAATCCTAGATCAGTAGAAACCACAAAACAATAGAGGGAAAGGGATTTCCAGTCCAAGGCAGACTTGAAGACTGACTGGAAAGGTCCATCGCACAGGGCTCAAAGCAGAGCACAGTCCAGCCCTGGCCTCAAGGTGTGGCAGAGACAGATCTGGAGTAGGCTTCATGGGGCAAAAACATGGGCAGGAGCTGTGGTTCCCAGATTTCTCAACCCATAAAAGCTAAAAGCAGCTTCAAAGATCATTTAAAAGCTCTTTCACCTAGTTGAGAAGGGAGCAGGGTCTGATCTTAGCCTTGGGCCCAGGGCAGCAGCAGCCACTGCAGCACAGCTTCCATTTTTGGAGCCCTCAGTCTAAAGACCCTGGGGGAACTGAGAAGGTGATTGGAGTCTCAGGTCTAAGTGGTGGTCCTGGGATGAGGAGGAGCACTTGCTGGCATGGTGAAGTTGGTGAAAGCTCAGGAGAGGGAATTCTACTCTCACTCAGATCCTGGGCAGGAAAACTTGTGGTTGCTCCCATACCAGAGCAAAGGCCAATCCCCTGATTGTGCCACCTTGGAGGAACTGAGAACTTATGGGTCCCTAAAGTATACCCTCTACTTGACAGAAGACTCAAAAGTCAAGTAACTGGCTGAGAAACTGCCCCAAAAGGGGAAAAATTAAGACTATAGAAGGTTACTTTCTTGGTGAACAGACATTTTCTTTCATCTTTTCAGATGAGAAAGGACAAAGCATACCATCAGAGGAAGACATGAAAGTCAAGACTTCTACATCCAAAACCTCCCCCAAAATAGGCAATGGTCTCAGACCATGGAAGAGCTTAAAAAAGATTTTGAAAATCAAGTACGAGAGGTGGAAGAACAATTGGGAAGAGAAATGAGAGTGATGCAAGAAAATCATGAAAAGTGATTAAATAGCTTGCTAAAGGAGATTCCCCCCAAAAAAACTGAAGAAAATAACACCTTTAAATATAGACTAATCCAAGTGGCAAACTGGGTCCAAAAAGCCAAGAAGGAGAAGAATGCTTTAAAAAAGCAGAATTGGCCAAATGGAAAAGGAAGTTCAAAAGTTCACAGAAGAAAATAGTACTTTAAAATTTAGAATGAAGAAGATGAAAGCTAATCACTTTATGAGAAATCAAGAAATTACAAAATAAAACCAAAAGAATGAAAAAATAGAAGACAATGTGAAATATCATTGGAAAAACAACTGACCGGGAAAATAGATCCAGGGGAGACAATTCAAAAATTATGGGACTACCTGAAAGCTATGATCAACAAAAAAGGAGCCTAGACATTATCTTTCATGAAATTGTCAAGGAAAACTGCCCTGTTATTCTAGAACCAGAGGGTTAAATAAATATTGAAAGAATCCACTGATTACCTCCTGAGATTTTAAAAAAAATACTAGGAATACTGTAGCCAAATTCCAGAGTTCTCGGGTCAAGGGCCAAATATTGCAAGTGGCCAGAAAGAAACAAGTTGATTATTTTGGAAATAACATCAGAATAACACAAGATCTAGCAGCTTCTACATTAAGGGATCAAAGGGCTTGGAATATGACATTCCAGAAGTCAAATGAACAAGGACTAAACTAAGAATCACATACCCAGAAAAGCTGAGCACAGTACTTCAGGGTAAAAAAATGTTATTCAAGGAAATAGAGAATTTTCAAACATTCTTGAAGAAAACACCAGAGCTGAATCAAGAGAAGCATGAAAAGTATCTATCAGCGGTTTCTATCTCTCAAGACCCTGACATGTTGAATGTGGGAATCCAATCTCAGCTCAGTCTGATGGAAAACCCTGACTTTTATTGTGAGACTTAGATTTCAGCTAAAACTCTGGAAAGGTAAGCTGATGTCAGAGTTCTGTTTTCTGAAAGACCAGAACCCCACATAAAAGATCTGGGACTCCTAGAAACAAATGTTCCTCGTTCGTTAAGCACATTCCTATCTAGTGTCAGATCCCCAAACCACAATTCATGCTCATGGTAAGATGCCTGCTGTTCTGATCTTTAAGTGATCAGTTGTAACCCTGCATTTCATCTCCTTATTCAGAGAAGGAGCTGGAACCAAAGGCAGCTGCTTGTTTGTTTCAAATGGCCATATGATGTTGGAAAGTGGGTGTTAAATTGAGGCAACTCAGATGAAAGTGTGGAGAAAGAGACCAGAACTTACTGACAAGCAACATTCCATTTTCCCCTCTCCCCACAGGTCAAGACTCATTTGTTAAAATTGCTTCTCTGTTGAGAATCAGACACAATGATATATTTATACCTCTGGGATTAGGCTTGACTTTGGCCTTTCCTGTTGGACTTCCATCTCCCTGAAGTTGACTCTCATGTTCCTGTTATATCCTGGAGCCAACTTACATCTAGCATCTATTTACAAAAACTTCAAAAAAATATGTTCTAAATGCAACATACCCTGCTTTTTCATAAATATTTGTTTTATATAATTTGACATTGTGTTCACAAGATTTCAGTATATATTCTTTAATTCTTCATCATAAAATCACATTTTTATGACATTAGATATTAAGCACACTTTGCCCAACAGGCTTTTTGATGCTTCCACTGTTTCAGGATTAGTTTTGGGATGCTATTTTATGGTTGTTTGGAGAGGAACATGGGACAGTTACAGTGATTTACTGCATACTCTGACATTTTGGCTCCTTCGTCTCCTGGTTATTATGATCTCCTTTATCAAAGTTACCTTTGAGTTTCCTATATCTAGGTGGGCCCCCTGTAACCCTTCTATTCCAACTTCTCATGTGTCTGCTATCCTAGTGTCTGCCGTTGATGTCAGAACACTTAAAACTGTCTGTCTCTCTCACTATCTTATCTTCCTCTGTATCTTGGTTTATACCTGTCTATCCTTTCCTGGTCAGAGTAGGAAGGTCCTTTCCCAGCCCCTTGACCATCCCAAGACCCCTGGTCTTTTCATTACTCTTTTATTAATATAAGATTACTCATTGTTTACCATAGTTAAAGTCAAATAAGTAAGCTGTGGCCTGAACTGGGAATAACAACAGTCCTTTTTTCTCACTCTCTGGATGAACTTTTCTGCAACTAAATCAACAAACTTCGGCAAGCACCAGCAGGAACCACAGACCTGTTACGAATATACTTTTTGTTCCTAGGTCCTCATTGCTGCTGTTGTGCCTCATGAATCTTACACCTTACTGCTTAATTCTTTGTCTAGCCACAAGCATATGTACCAAAATTTAACCTTGTTGCCTTGGGATTCCTTGGTATCAGAGGAGACTGACATGTAGATGTCTAATTTTCCTCTTTCAACAGAAGAAAGAAGATTTTTTGCTGATTACATCTCTGAGCTCTTTGGCATTTATTTTATTTTATTTTTGGAAATGGACAATGGGTGTAAAGCTTTTTGTTATAAATCCTCTGTGCTTCTCTGATCATGTATTTTTCAGATTTAACAGTTAGTGTATAGCCGCCTTGGGTTCTTTGGTATTTTCAAGTTAATACACATATAGAGAGATTCACCTTGCAAGAGAGAAAGGGTACTTCAATATATAAGAGAGGGATGAAAAAGGAGATAGTGGGAGAAGGCATCTGGATGATGTGACATGAGAAGGAGAGAAGAGGGTATTCTAGGTAAATGGTCTCAGATTATATTTTAATAATAAAAGACAAGGTTTTAAGCTGACATGGTAGGTGGAAACAAAACTGCAGGATGTTTGAGGAAGGATGAAAAGCTTTAGAAAAGTCGCTTTGGAGAGTGGGTTAGTGAGTTGATAAGGCAGGTATAAAAGGATTACCTAGCAGCAGTGAGGGTCCAGTTGAGGTTATGTAACATAAATCTGTAGTGGTCCTAATCAGATCGGTTGTTTCAATTTGTCCATCTTAAGTAGCATGTATGTAGGAGTGAAGATAGTGAATGGTAAGAGTGACCCAAGGCTGAGGCTTAGCAGGGCACAATTGGTAATATGATCAGGAAACAAGAGACTCAAGAGAAGATTATATATAGAGTAGAACTAGTTCATCAAAGGGTCAGAATGGCAATAAAAGTAGAGAGTAGCTAGTGCAGAGGTGATCTGGAAGAGAACTGAGCAATGAAGGGATTAGATACTAAAGTGGAAATTAAGAGCAAGTTTTGAAATAAGAAAACTGGGAAAGATGAAATGACAATACTCTGGAATAATGTAAGGGAGTTTCAGGGTTTATGAATGAGAAAATGATACATTTATGGATGATGGCAAGATCAGAGTTATGATCATCATTATTTTTGGTTGAGGAGGAGTGGGCCATGGAAAATGAGAAAACTAAGGAACTGAGGTGTTAGGGTGTTTGAGGGATGACCAATATGCATGTCAAAATCTCCTAGTATCAGGACAGGAAATGGGGAGGAGAAAAGGATTTTAAGTCAGGTACTAAATACTATGATGAAGAGAAAATGGAAAGAAGCTCATACTGAGTAGCTACAATATTATCCAGGAAGATAAGCAAAATCTTCAGACGAGTGATGCAGAAAAAGGAGGTGTAAGGGATGTGAGGAAGAATCGAAAAGAAACATATAGAAGTTTTGTGATAGGTCCTGTGTGGAGTGAGATAGGGAATCACTGAAGGAGGAATTAAAACATTGCTGCCTTGGAGAAGTGAACGTCAAGCCGAAGTTTGATAACATGACTTTGTAATCTGTCCAGTTAGTACACCTGTGAGATTTCCTCCCAATTTCAATCGGCAGCTCATGAGGAGAAGAAGAAACTTAGGATAGGAGTAATCATGCTAAGGTTTGGCAAGAAAAGAGCAAAGGGACAGAGGTTTCAAGTGCAGAGAAGAGTGTAGAGTTGAAAAGGCTCTCTTGGGTTAAAATTTGAGGGAGCAAAGTGAAACCAGAATGAGAGTAAGAATGAGAAATTCTGAGTGGTATTGGCATTAAGGTCATGATGACAGTGATGAATATGTTTAGTAGAGATGAAGCAGAAGGTACAGTAGAACAGGAGGCTAGGAAGTTATGGTCAGGTAGGGGAATGTCAGGTTTCTTACTAGCAAACTTGCATGCAAAGGGAAAAATCTAGTGTGTGCTCATCTCTAAGTGTGTCTAGGGGGAAGGAAGTAATAGGTCATAGGGCTTAAGGAGATTCAGTTTAGGGAGCATCTATATGGAGAGCAAAATCCTTAAGTAAAACAGTTAAAAAGGTAAAGGAGATAGTGAGTTAGGTGTTAACTTCCTTCAGAAAACTGGGGAAATAACATTTGATGGAGAATCTATATGGAGGGCAAAGTCCTTAAGTAAAGCAGTTGAGAAGGAAAGGAAGATGGTGAGCCAAGTGTTAATCTCCTTCAGAAAAGTGGGGAAGTGACCTGGGAGCTGGTATACTATAGTTACCATAATTTGACTGCATAAAAATTTTTGAGTGAACTTGAAAAGAAAGGTGTACTGAAGAAAGTCAATGAAGTGCAAAACGTTTTCTACCCCCCCACACACACATTTGAAGTAAAAAGAGTAAGGGTAGTGAAGGTAAATCCATGTTGGAGAGGATGATAAAGCATTCACTGAGGGCAGAGGGGAGCCTGGTGTAAATGAATGCTAATATACAGAAAGTATATGAGAGAAAATGGTGCTGAATGAACAGGAGTATGCTCAATGTGGAATGGAAATTGCAGAAGGCACAGTGGAAGGGGTGGCAATAATTGGATTGAGACATGAAGGGAATCAGATTGAGGAGAATTGGAATAAAAGAATATGAAAATGGACTGCAGACAGTTTTTTCTAAATGTCCACATTTTCTTTAAATACCCACATTCTTTATTTACTGCAGTAGAACAGAATACAAGTCAGAAGTTCACAGCCTTGCAGAATTGTTATAGAGAAAACTCTGTAAGGTCTGAATCTTCCATTGTCTGAAAGGCTGGTGGGCGCGGGGGGCAATAGAACTAAAGGAATTAGGTGATATGGTATATTTCTATATGTAAGTCACACAAAGGAGAATAGGTGGTGCATGGTGGATATGAGCAAGTTGAAAAATAAATCAGTCAGAGGCTTTAAAGATGTATATGATTAAAGGATGCCATTAAGGAATTTTATGACAGGCAGAAAAGATTGATCAGTTCTGTGCCTAAAGCAAGGGATGTCAAGTGGATGGTCAGTGTGCTTTAATCATACCACTGTGATTTCATGGATAAGCTGGAAAGAATTCCAATATGTTCACTGAGTCCCTTATAAAAATCTTTTGGGACAAGGTGGACAAGAATCACTCAATAAGAACTGGGCTAGGGGGATTGCACTCTTAATCACTGGCACAAACTTCCAAATTAATGAGATTGGAAATTCACTAGAGCATTTGAATGAGAAAAAACAATCTTCCCACTAAGCAACAACTGTAAAGCCTTATCTGTGTATGGAGTTAACACTGATTTATTAAATACTTATGCTAGTGTAATATCAGTTTTGGCATATTTTATGATCTATGATTCTAGGTCATCAAAAGACTTTGATTAAGGTCTTCACAATGGAGAGGGTCATGATTCATTTTGGGGAGGTGCCATAGCTATTCAAAGACCATTTCTTTAGGCATGGAAGTATTGTGATATGGAAAATTTCAGGGAATGCCTACTTCTGAAAATCAATTAAAGGGGACAAATTTTATCATATACCTACTTTATGTAAGACATTGTCCTATTTTCAATGAATATAAGGACAAAAAAATTAAGTAGTCTCTATCCTCAAAGAGCTTATACTCAGTTGAGAGTGATAACATATACCCATACAAATGGATGTAAATTAAATACAAGGGAATTTGGTGGGAGGATTTGGTCTATAAATTTTAAAGTCTTTTGAAGTATTGACATATCAGAAATAAAAATATATAGATCTATGAGGGATCTGGCAAAATCTTGGGCAGACAGTCAGAAATCTATTTTTCTTATAGCATCTTTTTATTCAGTTCAACAAACCTTTTCCTTTTTTTCTGATTAAAATCTTCCATATCATATTCTTGAAAGCTTGCTTCTCTTTCTGATTCCTTAGGCTATAAATGAAGGGATTCAACATGGAAGCTACTGATATATTAAGAATAATAACAGCCTTGTTGAAAGAGATTCTGTAATTTGCTGAGGGTTTGAGATACATACATAAATACACACATGCACACACACACAAACACATATGCGTATCTACGTATATGTGGTGTGTTTATGTGTGTGTGTGTGTGTGTTGGGCAGAATTAATATTGCCATTGTAAACATGAGTCACCATAGCAGGAAAAATGCCCATTGTCTCTAAGAATTGTGTATCTGAATTGGATAAGAGGGAAGAATAATCACATGGGTAATGGTCAATGATATTATCAGCAAAGTATTCAAGTAGCTGTTATCAGAATGATTGCTGGGAAAATAATCATAGGCTAAATCAATGATGAGCAGAAAACTCAAGCAATGTACAGACTGTGCTGCTCTTGATGGTTTTATAATGCAGGGTTTTGCAGATGGCAACATAGTGGTCATAAGACATGGCCACTATAGGTCAGATTCAGTTACTCCCAAGAGAATGAAAAAAAAAAAACTGAGCCACGCAGCCATTATAGGAAATGGTCTTCTCAGTAATAATATTGCCCAAAAATCTGGGAACACTGGCAGTTGTAAAGGAAATTTCTAAGTAGGAGAAATCCGGGGGAAGAAATACATTGAGATTGGGAAGTGAGAATCCAGCAGAGTAAGAATGATGACAGTCACATTCCCAGCAATGCTGAGGATATACCCCAGTAAGAGAGAGAAGATGATAACCATTTAAAGGTCTGCGTCATTGACAATCCCCGGAGGATGAACTCTGTCCCCTGTGTGTGATTGTTCATGTTTGTTTTCTTTCTTCTTTAGTAGATCTGCAATAAAAATGAAATACTAAATAATACTAAAAAAAAAAAAAAAAGAATAAAAAACTTTTGTGTTACCTATACTTGAAATAGAGCGGGGATGAGGTATTAAAATTAATTAATTCACTCAATCTTTCAAACTATTTAAAATCACTGTTGTGTTGCTATAGTGAGCATAATGGAATTGCAAAGATAAGTAACACGTTTGATGCTTTGTAAGAGCTTCATATAACTGGGATGATGTGTATCCAAATAAAATACAAGGTAGTATGGTTAAGTACCATATGCCTCCAAATGAAATAAGAATTTTCTTTCCACTTTAATTTATTATTTAAAGTTACATGTAATTTCCAGCAACCTAATTTTTTAGGCATATCTTATAATATTCCTCAGTCTTCCAAAATAATATAGCCTGTGCTTCCAAATAAGCCTCAAACTTTGCACTTTGCTCACAATCCTCCTTCCTTATGTATGAAAAATTCTACTCCTCTCTCCCTCTCCATTCCATTCCAATAAATGATGTCCAATTTAAGTCTGCTTCAGTTTCCTCACCTCTAAAATAGGCAGAATAATACACCTCTAGTCTTAGTAATAAACTTCTCTGCCTTCAACCTAAATTCAATTTGTGCATTTTGATGCCCTTATTTATCAGATTGAATTATACAGTTTTATATATTCCGTATTACTCTACCAGACTGTACCCATGAAATTAAGAACACACTCTGCTGTCTTCTTTATTTCAGTCCCCTGTTATCATCTCCTGTCCTATATTTTGAGGAATATTGAAAAATAAAAGAGTAAAGAGAACTAAAAGGGAAGATCTGGCTACACTCCAGGAAGCCTAGGGAAGGTATGTGTGAAACAAACGTGACTGTTGGAGACTTGGCAAAATGCTGTGCAGACTGTAGCCTTCTTGACTTCCAATCACTTTCCCCCAAGTTATGTATTTTTTAAAATGAAAAACAATTGTACTGCAAGAATCTTTTCCTGTAATGGCATGCAGCCTAGTAAAGTTCATGATAATGTGAATTTCTAGAAAATAACTTTATTTTTATAATTTATATTAATATAACAATGAAATTTCTACGTCAGGGACCAGAGGGAGAAAAGGAAGCACAAACCTAATAATTTCTGTTGAAATTTCATATAAATGGAATCAAAATATTTTCCAGTGTGGGATGTTAGATAATAGATCTTAAAGTTGGAAAGGGCCTTATGGATCATCTGAATCATTCCTCATGATGCAGATGAGGAAAATGAGCAGAGAGGGGAAAGAATTGCTCATTTCTAGTGATAATAAGGAGCAAATCTGGATGGAAACAGCTGTTTTATAACCAAGTCTAGGACTGTTTCTACAAAAACATACCCTTTCTATATCCTGTACTTGTAATAGCAATCATCTTGTCTAGCTGTTTGTCTGTCTGACTCTTTCTCCCTCTTTTTTTCTCTCTGTTATTCTCTCTTCCTGTCTATCAATCACCTATCAATAAATATTTATTGTGTCAGGTAGCATTCTAAGTACTTAGGACACAAGGAAAATCAAAGATGTGACTCTTACCCTCAAGGAGCTCATTCTCATGGTGGTGATAGTAAGAAACAATATGGCAACATTTCTAACACCTTCTTACTTCTATCAACTAATCTCTGGTCCATATGCCCTAAGTATCCCCTACTCCACACTTGCAACTTCGGGAACTTATTCTTTCTCCTAGAATAGGGATCTCTACTTTTTTCCTTTTCATTCTTTAAGAAGCAGGTGCTGTAGCAGTGGGTAAAGCATTGGGGCAAGGTTAAGTAACACCTTAATTCAAATCCTACCATAGACAGGTGTCATCCTAGGTAAGACCCTTAACCTCATTTTCCTCTACAGTAACATAATGACAATAACAGTACCTATCTTGCTTTAAACTTACCTCTTTACTCAAATGAGTAAATACTTGTAAAAAGTGTTTATCACAGTGTTTGCCACATAGTAAGCAATGTATCAAAGTTTGTTTCTTTATTTTCTTAATTTATCTTTACTAAACCTACTGGATTTGGACTAAAATGCTACGCTTACTCTGTTTAAGCCCGAAAATTTCTTAACTTTAGAGGCTTCAAATTTTGTTAAATAGTATCTTCTATTTATCAGAGATATCTGTACTTCATTAAATATAAATCATTACCTACCCACATACATACATACATACATACATGTATTCCTCAAAACTCATAACTTCCTGACACCTTAATCGTCTTAAATTCTTTTCATTTCCATCCTGATCATATCCTAGATCTTACCAGCAGCTCAGTTTCATGACTTCTATGAGCTCTGTTCTACAGCAGGCAAGAAAAGACAGGATGGACTTGCTGTAGTAATCTATAGGATTGAGTTTGTAAAGGGAGGAAAGTGAAGTTAGAGCAGAAAGGGCTGTGGGGTGAGGATAAGGGCAGTCATGATGAGGAGGTTCCATCACCCATTCAAATGTCTTCCTATTCTACGTTCAAACATTCTTATTTTCCTCTATCTGATCATCACTTCCCTTTTCCTAATTGAGGAGTTAGGACCTGGAGTCAAATTTGACATTAGGAACTTCCTAGGCAAGAAACTTAATCACTGGGTAAGTCTGTCTCAGTATCCCCATCAAGAAAATGGAAACAGTAGTAGCACATACCTCCCAGAATTTTGAGGATTATTTATAAAGTACTCTGAAGACTTTACATAGTATATAGATGATAGTTATTATCACTTCCATCTCTCTGTAAGCCTTACACTTCTTAAGTCTCTTCTTTCTGCTCATAATGATTTTGAATCATAATATTAATGGATGAAAGAAACTTTAGAGATAATTTAATTCACACCTTCACATGATATTCTTTCATGTTATCAACATTCAGTCCTACAGCTAACAAGTAAGCTATTATTGTTATGTTAATAGTGGCATTCTGGAAACAGTAACACTGTCATTATTCTGCAGTTCAAAGAAGTGACACTAGTGGAGGGAAATTAAGAGCTTGTGTATAAGGAGAAGGGCAATGCTAAGATGGGAGACTAGAGGAGATATCTTGGAGTACACATAACATCATGAGCTTTGTTTGCTCAAATCACATTGTATATCCTTATATTGCCTCTGTTATTTTGAGTAAGTCATTTATCACCTCTGTGTATCACTTTATCGGTTTTTCTAATAAGGATATTTATATTTTCTTCTACTTTTTCTATTTTTGACAGTTTTATTGTTTCCTGATATCTCATTGAGTTATTAGCCTTCATTTACCAATTCTAATTTTTAAAGATCTTTTTTTCAGTGAGGATTTCTTTTTCCCCCCTTTTGAACAATTCTCCATATTTAGGAATTCTTTTCTTCAGTGAGGTTTTGTATCTCTTATAACATTTGGCCAATTCTGTTTTTCAAGGGGTCATTTTCTTCATTACTTCATGCCTCTTTAATCAAGCTGGTAATTCTCTTTTAATAATTTTCTTTTATTGCTCTCATTTCTTTTCTAATTTTCTCCATTAACAAGCTTATTTTATTTTTAAAATAATTTTGCCCCCTTTTATCTCATTTTTTCTGTTCCAGGAACTCTTGTTGGACTTCTGTCAAATCTACATTTTTCTTTGAGATTTGTATGTTTCCACCTTGTTGTGTTCTGAATTTTTTGTTTCAATGTCCCTGTCACCAGAGTACCTTTTGTTGATCAGGTTCTGTTTTTGTTCTTTCTATTTGCTCATTTTCCAAGTCTGTTTCTTGACTTTGTACTATATGTCAGAATTGGAGTTAGATGAGCTTGGGGTGGCATATCACTGTCCCAAGCTTCAGCTTTTATTTTTCCCTGCTGCTTTCACACTTAGTTCTAAGAGTTTCTAAAACGATGTGATCTGAAGAGACACCTGGTCACTGCTATCCTGGGCTGCCCTCTGGGCTTTACCTAGAAAAGGAGGGTACTCCCTACTAACTGAAAACATTAGCAGTGATCTTGAGCCCAGAATTGCATCCTTGAACTGGGACTCTGCTCTATTTCTCTGCCCTGGAACTGTGACTTAGAACTGGATATTTAGCAATGGAGTTGTTAAACTCCTGAACCTACTGCAAGCAAAGCAAACCCCTGTAATCTCTTTCTGATCAGTTGTCAAACCATGTCCCCCTCTCTGCAAGTTGAGAGTTACCAGGACTACTGCTGCTACTGTGAAAACCATAGCCTCCAAGGCAACTGCTGGTGTTGCTACCATGCTTTTTTCCTGGCCTGACCTAAACTCAGTGTCACAGACATCTTCCATGCTCCTAAATTTTCTTGGACTGCAAAAAAATGCCTGTTCTTACCTCTTGTTTGCTGTGTTGTTCCAGAATTTTATTTGACAAGTTAATTTAAAGTTGTTTGGAGGGAAATTTTAGAGATGAGAATTTGGATTGTCTGCTTCATCCCTTTTGTCATGTTTGAGGCCATGTAAATGCATATCTGAGAACTACATTATTCAACAAGCCAAGAATCATAGGCCATTGGTGAAAGCTCTCTTCAATTTTGTAGATGCAAGAGCCCACACCTTTGTCTAATGTGGAACTTGATGTTTGAAATTATATCTCGTTCAAAATATTTTCACTTTTTTTAGTGTATTTGACAATGTGGTGTTATGATCTTAATAAGATTGAATTTCAATAGAACTCAATAAAATTCCCTCATAGTTTATTTAGAAAAGAAACTATCTGCATGAACTCTTTCTTCTCCCTATTCTAGGTCTCAAAACCCTTTAGTATCATACAAAGGCCTCTCATTTGTTCACTCCCAGATACTTCCCCTGTTTTCCTTTGTCTGTGAAACATTGCTCAGCAATAACTCGTCCCAGGTTTTCAAAAATACAAGGAAGAAGTGATTAATTCCACAGAAGGATCCTGAAATTTCTGCCTCAGCAGCCATTTCCTCCATATTATTGAGAAGCAACTCAAAATAGAATTTCACTGATTCCTTTGCCTTATGAAGGAAAGGATAAGCATTAACTCCATTGTTTTTTGCAAAAGTGGGGAAAAACTTCCATCTGATTTCTAGATAACTAAGATATCTCATCATCAATACATCATGAATCCCCATACCAAAGTCCTGATATTTTCCTCAAACTGTTCTTCTCTTTACTCTTTCTGTCTTGGTGGCTTATAGTACCTTCATAAGTCTCCTCTGTTTCACTGATTTCTTCCCATGAGTGTATCAAAATCCTACTCTGTATCTCCTCTCCATTTCATCTGTCTTCTATTATTGGATTAAGATATGTTCCACTGGAGAAATATATCAGTCATGAGTTTCATTCTACCAAATGTCAGTGAAAATTTCAATATGAGGCCAAATTTTCTTCCTCATATTAAGGCCTCTAATTAATCTTGTTTGTTGTCCAAACTTTGAAAATTTTGTATATAAAGATTTGGTGTCAAAGGGATTTAAAAATGGTTCCTTTCTTGAATTTTGTCTCCTGTGAACATACAGTTAGGCTGTCTGTTATTTTTTCGTTGTACCTATTGCATATACTTCCACAAGACTTTGAGTTCCAAATTTTCTCTCCATCTCTCCCTCTCTCCCACCCCAAGATGGCATGTATTCTGATTACCCTTTTCCCCATTCTGTCCTCCCTTCCATCCTTCTTCCCTTCTTTTATCCCCTTCCCTTCTATTTTCCTGTAGAGCAAGATAGATAGATTTCTTTACACTATTGGCTGTATATCTTATTTCTCAGTTGCATATAAAAACAATTTTAAAGAAATAGAAAGCAAGCAATTAGGTATAGGTATGACATACATAATCATGCACAATTTCTGCAAAAGTCATATTGTGAAAGACAAACTATATGTCCCGCCATTATCCTGCCCCTCCATTTATTTATTCTATTCTCTCCTTTGACCTTGCTTCTCCTCAAAAGTGTTTACTTCTGATTAGCCCCTCCTCCCTTTCACCCTCCCTTCTATCATGCCTCATTTTTATTATCTATCCCCTTTCCCCCTACTTTCCTGTAGGGAAAGATAAATTTTCATATCCAATTGATAGTGTATATTATCCCCTCCTTAAGCCAAATCCAATAAAAGTACCATTCACGCATTTTGTCTAAGCAACGCTCCTCTTCTGCTTGCTTGTAAAAGCTTTTCCTTGCCTCTTTTATGTGAGATAATTTACCTATTCTACCTCTTCATTTCTTTTTCACTTCTTGATTTTAGGTATCATCCCTTCATATTCAATTAACCCTGTGCCATTTGTGTGTTGCCTGCACTTACCCTAATACTGAGAAAGGTCTCATGAGTTACAAATATCATCTTTCTGTAAAGGATTTAAAAGTACAATTTTAATAAGTCACTTATGGTTTTCTCTTTCCTGTTTACCTCTTCATGCTTCTCTTGAGTCTTGTATTTGAAAGTCAAATTTTCCATTTATTTACCTCTTGTCGTTTTATCAAGAAGACTTGAAAGTGCTCTATTTCACTAAATTGCCATTTTTCTTTATTCTGAAGGTTTATACTCAGTTTTTCTGGATAGGTAATTCTTGGTTTTAATACTAACCCCTTTGACCTGTGGAATATCATATTTCAAACTCTCTTATCCCTTGTTGTAGAAGCTGCTAAATCTTGAGTTATCCTGACAACATTTCTACAATACTTGAAATATTTCTTCCTGAGTACTTGAAATATCTTCTCCCTCATATGGGAGCTTTGGAATTTGGCCAAAATATTCCTAGGAGTTTTCCTTTTGGGATCTGTTTCAGGTGGTGATTGGTGAATTCTTTCTATTTTTATTTTCCCTTCTGGTTCTAAAATATCAAGGCAGTTTTCCTTAACTTCTTGAAAGATGTCTAGGCTCTTTTTTTGATCATGGCTTTCAGGTAGTCCAATATTTTTAAAATTATGTCTCCTGGTTATATTTCCCAGGTCAGTTCTTTTTCCAGTGAAATATTTCACACTGTTACCTTTTTTTCATTCTTTTGGTTTTGTTTTGTAATTTCTTAATTTCTCATAAAGTCATTAGTTTCCATCTGCTCCATTCTAATGTTTAAAGAATTATTTTCTTCAGTGAGCTTTTGAACCTCCTTTTATATTTGTCCAATTCTACTTTTTAAGGCATTCTTCTCCTCGTTGACTTTTGGGACTCTTTTCTCATTTTGGTTAGTCTATTTTATTGTTTTTCACTATTTGGGGGAGGATTCTCACTTAGCAAGCTGTTGATTCATTTTTCATGTTTTTCTTACATCACTTTTCTTTACTCTTTCCCATTTTCCCTCTGCTTCTCTAACTTGATTTTCAAAATTCATTCTGAGCTCTTCCATAGCTTCTGACCAATTCACATTTTTCTTGGAGGTTTTGGATATCATAAGTGTAACTTTTATTGTCTTCTTCTGAGCATTTATTTTGATCTTCCTGGTCACCAAATAAGTCTATAGTCTCACTTTTGCCCAATGTTTGCTCATTTTCTCAGCCAATTACTTGACTTTGTAGGTCTTTATTAAGATAGTACTCAGCACCCAGTGTACTGTCCCAAGCTTCTGGGGTTTTTTGTAGCTATTTTCCGAGATACTTGTAGGGGCCTATAAATTTTTAGTTCTTCCAAGGTGGTTTGATCAAAGGAGAAGTATTTACTCTTTTTCTGGTCTGTGCTCTAGTCTGTGAGTGACCACAAGCATTCTTTTCTGCCTTAGAAAGTAGGATTTCCTCTCTACCACTGCCACAAGCTTCACCAATCCAGAATTCCTCTTCACCCCAGGACTGCCATACAGGAGTGTAACCCAGATATAAGCATGGTCAAAGCAAGAGAATCCTGCCTCAGTGCCAAAAAAGAGATTCTTACAAAGGTCCTGTGATTAGCCTGTCTATCCCCTCACAGTCTGTGGACCAAAAGCTCCAGAAACAGAGAGCTCCAAGAAGCACCTGCTACTGTCACTGCTACCTCCATCTCTTCCACCACCACCACACTGAGAGACCATGCTTCTCTGTCACCTAGGTCTGGCAAACCTATCCTACTAAACTTCTAAGTTGTCTTTGGCTCTTGTGGATGTGGAAGCCTGAAAAACTCCACAGCTACCAGTAATTCAGTCCCAGGAGGCTTTTTTTGGCCCTGTCTCTACTGGCATAGCCCATGCTAGACTATACTCTACTCTTCTCTCAGACTGGTGGAACAGACCTTTTCTCCTGAACTTCTAGGCTGTTTTGAGTTAGAAATTCATTTTACCCTGTTATTTTTCGAGGGTTCTGTTGCTCTAGGATTTGTTTAGAGTCATTGTATAGGTATTTGAGGGAGAACTCAAGCAAGTCCCTGTTTTTATCCCACCATCTTGGCTCTGCCCCACCTCTCACTCCTGCCAACTACTCTTTGTTTTATCTACCTTGGCAAGTATAGGTGGACAGTTTTCTTTTTCACTTCTTTTTTGTTTAAAATTCTTCTAATTGCATTTGCAAAATTCTACCAATTATTTTTTAATGTTATAGTTTTTCAAATTGCATGTAAAAACAACTTTTATTTTTCATTTTTAAAAAATTGTCTATAGTCAAACTCTGTTAGTTCTTTCTCTGAAGGTGAATCACATTTTTCATTGTAAGCCCTTTGGAATTACCTTGGGTCATTGTATTGCTTAGAACAGCTAAGTCTTTCATGGTTGATCATCATATATTATTATATACACTCTTCTCCTGATTCTCTCAATTAATTTTGCATCAATTCATTTGTCTTCGCAGGTTGACAATTATTTTATTGCCAAGTGTGGTAGGTGAATTTATTCCTGGACAAGAATAATTCATCTCAATATTTCAAATGTAGTCTAAACATCCAAATTGCATTTACAGATACCATGTTCATAGTGAAATATTCTCTTCCTAGGTAAATTTTCCCTTTTTATTCCATGCTTTCAATGGACAGCAGAAAGAAAAGTTCCACTTGTTTCCCTTGTGTTTCAGTTTTTTTGTCTTGCTCTTGATAATTTTAGTACTACATCTTCCTGTAGTTTAATTAATTGTCTTTTCAGTAGAAGTAAAGTAGCCATCTGCTTTCATAAGTTTTGGTAGATATTCTGTGATGTCTTGGATGCAAGCATGACCTGGGAAGATAACAGGCCTCTCTATTTTCCAAACTGAGAAATAAGTGTGTCACTACTTGTGAGTAGTGAGAGAGTAGGGCATCCCCATTCACCAATACTCTGTTATTCTTTCTCTTACATTTACTTACTAGTTGATGGTTTCATTTTCCTCTTATGGCTTTATTATATCACATTTTGAAGGACAAGAAGCTTCAAGGAAATGGGGAAAAATTCTGATGACTTTTAAGCAGAACATTGACAAAGACATATGCATCAAGAACATTAATCTGGTAATATAAAGGGTGATTTTTTGAGAAACAACAAATTTTGGACTAGAGTGGGAAGAAAAATGAGGGAATTATCAAGAGAAATATTAGAAAATTTAAATGGCCAGTTCTAATATGTGATTACGTATGAGAGGAAATGGGGAGAAAGAAGTCAAAGATTTCTAATTAATGAGAATTAATCAAGAAATGATGGTGCCATGGAAAGAAATTGTGAAATTACAAGGAGGAGATTGTGAATGAAAAGAAAGGTTATGAAGAGGGACTAGAGATAGTTTTTTCTATATGTCCACATTTGTTTTAAATATCTACATGCTGTGTGTCCTATAGTAGAGGAGAACAGAAGTCACAGGTGCAATAGTTGGTTGCAGATGAGGAAAGAAGTTCACAGCCTCAAAGGGTTACTGCAGATAGAGCTGGGTAGAGTTTGAGTCTTCTGTCACCTAAGAGACTAGGGGAATTGATAGAAGAAAAGTATTGCGTGATGTTGTATAGAATATGTCTAGATGGAAATCACAGAAAGAAAAAAAATGCTGCACAGTTGATGTGAACATAGTGCAAGATATAACCAAGAGGGAGCTCTAAAGATATATAAGAGTAAGGATGCAATTTAGCAATTTAACGATAGGAAGAGAAGATGAAGTAGTTCTGTAGCAAAAGCAATAGATAGGTGGTCAGTGTGCTCTAATCATGCCTATGTGATTCATGAGAAAGCGAGGAAGAACCCTAGCATGTTGGATGAATGCCCACTAAAAAACTTTTGGAAGAATATGGGCAAGAATCCCAAATCATGGTCAAGCAGGGACAAACGGCAAACTTCAACATCGGCATAAGCTCCCTGATTGATGAGATTACAAACTTATGTAACATTTGAATAAGAAAAGCAATCTTTTACCAAGCAACCAACTGGAAAGCTTTATCTACATATGGAGGTGACAATGATGTCTTAAATTCCATACTAATGTAATATGAGTTCTGGCAAGTCTTATGTACTATGATTGTAGGTCCTATCAAACAAGAAAGGCTTTGATTAAGGCCTTCACAATGGAGAAGTTTATCAACAATAAGTCAGGTATAAATTTATAATTCATTTTTGGGAGAGGACACAGCAACTGAAAGATAATTTCTTTAGGCATATGTGTTTTCCAATATACATTACTGGAAAGGATACCGACTTTTAAAATCAATCAACCAACAAGAATTTACAAAATACATCTTTTTTTTGAAAATATTTTACAACTGATCAAATTTGTACAAGGCACTGCGATATGTGTGGGGAATATAAAGACAGAAAATTTAATGATCCCTCTCCTCAAGGAGCTTATATTTTGTTAATCAAGACAGCATACATATACATACATACATATATATGTATATATACACATATACGTATATGAATACAAATAATATATTAAAGTTTGGTGAATAGATTTGATCTGAAAAGTAAAAAAAAATGTTTTGAAGCATTGACATATGAGAAAGAAGATACAGAGATAGGAAGGAACTGATAAAACCAGTTAGAAATCTATACTTCTCACGACACTTTTTTATTCAGGTTAACACATTTTTTCCTTTGTTTGAAGAACGTACAATCTTCCGTACCATGTCCATGAAGGCTTGTTTCACTTGCTGATTCCTCAGACTATAAATGAAGGGATTCAACATGGGGGCTACTGATGTATTAAGCACAGCAACTCCTTTGCTTAAAGAGACTCTATCCTTTGCTGAGGGTTTGATGTACATGAAGATGCAGCTGCCATAAGAAAGGGAGATGACAATCATGTGAGAAGAGCAGGTGGAAAAGGCTTTTTTCCTCTGACTGGCAGAGGGGATCCGCAGGATCGTCCGGATGATATATGTGTAGGAGACAATTATTAATGCCAGCGTGAACATAAGAGTCACCACAGCCCAGGAAAAGCCCATTGTCTCCAATAACTGTGTATCTGTACAGGATAGCTGTAAGAGGGGAGAAAAATCACAGGCGAAATGGTCAATGATGTTATCGTCACAGTAGTCAAGATGCTGCATCAGCATGAGTAGAGGGAAGATGATTATGAATGACATCAACCATGAGCAGAACACAAGCAGTATGCAGACTCTATTGCTCATGACAGTTGTGTAATGAAGAGGTCTGCAGATAGCGACAAAGCGGTCATAGGACATGGCGGCTAGAAGATAAAATTCGGTTACTCCCAAGAGAATGAAGAAAAACAATTGAACCATGCATCCATTATAAGAAATGATCTTGTCCCCAGTAATAATGGTGCCCAAAAATCTGGGAACACAGGCAGTGGTAAAGGAAATTTCTAAGAAGGAGAAATTTCGGAGAAAGAAATACATTGGAGTCTGAAGGTGAGAATCCATCAGGGTGAGGACAATGATAGTCATGTTCCCAGCAATGCTGAGGATGTAGGCCAGTAAGAGAAAAAAGAAAATGACCATTTGGAGATCTGGGTCATCCGACAATCCCAAGAGGATGAAGTCTGTCACCTGTGTGTGATTTTTCATGTTTTTTTCTCTTTGGTTTAGCAAATCTGGAATAAAAATGAAAGAAAATAAAATAAAATAAGGAACAGAAACCTTGTATAGTAGCTAGGGTTGAAATGAAGCTGAGAAGAAGATTTAGAATTAATTGATCTGATCAGTAAAATTTTTTTACATCACTATTATGTTACTGTAATGAGTGTAATGTGCTCACAAAAAGAAGTAAGACATATTTGATACTTTTAAGGAGTTTAACACAATTGAGAAGATATGTACCAAAATAAAACACAAGGGACTTTGGTTAAGTACCATGTGCCTCCAACTGAAATAAGAACTTCCTTTTTCTCTTTAACTTATCATATATAGATATCTGTAATTGCCCACCAATCTACCTTTATTAGGCTTGTCTTATACCATTTTTTGTGCATGGTACCCACCAGCCAGCCTAGAACAACTTAGCATATACTTTGGTATATGCCTCAAACTTTGCACTTTGCAAATTCTTTTTCCTTATGTCTTATATATTCTTTTTCCTTATGTCTTATATATTCTATTCCCCTTCCCTTCTACATCCCACCCCTTCTACAATGTCTCATTTAAGCCTGTCTCACTTTGTTTATCTCAATATGGGGATAAAATACTGCTGTACTAAATAATAAACATTTTTGCCTCCAACCTACCTGTACTTCATGCATCTTTGGTGCCTTTATAATAGTGAATTTTACAGTTCTGTATGTACCATACACATCTTCTAAACTGTAACTATGAGGTTAAGAACACACTCTCCTGTCATTCACACTTTTAATCTCCTGTTATATATTTTCAGGAATGATGAAAAAGAGAGTTAAGTAAACTAAAAGCTGAGATCTGGCTAAGCTCCAGGAAGTTGAGGGAAGCTAAGTATGAAGCACAATTGAGAGTATTTCTTGGAATCTTGGCAAAATGTCCTGAAGCTTATATTAGGAACAGCATTCTTCCATGACGATATACTGTCATCAGCTTTCCCATGACACTTGCTTTTTTAAAAAAATGCAAAACAATTGGAGTACAGGAATCTTTATCTATAATGACACGCACTCCAGTAAAATTCACTATGATCTGAATTTCTATAAGGAGAGTTTATATTAAAATTTATACTGAAAATCACAGCTGCACTTGTGTTTGAGTTAGGGTAGGAGGTAAGGAAGGAAAAATTCCTAATAGTTTCTGTTGAAATGTTATATAAAAGGAATTAAAATGTTTGCCAGTGCGGGATATTACATAATACATTTTAAAGTTGAAAATTCCATCTGTACAATGAGGAGTGGATCAGATGGGGGACTGAGCAGAGAGATGAAGGTATTTGTCCAATATCACCAGGATATTAATAAGGAACAGCTCTGTTTGCAAACAACTGTTCTATATCAAAACCTAGGGCTTTTTTCTCCTGTAATACACCCCTTCCACAGCCTGTAATTCAGGTATCAAGCAGTTTCTCTATTGATTTGTCATCAATCTGCCTGTCTCTGTCTCTCTGTCTTCAAGTCTCCATCTCTGTTTCTGTCTCTCTCTCACTCACTCACTCTCACTCTCTCTCTGTCTCTCTGTCTCTCTCTCTCTGTCTCTCTGTCTCTCCTCTTTCTCTCTCTCTCTGTCTCTCTCTGTCTCTCTGTCTCTCTCTGTCTCTCTCTCTCTCTGTCTCTCTCTCTCTCACACTCTCTCACTCTCTCACACTGTCTCACTCTCTCTCTCTGTCTCTCTGTCTCTCTCTGTCTCTCTCTGTCTCTCTCTCTCCTCTTTCTCTCTCTCTCTCTGTCTCTCTCTGTCTCTCTGTCTCTCTGTCTCTCTCTGTCTCTCTGTCTCTCTCTCTGTCTCTCTGTACCTGTCTCTGTCTCTGTCTCTCTCTCTCTCTCTCTCTCTCTCTCTCTCACACACACACACACACACACACACACACACATACATACGTACACTTTCTATCAATCATCTATCAATAAGCGTTTCTAAAGTACTTACTCCATGCCGGGCACTGCTAAGCGCTAAGGAAACAAAGAAAGACAAAAACTCAAGTCTCAGCCTTGAGGAGTCCACATTCTCATGGCAGTGATAATGCAGAAAGAACACTGGACTATTTGTAAAAACCCTCCTCCCCTCTACCAGCCAACCTCTGGCACATAGACCTAAGCATTTCCTTATTCTACACTTTCAGCTTCAGTAACTACTGCTGATTTCTGTCCCAAGAGTAAGTTCTAGCTCTCTCATCATAGACACTTAATTAATTGCTGTTTGACCATAGTTAAGGACATTTAACCTCAGTGTCCTCAATTATAAAGTGGTGACAATAATAAAAATCTTACAGGGCTGTTGTGTGTCTCAAATGAGAAAATACTTAGAAAAAGTGCTTAGTACGGAGTCTGCAACATAGAAATATTATATCCAAGTTTATTCCTTCCCTTCTTTCTTGTGTGTATCTTAATCAAATCTACTAAACTTGGCCAGCAATATCATATATATTCTATTTAAGAATGAAAATCCGTTAAGTTTCAGGGTTTCAAGATTTATTAAATGATATTTTCTATTTTATCAAGGATATTAGTACTTTGGTAATGATAAATCACTATATACACATATACAGGTGTTCCTAATATAATTTAACTTACTAGTTCTTTAATCATTTTAAATCTCATGGCCTATTCTTCTCTTCAACCTTACTCATACACAAGGATAGTCACATCCTGGGTCTTATCAGCAGCTCAGTTTCATGATTTTCACCAGCCTTGTTCATCAGAAGGCAAGTAGGAATGTAGGGCAAAGACTCAAAGGTTATGAGAGTAAAAGACAGAATGGAGTTGAATTAGTCATCTATAGGACTGAAAATGTAAAGATCATGACTTCTTATAGCCTTATACTGAATTATCCAGATGAAATCAACTGATTTCCTCTGTTTCTTTGCGCTTCGATGATTTCATTTCATTTTTTTTCTTATTCTCTTAGTAATGCTTCATACTATTTTTGTGGGAATGTTTATACCTTCCATAATTATCTTGAATATTAGGTTCTCTTCCTTCTCATTTATCATAGTATAATCAAGACTCACTTATATGCAGTTTCTTTAGAATATATCAGAAAGAAACGGAGACCAAAGAAATCTGCAAGCTTCTGTGACTACTCAACTGTCATCACCTACCTTTTCTTTCATGATATCCACAGTGTTCAATTTCAAATGAATAAACAATTATTACATACTTATTATGATCATTGGGGAATGATAGGGATATAAACTTACTGTGCCAATGCTGAATGCAGTGATGTACTTCTATATTTCAGACAGTAGCTATTTCAGGTTAATGATCGCAATGACTGCTTTAAAATTTTTATCCACTATTATTCATGTGATAGAAAGACAAATTCCCAGGAAAGTCTAGTGAAATGTTTTAGTTTAGATTGTTTTATAACATTTTTTTTACTAGATTGTTTTTTACTAGATTTTTTACTAGATTGTTTTATAACATTCTTCATTATTTCTTCAGAGAGCTTCTTTTCCTATGTCTTCTGAGTACTTGTCTTTCTCTTTATCCATATCAAAATGGGAATTGTTAGCTTCTAGTTTATTTCCACTTATGAATCAGTCAACAGATTCTGGAATTTAGAACTGAAACAGAGCTTTGAGGTCATTTGTCCATCATCTTCATTTCAACCATGAAGAAACAGTTCTACAGAGGTGAAGTCATTTACCTTGCATCATATGGCTCTTAAGTGACAGAGACAAAACTTAAGAGCAGGTTTTCTTGTTTTCAATCCACATTTTCTGACTTTCTAAGGAAACCTAGTCATGCTTAATGAGCTTTAAGGGAAGGTTTTTAAATTCTTCATCTTTGGAAGAAACATGTTTTATTACAAAGAATGCTATATTGGGGGTCTAGGGACTTTCACTGAAATCTTGGCTTTACCACTGAATACCAGTTTGACCTTAGGAAAGTCATTCTTCAGTTTTCCCACCTAAACACTTAAGAGAATTGAACCTCATGAACTCTCAGGTTTTTCCAGTTCTAAATCTATGATCCTGTGGACTAAAGGACAATTAGCAACAATTTTTAACATCATTCTCATATATGACAGAATTAATAAATTAACAATTGAGAATAAAATGACAAATTAGAGATCATATGTTATTTTTACTGTTATTTTGATGAGTATAATTGCTACTTTGAGAACATGCCAATATGTATCTTGTTTAAGAAAGAACACACCCATATGTACAGAGAGAGTTTTGATAAAGTGCCAATGTAAAGAACATAAAAACGGATATTTAAAGAACACAAATACTTACTATTTGCAAAATCCTTGATAATTTGCTGCTGAAAATTTATTCAAAATAACATATATAGTTTGCCTAAATACTGGGAAGCAATAAATTCATGCTGACCATATATATGGCCAGGATTGCCCACTACCTCTCACATAAATACCTGTTTCCTCAAACACGCTTTGAGAATCTTGCTCATTGTCATCCAATTGTGCATGTCTGGAACCATTTTTTACCTAGCTATTCAAAAATGATTGGTCTTCTAGATTCAGAGCCATTCTATTGATCTTACTTTTGGGAAATACTTCACTAAACTCCATAGAGAATGTAAGGTTCTTCAGAACTTTTAATACTTATTATACCTTTCTAGGAATACAGGAGATGTCTTTTCCACTATGACTGATACTTTCTCAGGAAGATTAATTCAGTGAAGAGGGGAAAGGTCTCATGGAAAGGTAGGTTTAGAAGGTAATAAGGAATATAAAACCTAATCTCCTTAGCACACATTGGAAATAGAATCTTAGGGGACAGAGTCCAACGAGAACAACAACAAACAAAAAAACAAACAAACAAAAAAAAAACCTTTGGCAAACTCAACACCTAAAGAAAGATAAGGCAGGTTGCCAAATGGAAATCTCTAGTTACTAGCCAAGCTGTCACACCGCTTAATTATCTAAACTTATGGGATAATATCCCTGTTCAGAATTCTCTAGAGCTGCTTAATGATGAGGGCAAGTCCTGTGTGTCCTTATCAATAGGAATGCCGTAAATTCACAGGAATACCATTCCTTGCTTATTCCCCACAAAAAACTGTTCTTTGGTGTCAAGCACAAAAGTCTTCAATTCCAATTCATAAGGGAAATCCCATAAGTCCTTCTTCATGTCCTATTTATTTGTTGTCATTCTTTCTCTCATTTTAGTGAACATCATCAAATTCTCATAGATTTGGGTGAGACATCAAAGTTCCAAATTTATCTCCTCTGCAATCTGGAATTACTACAGAGGAACATTTAATTAGAGATAAGATAGAATGGATGGATTATTATAGTGGTAGTGATAGCAACATTGTTACTTCTTCATGTTTTGATGAGGTCCAATGAGATCACAGAGTTAATATCTTGATTTTTCTGTGAATTGTATTTAAGTGATATAGAGTTGCATACAGTTATCAGTCTCACTCTTTCTTTCAAAGTCCAATGGGAAGACAAAAATTAAATCACTTTCAATGGTCCAGGAGGTAGCGAATGACCTTGGAATCTTCCATGTCTGATCAAACTCTAATTGCCCCCACAGAATCTGCTTCACTCACCCATCATGGCCATTGGAACATTATTCTCATGTACTCATTACACCAGGACTTCATACATTCTTGGGATAAACATCCCTCTAATTTTTTGGTGGGTGTGAGACTTTGCTTACCCTTCACCTTGATTATGAGCCCATCTGCTGAGATGGTTTTTACCATGCTATGATCACAGTGCATGCTTGTAGCTTTTGTAGCTATAGGTGAGAGTTGAGTGACATATGGATGAGCATGAGGATGACCAGCCCTGAAAAAAGTTTGGCAAGTCCTCACACCAGAGGTATTAGTCCCTCCTGAACATCACTTATACCCCCATGATAGCAGTAATAGAAACAAGGACTAGGAGAGAGTAGAACTGGATTAGACTTAGAAAAGTGTGGACTCAGGGCCACTCTCTGACATAGGTTAGTGGTGTACTTGGGCCTCACTCTGAACCATTTTTTCTGTACTTCTCCAGAACTCAGTTACAAAACTGAAAATAGGTTAAGATCTTTGTCAGTAAAGTGAGTTTTGAGTCTTAAGGACTACATCTGTTCACATAAAAATAATAGTGCTTTACATTTGAACTAAATAATAACATTTCAAACCCTCATTATTTCTCCTCTAAGGTTTTTCCTGATATTCCTCTTTCCTGATTCTTTTTCTACTGTTGCACTAATCTTATTGATCTCCTTTGTAGGTAGTGCTATGGATTACCATCCAAGTGCAGAGCTCCTTGTACTGGGATTGTCCAAAGCTCTGACCTGGCTCCTTTTGCTCCTCTTCTCTTTGCCTGTCTCTGTATGTGTCTCTTTCTGTCACTTTCTCTCTCTCTGTCTTTCCCTCTCTCTCTCTCTCTCTCTCTCTCTCTCTATATATATATATATATATATATATATATATATATATATATATATATATACGCATATATATGTATGTATATACATACATATACACATGTAGGTATTCATATTTATACATATATTTACCAAATTGCACATTAAAACAATTTTTGATATTTCTTCAATATTTTGAATTCCAATTTCTATCTCTCCCACCTCTATCCAGTTCTTGAGATAGTAAGCAATTAAATATATTTGTAAAAGATTTCTCTATATTTTAAAATATTTTATTATGTAATCAATAAATACTAAATACAAATAAACCAAAAAAGAGATTTGCACATAAAAGTGCAACATTTTATTACATGAAATGCTTTTTTTTTTTATTTTTAAGGTCTCCTTTTTATCTCAGTTTCATTTTGGCTTTTCTTCTATTCTCTGAGAAATTTATGTGTGTGTGTGTGTGTGTGTGTGTGTATAAAATGACTCTACCTTGTTTATTTTTTTGAAAATTCTTTCTATAGACACTACTCAAGAAATTTTCAATTTATTCCCATTGCACTGACAGAGTAATACTCCTCCAAAACCTTTCCTTCATCCAAGGTTTGCAGCCTTTCAAGAAAATTCATTTTCTATCAGTAGCTCTGCTTGGCTTTGATTCCATGGAAAATCATGCCCTCTAAAATGTGAGATACTCACTTGTGATTGATACTCTTGGTTTTCAGATTCTTTGTGTATGTTGCCTTCTTCTATTAAATTATAAAATCCTTGATAATATGAACTGTCTTTTTTTTCTTATTTGCATCCCCAGCAGTTATCATAGTTCCTGGCCCAGTGATTATTAAATATTTATTAAACTGAATTGAAACTCTCCTGTTCCACCCTTTTCAAATTGAAGATAAAAGGAGAAACAAAACCTATTTGGAACAAATAGGAAAGGTCAAATAAAATAAACTTAAATATTGACCATGCCCGAAAAAGCATGTGTCATTTTCCACCTTGAGTTACATTGGTGTTTTGGAATCATAATATTGTTTGCATAGGACATTCTTCTAGCCCTCATCTGTCTTTTCATTTGTAATCTTATTCAAGTGCAATAATTTAACATCAATGGATCTTTTCAAAGGGAGTGGTTCACATTCTTGCTGTCTCTTCCTCTTACCTTTCAGGAAGTGTTAGATAACTTTGCAATGTCTTATAAACCAAAGAGTGAAGATCCATAGACTTCTTTAGGACTGAAAGCCTAATACTGAGTGCATGAGTCCAGAGCAGAGGGATCCATAATAGAAAGTGACTTTTCTGTGCCCCAGAGCCATTTGGCCTAGCAGGTATTATAAATTAGTAAGCAATTTCTTGCTTTGTACTATTTACTTTATATATTAAAACTGTTGGGATATATCTGCATTCCCCCCCAAATTACTATTTGATAAATCACACTCATCTTAGTGAAAGTGAATTAGTCATCTATAAGACCCTACAATAGTAAATGAATAACTTCTGCAAAAGTAAAATAATAGAATTTGTTAGTGTAAAATTAATTATAATCTTTTACATCTTGGAAAGATATTTGATACGCAACATAGCCTCTTTTTTCTGAAAGTATTTGTTTTATATAATTTGTCATTGAGTTCAAAGGATTTCAATACACATTCTGCCATTTTTCCTCATGAAATCACATTTTTATGACACTGGATAGTAAACACACTTTGACAAATAGGCGTTTTGTTGGTTCTTCTCTTGCAGGATTTGTTTTGGAGCACTATTTTGTTGTTATTTGGAGGTGAATATGGGATAGTTTATGTGATTTATTGTGTACATTGCCATCTTGCCTCGCAGATGTTCTGCTTCTGTGCTCTTCCTTGTCAAACCACTTATGAGTTTCACATATCGCAGTTGGACCCCTTTAACACCCCTTTTCCAACTTTCCACTTGTCTGCTCTCCTAGTGGCTACCATCGACATTACAATACTTACATCTATCTGTCTCTCTCACTGTCATGTCTTCCATTGCAGTTCCCCTTGTGGCATCTTGACTTCTTCCTGCCAGAGTGCTCTTAAAATGTTCCTTTAGACTCCTGTTACTTGGCCAAAATGGGAGAATGTCAGTGTCAGTGCCCCCATAAAAAAGTACCCCTCTTTTCACTCCTCTCTTTTATTATTATTAGAAGAAATTTTTTTCTAGCAAGCAAGCTATGCCCTTAGTTGAGCATAAAAGTAATCCTTTGATTCACTTTCTGGATGAACTCTTCTGCATCTCCATTACTGAATTAGCAGGCTTAGACCTTGATCAAGCACCAGCAAGACTCACATCCTGGTCATAAAGCCTCACTATGAATAGATTTTTGTTATCAGGCAATGTGGCCTCACTTGCTGTTGTGGCTCACCACTGTTGTGACAACTCACTGCTTCATTGTTTTCTTTTATAGTGGCTTTAATGAACTTAGTTAATTTGTTGTTGTCATTTACATCTTTTATTGTTATTAATTTATTTCTTTTCACTTTTCTCTGATCCCTTCTATAATTCTTACATTTTCTCAAATTCACGCCCCCTTCATTCCCCTCTCTGTCCCCAAGATGGTGAGCAATCTTATATGGGTTCTACACAAACATTCTTATTAAACATATTTTCACGTTGGTCATGTTCCATAGAAGAATTAAAATGAATGGGATAAACCATGAGAAAAACCATAAGAATAAAGTTCAAATGGATACATGATCTAAGTATAAAGATTGGAACTATAAAAAAATTAGGTGAGTAAGGAATAGTGTATTGGTCAGATTTTTGGAGAATTGGAAATTTTATGACCAAACAAAAGATAATGAACATTATGAAGTGTCAAATGGATAATTTTGACTACATGAAATTGAAAAGTTTTTGCACAAGAAGCCCCAATGCAACTAAAATAAGGACGGAAGCAGAAAACTGGGAAAGAATTTTTGCAACTAGTGCCTGTGATAAAGGCCTCATTTCTAAAATATATAGAGAAATGAGTCAAATGTAGAAGAATACAAGTCATTCCCCAACTGATAAATGATCAAAGGATATGAGCACTCAATTTTCAGAGGAAGAAATTAAAGCCATTTATAGTCATATGAAAAAATGCTCAACATCACAATTAATTAGAGAGATGCAAATTAAAACAACTCTCAGGCACCACATCACATGTATCAGATTGGCTAATGTGACAAAAAAAGAAGAGGACACGTTCTGGAGAACATGTGGGAGAGTTGGAACACTGCTTGATTTTTTTTCTAGCCATGATCATATTTGTCAAGTTTTAATCTTGCTACATTGGATCTTCGTGGTCCTAGAGCAGACTCCAGTGTGAATGTCTAGTTTCCCTTTTCCAACAGAATAAGGAAGGATGATTTTTTTTTCTTTTTGGAGTTCACAGTGTAATGCTTTTTGCTATACACTTTGTGGCTCTTTGATCATTTATTTTTTCAGAGTTAGCCCTTAGTGTATAACCTCTGAGGGCTCTTTGGCATTTTGAGGGATACCATACATATAGAGGGATTGACCTTAAAATGGGGCTACCATCATGTGAGAAAGGGAGTGGAAAAGGAGATAGTGGGAGAAGCCATCTATATAATGTGACATGAAGAGGGGGGAAGAGGGAGGTCTAGGCAAATGATCTCAGCACTTTAATAATAAGACACAAGCTTTTAAGCTAAGATAATAGGTGGAGGGAAAACTATGGGATGTTTGAGGAGGGATGGAAAGGTTTAGAAAAGTCACTAGAGAAACTGGGTGAGTGAGATAACAAGATTGGTATAAAAGGATTACCTAGTAGAAGTGAGGGTCCAGTTGAGGTTATGTAACATAAATCTGTAGTGGTCCTAGTCAGATTGGTTGTTTGAGTTTGTCCATCTTCAGTAGCATGTATGTAAGAGTGAAGGCAGTGGATGGTACACTAAGGTCGAGGTATAGCAGAGCACAATTGATAGTATGGTAAGGAAACAAGAGACTCAGGAGAAGAGGACAGTGTAGAGAAAAACCAGTTCTCCAAAGTGTCAGAATGGCAATAAAATGAGAGAGTAGTTCGTTCAGGATTGATGCCCTTGGAAAGAACTGAGTGGTAAAAGGATTACATATCAAAGTGGAGATTAAGAGCAAGGTTTGAAATAGGAAAACTGAGAAAGAGGTGGAATGCCAATATCTTGTGATCAGATAAGGGAATTTCAGGGTTTATCAACAAGGAAGTGGTGTATTCATGGGTGATGACTAGATTAAAGATATTACCATCTTTGTTTTTAGTTATGGAAGAGTGAGTCATTAAAAATTACTGAGTTGAGGGACAAAGATATTAGACTGAGGCACGATCAACATGTATACTGAAATCCCCTAGTATCCCCTAGAAATTAAGGAGGAGAAAACGATTATGAGTCACTTACTGAACTTATTGATGAAGAGAAAAGGGAAGGAAGTTCACACTGAGTGGCCACAATTCAATCCAGGGAGTGAAACAAGATCATCAGATGAGTTAGGGGTAAGAAAGAGGTGTGGGCGATGAGAGGAAGAAGATGAGAGAAGGAAATAGAAATTTTGCATTGGATCTTTTGGGGAGTGAGAAAGAAATCATCTAGGAAGGAAAAAAAAAAACATTTACTGCCTCACTGGATTGAAGGCCATATTGAAGTTGGACAACATGGTTTTATAATATGTCCGGTTAGTACACTTGAGAGATTTACTCCCAATTTCATTCAACAGCTCATGAGAAGAAGAGTCTTATAGGGGGAGCACCCTTGGACTGAGTTTGGGCAAGAAAAGAGGAAAGGGACAGAGGACTTTAAAGGGTGAAGTCCCTAAAATCAGAATGGGGATAATGATCTGACAAATGCTGAATGGTCGTGGAATTACAGTCATGATGAGGAAATTAATGAGTTCAGCGGGGATGAAGCAAAAGAAGCAGTGGAACAGGAATTGATGGCTAGGAGGTTATGATCAGATAGAGGAATGTCAGCTTTCTACTTAGGACAATAGTGTACTGATGGAAAAATCGAGTATGTGATCATCCCTAAGTGTTTCTGAAGGGGAGTGAAGGAGTAGGTCACTGGGGCTTAAGGAGATTCACACAATGGCAGTTTTGGGGACTTGAGGGAGAACCTACACGGATATGAAAATCTGCAAGAAAAGTAGTTGGGAAGGAAAAGAAGATGGTGAGCCAAGTGTTAAACCTCTTCAGAAATGAGAAAATATTACCTATTCACTTGTATACTACAGTTATCATAACTTTCATTGGGTAGAATATTTTAACTGAGTGGACTCTAAGAAAAAGATGAACTGAAAGTAATCAAAGAAATCCAAAGAGTTTTCTGCCACTCCCTCTAGAACTGGCATGAGAGAATATAGGGAGTGAAGGTAAACCCAGGCTGAAGAGGATAATAAAGCATTCAGGGTAGTCAGAGTGGAGCCTAGTCTACATGAAGGCTAAGAAATGGAAGGTGTCTGGCAGAAAAAGGTGCTGAAGGAACAGCAGTACATTGAGTGTGGTATGGTAACTGTAGAGGGCATGGTAGAAGGGGTGGCAGGAATTGGATTCAGATGTTAATGGACTCAGATGGAGGGTAATGAGAATGAAAGAGTGTGAAAAGAGACTGCAGAACGTTTCCTCTAAGTGTTCACATTTGCTTTAAATATCGACATGCTGTATTTACTCCTGCAGAACAGAATGGCAAGCATAGGAGCAATATTTGGTGACAGAGGGGGAAGGAAGTTCATAGCCTCCAGAGATTGTTAAAGAGATTGGTTTGTAAGGCCTGAGTTTTCCACAGCCTGAGAAACAAGGGGATGTGATGGAAAGAAAGGTATTGGGTGATATTGAATATTGGAAGTCCCTCAAAGACAAAATATGAGGGATGGTAGAAGTAAGTAATCTGAAAGATACAATGAATCCAGGACTCTGAAGTTATATATGAGTAAAAATGAGCCATTAAGAAATTTTGTGATAGGAGAACTTGGACTAATTTTGTAGAAATAGCAAAGAATGTGATTTGATATTAATTTTGTTCTAATCATATTCTAGTGCTTTCATGAATGATCTGGGAAGAATTCCAGCATGTTGTATGAATACTTTATAAAAAATTTTTGGGAGAATATGGACAATAATCACACAAAACGAGCAGGCCTGGATGGATGGTACTCTGCATCATTGACACAAATGCCCAAGTTAATGAGATAACAAATTCATGTGATATTTTAATAGGAAAAGCAATCTTCCACTATGCAACAAACTACAAAGCATTATCTCCACATGGAACTGGCATTGTTATCGTGAATGCTATTCTAGTGTAATGGGAGTTGTGGCAGATTATATGGTCTGTAATTTTAGATCCTATCAAAGCAGAAAAAATTTGATCAAGACCTTCACAATGGAGAGATTTATCAGAAGTAAATCAGATACAAAATGATGATTCATTTTTGGTAGATGCCATAGTTTTTGCAAAGCCATTTACTTAGTCATGGAAATACTGGCATATGGATTAATTCAGAGAATCCTTCTAAAAATCAGTCACTAAGAACTGATGATCTATTATCTACATATGATCTGTAATGTATGATTATAGAATGCACTGTCCTAGATGCTCAGAATGTAAAAATAGAAAATTAAATAATCTGTAAATTCAAGGAGATTACATTCTGTTGAGAGAGATGACATATACACATACAAATGCATGTAAATTAAATAGAAGACAATTTGGTGGGAGATTTTAACTTACGAATTAAAAATCTTTGGAAATATTGACATATCAAGAATGAATAGGTACAGATATATGAAGGACCTAACAAAACCTTGGGCAGACTGTTAGAGGTCTCTGCTTCTCATGGCACATTTTCATTCAGTTCAACAAACCTTTTCCTTTGTTTGAAGAAAATACAATCTTCTGTACCATGTTCATGAAGGCTTGTTTCACTTGCTGATTCCTCAGGCTATAAATGAAAGGATTCAACATGGGGGCTACTGATGTGTTAAGCACAGCAACTCCCTTGCTTAAAGAGACTCTGTCTTTTGCTGAAGGTTTAATGTACATGAAGATGCAGCTTCCATAAGAAATGGAGATCACGATCATGTGAGAAGAGCAGGTGGAAAAAGCCTTTTTCCTCTGACTGACAGAAGGAATTCGCAGAATTGTCCGGATGATATATGTGTAGGAGAGAATTATTAATGAGAGTGTGAACATAAGAGTCACCACAGCCCAGGAAATACCCATTGTCTCTAAGAATTGTGTGTCTGTACAGGACAGCTGTATGAGGGGAGAATAGTCACAAGTGAAATGATCAATGATGTTATCAGCACAGAAGTCAAGCTGCTGCACCAAAATGATTGCTGGGAAGATGATCATCAATGACATAAACCATGAACAGAACACAAGCAGTATGCAGACTCTGTTGTTCATGATGGTTCTGTAATGTAGGGGCTTGCAGATAGCAACATAGCGGTCATAGGACATGGCGGCTAGAAGATAAAATTCGGTTACTCCCAAGAGAATGAAGAAAAACAACTGAGCCATGCATCCATTATAGGAAATGATCTTGTCCTCAGTTATAATGGTGCCCAAAAATCTGGGAACACAGGCAGTTGTGAAGGCAATTTCTAAGAAGGAGAAATTCCGGAGGAAGAAATACATTGGGGTCTGGAGGTGAGAGTCCTGCAGGGTAAGTACAATGATACTCACATTTCCAGCAATGCTGAGGATGTAGGCTAGTAAGAGAAAGAAGAAAATGACCATTTGAAGTTCTGGGTCATCTGACAATCCCAGGAGAATGAACTCTGTCACCTGTGTGTGATTCTTCATGTTTGTTTTTTCTCTTTTCTAGCAGATCTATAATAAAAATAAAAGGAAAATAGCAAAAAAAAGAAGAAAGGAATAGAAAACCTGTATATTGACTATGCTGGAAATTGAGCAGAAATAAAGTATTAGAATTAAGTCATTCAATCTTTCAAACACTTATTAAGTCCCTTTTATGTTATTATAGTATATGAATGTGGTTTCAAAGATAAATAAGACATGCTTGGTGTCCTTAAGGAACTTAACGTAACTGGGAAGATAATCGAAATAAAATGAGCAGGCCAATAAAATCGAAGGTAGAATGTGATTAAGTACCACATGCCTCCAAATGAAACAAGAACTTCCCTTTTCTGCTTAACCTATTGTTTATGATCACAGTAATTGTTGACCGTTCTACTTATTTTAGTCTAATCTTTCATTTACCATCTTTTGTATATGGTACCCTTCAGACAGCCTCAAACAACTTAGAATATACTTCAGTATATGACACAAACTGTGCACTTTGCTCACAATCCTCCTTCTTTATATGTGAAATATGCTAGCCCTCTCTCTTTCCTCCCTTCCAATCCAATACATGATGTACAATTTAAGTCTGCCTCAGTTTCCTCCACACAATGGATAATGATATTACTCTAATCTCAGTAATAAACTTCTCTGAATTTTCCACTTTTATGTATTCCATTTACCTCTACTAGTCTGTCACCATAAAATTAAGTACACACTCTCATGTCATTTATAATTCTCATCCCCAATTATTATCACTCATCCTATATTTCCAGAAATGGTGATAAAGACGAATGACAGAAACCACAAGGGAAGATCTAAGTCCTAGAAAGGCAAGGGAAGCTACACATGGAGCAAAATGTCCTGAAGCTTGTATTGAGAACAACCCTCTTCACTTCCAAACACTATTATCAATTTCCTGCAAATTATTTACTTTTAAAAAGTGCAAAAGAATTGTACTAAAGGAACCTTCTCCTACAATGCCATGCAGCCTAGTAAAGTTCATGACAATCTGAATTTCTATAAAGGGAGGATGTTTTCTAATCACTTATATTAAATACCACAACTGTATTTGTATGTAAGGTACAGGAGGGGAAAAGGACAAAACTCCTAACACTTTCTGTTGGAATTCTGTATAAAGGGAATTATGTTTGCCAGTGTCAGATGTTAGATAATAGAAGTTAAAGTTGGAAAGAGCCCTATGGGTCTTCTGATTCACTCATTATGTAGATAGGAAAACTGAACCTAGTGAAGGGATTCCTCAGTCATAAAGAAAATAAGGAGCAGATCTGTATGCAAATAGCTATTTGGCAACCAAATCTAGGGTTGTTTCTACTACGACACACACTTTCTATGACCTGTACTTATAGTATCAATCCATTTGTCTATCTATCCATTTATCACTCTCTCTATCTCCCTTTTTTTCCTTCTAGTCCAACAGCCATCTATCAATAAATATTTTCCAGGTGCATACTCTGTGCCAGACACTATGTGCAGTGGATCGAAAGAAAGCCATAATAAATCTTGCCCTCAAGGAGCTCATTCTCAAGGTGATGATAACATAGAAATAATACTGGAACATTGCTAACACCTCCTTCCCTCTGCTAACTAATCTCTGAGATATATATCTAAGCATCCATCATTTCACACTTTCAACTTCAAAAGATGATGCTTCTTCCTTTCCCTAGAGTAGGTGTCTCTGCTTTTTTTCTTATCACTCTCTAAGAAATAGCTTTTCTAGCGGTGGATTCAACCCTGGAGTAGGAATCAGTAAGACCTCAGATCAAATCCCACCATAAACACTTGCTTCTTGTACGACCTTTGGCAAGACCCTTAACCTCAGTTTCCTCAACTGTAAAATGCTGACAATAGTAATAGCACCCATATTGCAATGCTGTTGTGAGTCTCAAATGTGAAAATACTCTTAAAAAGTGTTCAGCACAGTGCCTGCCACGTAATAATATTACACCAACTTTATTTCTTTCCTTTCTTTATCTTGTGTGTACTAGATCTAGGCGGAAATGTTATACATACTCTATTTAGACTTGAAAATTCTTTCAACTTAAGGGCTTCAAATTTTCTCAAATGATTTTTTCTACTTAAAAAAGGTATTTATAATTCCTTAATGATCAATCACTATATGCACACATAAAGATATTCCTCAAATGGCCTAAATTTCCAGGTCTTCAGTCATCTTAAATCTTATGGACTACTCTTCTCTTCTACCTTGGTCACACACAGAGATAGTGATATCTCAGATATTACCAGCAGCTCAGTTTTGTGACTTCCACTCGCTCTGTTCTGAAGCAGGAAAGTACAAATTTAGGGCAAGGGCTCAAGAGATATGAGAAGAAAAGACAAGATGGACTTGCATTAGTAATCTATAAAGGACTGAGATTGTGAAGTGAGGAAAAGGAAGTTAGAGCAGAAAGTGGTTAGAGATAACGCCAATCATGATGACGAGGTTCCACCACCCACCCCAAAGCATTCCTATTATTCTATGTTCAAACATTCTTACATTCCTCTATCTGATTATAACTTCCCTTTAACTAACTGAGGAACTGAGGTGTTCAGTGGGTAGAACTCTGAACCTAGAATCAAATCTGGCTTGAAAAACTTCCTAGTTCTGTGACTCTATGCAGGAAATTTAATCAATGGGTAAGTCTGCCTCAGTATCTCCATTAATAAAATAGAAAAAACAATAGCACATACCTCCTAGAATTTTTAGGACTATTTATTAAGTACTCTCTACATTTTCACTAGTATATAAATACTAGCTATTATCATTTCCATCTCTCTGTATGCCTTACTCCTTCTCAACTGCTTTCTCATCATGTCTTCCAATCATATGATGACAGATTAAGGGAAAGAATAAACTTAAGAGATCATTTAGTTCCCACTTCCATGATATTCTTTAATGTTATCGTCAACATTCAGTCTCCCACATAATAAGTAATAATACTATATACATTCCCTGGAAAATAATAAGCTATTATAGTTTCTTTAATATTCACATTTTGGAAACATTAACACTGTCACTATTCTGCATTCAAAGGAATGACTCTGCTGGAGGGAAATTAAGAGCAAGTATATAAAAAGAGCAATAGTAAGATGGTAGACTGAAGGAGATACCTTGGAGTACACATAGTATCTGAGTCTGAGGAGCTCAGATCACATTGTGTGTCTTTTTATTGCTTCTATGATTTTGGGCGAGTCATTTAATCCACTGGGTATCACTTTCCTCATCTGTAAAAGAAGGCAATAGGACTACATCTACCTCATTCCCTTCTTCTTCTGAATCTATGATCCTTCTATGTCCCTTAATAAATTCTTACCTCGTTTTACATTTCATCATCGCAATTCCTTTAGTTTTCATGGTCTTTTTCTGAATGCTCACTAACTCTAAGGAAATCAGTGGACTTCCTCTTTTTCTTGGACCTCACTGTTTCCATTTCATTTTTTCTTATTCTCTTTGTCATACTGTAGACTAAGCTTTTTGGGAATGTCCCTCTCTAAGTAGGGCCAGTAGAGTTCATACAATGATCTAGTCATATTTAATAAGCTTTTTCCTGAGATTTAGAATGCTTCCTATTAGAAGTTCTGTGTTATAGTGGAAAGAAGGCTGTACATGGGGTCAAGAGACTTTAATCCAAATCTTTAAAGAGACTTTGTCACTTTATATCTGTTTAACTTAACCTCTCTGCTTAATTAATATTTTAATCATTTAACCCCACTGTTTCTCACTTTTTCTGAAATAAACAACCAAGAAGATTGAACCTGATGCCTTCTGAGGACTCTTTCTCAATATATATGATAATCCTATGGAATAAAAGATATATAATAACTATCTCCAATATATGCCCACATAGGCCAAAACTAGTAAATAAGCAGTAGAGAAGAAAATGACACAGAGATCAGAATTGATTTTCATTCTATGCTTTTCATGACTAAAATTGCCTTTGTGAGAACATGCTTATTGTGTGGTCATAGTTAGGAATGAACACATATATACACAGTTTTTTTTCTAATACCAATGGAAATAAGAAAAAGTGGATATTGAAAAAATACTTACTTTTGCAGTCCTTATGAGGTTTCTGCTTAAAATGTAATCCAAATAGCCGACATGGTTTGCCTAAAAACTGGGAAGTAATGAATTCATACTGACCATATGGCCAAGCTCGCCCACTACCTGTCACACAAGTGCATGCTTCCTCAGACACTCTCTGAGACTCCTGTCCATTTTCAGCTAACAGAGAGTGTCTGGAACCATTGTCTCCCCAGCCATTCAGATACGACCTTGTCTTTTGGATTTGGAGACATTCTATTCATTGTAATTCTCACAAATACCTCACTCAACCCTACAAAGGATGCAAGATTTCTCAGAACTCTCAATGCTGATTTTACCTTTCTAGAACTGCGGAAGATGTCTTATCTACTATGACTGATACCTTCTCAGGAGGATTAATTCACTGAAAAAGGTAGAAGTATCATGGAGAGGAAGCTTCAGAAGTCACTAAAGCATATAAAACCCAAACCACTTTAGCACTAGTTGGAAATAGAAGCTTGGGGAACAGAGCCCAACGAGACCTGAAAAAACATTCTTGGCAAGCTGAATACATAAGGAAAATAAGGTAGATGGCCAAATGGGAATCTATAGTTATTTCCAAAACTATTCAACTGATTAATTATCTAATCTTACGAGATAATATCCTTGCCCAGGATTCTCTGGAGCAACTTAAGTACCAGGGCAAGTCCTACTGTTCCTTATGATCAAAAATGCTGCAAATTCATAAGAATCCCATTTCCTACTTTCCATAATGCTCATTATTTATAAAACTGCTCCCTTATGGCAAATACAAAAGTAACATGCTTCCAAATTCTAAGGTAAACTATATATCCATGCCCATAACCTATATTTTTGTTCTCTCCATCCTTTCTCCCTTGATTTACTTTAGTGGATACAGTCAAAATCTCAAAGTAATGAGTAGAATCCTGAGGTTCAAAATTTATCTGCTTTACAATAGGGAATTACTCTAGAGGACTGTTTATTTAGAGACGAATGAAAGAATAGATGTATCAATGACATAGTAATGATAGTAATGTATTTAGTCCTTCCTTTTCCCAAAGAGGATGAATGACACCACAGGGTGATATCTTCACTTTCACATGAAATGAATTTAAGTGAGACAGACTTGCACAAAGTTCTTAGCCATCCTTTCTCTTCTAGAGTCATCCATGAACAATGGTAAGAGAAACGCTAAGAAAGTGGCAATGGTCAAGGATGTGGCTGATGACATTGGAATCTTTCATGTTGGACCAAGCTGTAAGGGCTCCACAGAACCTGCTTCAGCCATCTTCATGACCAGTGAAACATATTATTCTCACCCATCCATTCCATGAGGGGAAATGTTCACATGCTTGAGGTAGACATTCTTAGATCACATAGATGGGTTGAGGCCTGTTAGTTACCCATCTTCTGAGATGGTTTTAGTATGGCATGGCCACAGTGCATGCTACACCTTTTGGAATCACAGGTGAGAGTTTGGTGACAAGTAGACACCAAAGGTGGACAAACAGACATGAAAAAAGCTTGGCATGACCTCATACCAGAGGTGTTGATGATCTGTGACACACACACACACACACACACACACACACACACACTATGATAGCAATAATGAATATAAGAAGCCAGGAGTATCAGAGAGAGGGACTGGACAATAGTCAGGAATGTGTGGAGTTAAACTTACTCTCTGGCATGAGTTAATGGTGTGCCTGGGACTCACACACACACACACACACACACATATATCTGTGTGTGTGTATATATGTATATATATATATATATATGTGTGTGTGTGTGTGTATGTATGTGTATATATATGTATATATACATATATTCATATATGTAAGTATATATATGCAGAGTCAAGCAAAATATATTTAAACACTCTCCCTGCCAGAAAATGTACATCTTATTTTTCCCCTTGGGCTTCATTGGGCTTCTGTAATCATAATAGTTGTTTGCATAGAACATTCCTCTAGCCTTCATCACTTTCTTCACTTTTAACCTTATTCAAGATCAATAAGTCAAGATAAATGAATCTTTTAAATAGGAGTGATTCGGCTTCTTGTTGTCTCTTCCTTTGACATTCTGGGTGGCATTAGATAAGCTTGGAATTTCTGAAAAACCAAAGAGTGAATGTCCGTAGACTTCTTTAGAACTGAGAGCCTTACACTGAGTATATGAATATAGAGTAAAGAGGTGCTTAATAGAAAATAGGAGGATGATATGCTGCATGGAGCATGAATCTAGTGACATTTATAATTAGCTGGCAATATAGAATTTTGTACTATTTACTTTATGTATCAAAGCTCTTGAAATGTTTCTCCATTTCTCCCCAAATTACATTTCACAAATCATACCCATCTGGCAAAAACGGAACAGTCATTTGTAGGATGCTACAACGGTACATGAATTATTTGTGGAAAAGTAAAATAGTTGAATTTATCAACACACAGTATATCAAAACTTTTCACATCTTGAAAAGATATAATTTTGTTTTTAGTTTTAGAGGAATAAGACTACTCATGGTTTGGTTGGGTCAAAGGATATGAACAGTTTGATGATGTTTTGGCCTTGGGTCCAAATTGCTTTCCATACAGGATGAATCAGTTCACAGTTCCCTTAAAAACACAGTGTGGTTCCCCTAACAGTGTCTATTTTCCCATAGCACTTCCAACTTTTCTCATTTTCTGCCTTTCTCTTCTTTGACAATCTAATGAGTATCTAATGACTATTACTTAAATTTTAATTTTATAGCAATTGCTTGTTTGGAGAATATTATATGATTATTGATAACTTGGTTTTCTTTCCTTGGGAACTGTCTCTTCACATCCTTTGGCCATTTATCAATTCAAGAATGGCTTTTATTCTATTTGAATCAGTTCCTTATATATATCTTGGGTAAGAGATCTTTTAGAGAAACCGACTGCTAGGTTTCTGTTGCCATTCTAATTTTAAATTTATTGGTTTTGTTTCTATAAAAAATTAATTTGATATCATCAAAATTTCTGTGATCCTCTTTATTCCTTGTTGTTTTATGAACTCCTCTGTTAACCATAGGTCTACATGGCTAATATATTTCTTGCTCTTCTACTTGACTTATGATTTCTCTTTTTATGCTTAAATTCTGTATCTACTCTGCTGATATTTTGATATGTAGCATGAAATGTTCGTCTCTAACTAATTTCTGCCATGCTGTTGTCCTGCTTTTCTAGCAGTTTTCACAAAGAATGACTCCTTATTTTAGTAACTGGGGTTTGGGGATTTATCAAACATTGTGTTTGTTTCTGCATATTATGTAATCTGTTTCGCTAATTGACCTCTCTATTTCTGAACCAGTACCAAACCATTTGGATGCTTATTATTGGTACTATACTTTGAGATCTACCATTGCTAGATACTCTAATTTCCCAATATTTTGCCACTTCATTTTATGTTCTTGACCTTTATTCATCCATATGAATTTTATTCTTTTCCTGGTTCTGTAAAACAGTCTTTTAGTAGTTGAAACTGGCATAACACTGAATGAATAAAATAATTGAGGTAGTGCTATCATTTTTTATATTAGCAGAATCTACCTCTGAGCAATGAAACTATCTCTTTTTAAGTCTATCTGTTTCTTCTATAGAATGCCTTCTTATAGTTATTGGTAATGATTTAGACACATTTTAAAAGACATTTTATACATTTGTAATTATGTGAAATGGAGTTTCTCTTTCTAAACCTTCCTTTTTTAAGGTATAGAAAGATTGGTGATTTACTTGGATTTATTTTGTATTTCTCAATTTTGCAGAATATATCATTTCATTCAGTTTTAGTTCAATCACTAGGGTTTTCTAGATAGACTATTATGTCATCTGCATAAGCTTTAGTTTTGTTCATAGTATGACTATATAGAGTCTCTCAATTTCTTTTTTCTTGTCCTATTGCTATACCTAACATAGCTGATATTAGTGATGACAATAATGAACATCCTTGCTTTACTGCTGATCTTATTAGAAAAGTCTCTAAATTTTCCTCCATTATATATAATATTTAATTTTATTCTTATATGAATGTTATTTTATATATTAAGAAGTCCATTTATTACTTTACTGATTTTTTTAAAAGCCGGATACTCAATTTTATCAAAAGCTTTTAAAATGTACATATATATATATATATTGCTATTATCATACTTTGATTATTTAACATTAAATTGCATGTGTACCAATTTTTTAATTTTAAAATCCTGTATTAATATTAATTATGAATATTTTTCTAAAGTTTTCTTTCTCAGTTTTTGTCCCCTTCTTTTGGGTATCAATATAATCCTTATAAAAGAGAAAGAAATCAAAAGAATGCTTTCTTTTCTTATTTTTGCAAATAGTCTATATGCTATTAGTACTAATTGTTCTCTGAATAATAGAATCCAATTTTAAATCCACTTGGTCTGGCAGTTTTCTTTTTCTTTGAGAGTTCATTTATGACTTGTTCAATTTATGTTTTCTGAAATGAAGGAATTTAAAAAGTCTCTTTCACTCATTAAATTGGGTCTTTTATATTTCTGCAAGTATGAATTAATTTCATCTAAGCCATCAACTTTGTTGAGATACAAACGGGTAGAAGACTTTGTGTGAGATTCCTTTCTCTTCAGTTGTTGTTAATTCCTTTTCATTTCTAATACATATAATTTCATGTTTTACCATTTAAAAATAAGTGATTCTATAGTGCTTTATTGGTTAAATGATGGCTTCTTTTTTATTTATCAATTCCCTTCTTTTTATTTTCACTCTTCTTATTCTCATCTTTGGTTTTGAGAATTTTTATTTTGTCATTTCGTTGGGACACTGATTTTGGTTTTTTTGCCCATTTTGTTTTTGTTGTTTAAGATGTGTGTCCAATGGATTGACTTGTTTTCTTCTTATTGATGAAAGGATTCACAGTTATAAAATTTTCCCTATTTACTGTTATAGTTTCATTCAATGAGTTTTGGAATGATATCTCATTATGACTATTTTCTTGATGAAAATTTCTATTGCCTGTATGATTTATTCTTTGAACATTCCTTTAGTTGTAAATTGTTTATTCTCAAAGTAATAGTTCATTCTTTCTTCAAATGTCCTTTGCTGCACATAATTTTATTGCATTGTGATACAGAAATACGTGTGTAATATTTCTACTTTTTCGCATTTTCGATGAGATTTTTCTGCCAGAGCCCCATGGTCACTTTTTGCAAAACTACAATGCACGATTAAGAGATATGAAAATTCTTTTCTGTTCTCATTCAGAAATCACCAGAGCATTGCAATTTCTAATGTTTCTAAATTCCATTCAGGTCTTTCATTTGTGTTTGTATTTTTGTTAGATATATTTAAGTGTGAGGTATGTTAAGGTCACCCACTATTATAGCTTAATGTCAACTTCTCTCTAAAATTCAATTACATTTCCTCATGAATATTTAGATGGCACTCTAGTCAGTGCATAAAATTAAGTATTTCTATTCATTGGTTGTATAGGGTCCTTTAAGCATAATGCAGCTTCCCTGATTAACAGTTTTTATCATATTTATATTTACTGTAGATTTATCTAAACTTATGACTGTTGTTACTACCAGCATCACCACCATTTTCAGTTTTTGTGAAACATAGTAAATTGTGTTTCAACTTCTTATTTTAACTATGAGAATCTTTGTGTTCTTATAATAGCATATTGGCTTCTACTTTCCAATCCATTCTATTATTATCTTTCTTTTTATCTATGAGTTCTTCCTATTCACATTTATGATTAACTATGTATCTTTTGTCATGTTGTACTTTTCCTAGTCTTTGCTCTGACTCCTCTGTTTATAAATAATTTGGACTACAAAAAGAAGACCGCCTAAAATGTTATCTATAAATGAAGTCTCTTTCCATTTCTTTATTCCCCTTTTTTTCCACTTGTTTCACCAATCACAGAAATTTTTATTCCTTCCTTTTAATTCCTCATTTATCCTACCCTGACATTGGAGTTTGTTTCACTTACGACAATTCCCTTATCTGTCTTTCTCCCTTATCTTCTCCTCCTCCTCCTCTCCCTGTCTCTTTTCATTTCTTTGTTGAGTATGATATATTTTCACACTCTCTGAGTATGTATGTAATCCTGTTCATTCTTCTCATTAAATTCCTATTAAAGTGAGATTCATGGAATACCTGTTCACCCTACCCCTTCCTCCATTTCTGAATATTCTTCATCTTATGCACTCTTATTATGTTAAGAAAGATATCCTTCCTTCCCCTTCTTCCCCAGTACAGTTCCCCACCTCTCTCATTTTCGTCTTTATATAATCTATTAAGAACAAGACCATTTCTGAGCCCTCTGTGATATTTACCTTCTCTGTGACTTTTGAAAACATTCATGCCCTGAAAATATATTTATTCTGGTTCCCATTAACATGTAAATGATTTAATGCCAAATTATCCCTTCCACTTGAATAAATATGAGTATCAGTCTGTGTTTCTCTTGACTCCGGTGTTTGCATTTCAAAATGTACACTAAATTCTGGCCTTTTCATCAATCATGCCTGGACATCCTCTATTACATTTCAGACCTTTCATTCCATAGGATTACATTTAGTTGTGCTGGACGGGTTATTCTTGGTTGTCTTTGTCTTCTCCAATTTGAAATTTCATATCCTAAGATCTCTTTCATTTTATTGTAGAATTTACCAAGCCTTGTATGACTCTAATTGTGGTTCCTTGCCATTAAATTCTTTCTTTTTGCTGAATGCAAAGAACACTTTTTTTCTTTGACCTGGAGATTCTGAAGTATGGCTATTATGTTTCTAGGAGTATTTCTGTGTTTCTTTAATGGTAGTTTGTTTATATTTCTCTTTTCCCTCTGGTTCTAAGAAATTTGTGTAATTTACGAATTCTTGAAATATGACTTCCTAACTTTTTTTTTAGGTCTCCTTATTGATTTTCAGGTGATATCATGAACCTTAGGTTATCTCTCCTCTATGTGGAAGACTCTTATGGATTAGAACCTTGGGTATTTCTCAATATAAGCTATTTCTATGTTCTGTTAAGAGTGGGGCAGAGGGGGTTGCTCACCATTTTCAGTGTCTGGATCAAAGACTTGTGTTTGAGTGAAATTTTGATCCTTTACGCCCGGAAGGTGTGGGTAGAAAACCATGATCCTGAATGTGGTCCTTTAGAATTAGTTCTAATTTCTGTAGGAATTGTTTGGTCTTATTACCTGCTGTGGTTCCGACCAAGGTAGTCTATATGCTGAGGTGCACAGAGTCTGCTTGTGTACTTATTGGGGTGATTATTCTGTACTCATCCTGCTATTGCTGCCTTACTTTCCCCATGAAAGGCCCTAGGATGGCCTGGTACTAAGCTCTGTTCAGGTTCTTTCTCCTGTGTTGGGTTCTGGACCAACTCTATCACGACTTTATCCCTGCTACAGAGGGACTTTGAAACTGCTCAGGGACTTTTTCTTTTTGCAGTCATACACTTGGATAATCTGTCTGTGGGATCAGGCTACTATAAACTGTACCTTTTACCAAAACTGTATACTCTCCATTCAGTGCTTCTGCAGTTCTCAAACGTTCTTATAATGTGCTCTCTTTCATTTTCTTTACATGGTGCATGTTAGACATTTAGTGGAGATGACTGGGGGACCTGTGTTTCTCTAGGTCCTAATGGCAGTCATTTTGTTATTATAATCTTGCCCACAAGTTTTCAATGGGCTTTATGTTAGGCAAGATTCCAGGAAACTAAGGCATATTCAACTTCATCTTTCAGAAAAAAATTTCTTAAACATTTGAAATGTGTTATGTAGTACACAGAATATTATGGTATTCTATCTATGTTGGGGAATAGTTTGTAATTTTGGAATAATTTTACTTCTCAATATTCATTTTCTGAAGGGAAATTAGACTTGAAAGCATAATGTAAGAAAAAAATCCCTAAACATTTTTTTTTCGTGGAAGTTTTATACTCTGATGAAGATCTTAGAGATTTATTGGAACTTCTAACAACCAAGTGAATTTCATCAACAAAAATGACTTTTCTTCACTTCCAGTACTTAGTTTTTGTATTATCCTGCCTATAACAAGCATTTTTTTCCTTCAAATCAATGTTTGGCATCCATTTTATTAATAGTCTTATGGTGCTTTTCAAACTCCAGGAAGATTATACAATGCTACAAAGGAATGAATAACAACCCCTCTAGCTGACAAGCATCTCTTAGAAACCAAAGTAGACTGTTTTGCAAGTTGAGTCAAGTCAAGTCAGTAAACATTTATTACGTGCTTACTCTATGCCACATACTGCACTAGGATCTGGAGATTTTAGAAAAGGAGGGGTAAGGGAAAAAACTCAAAGAGCTCACAGAGCTATATACATAGTATATGTGTTTATATGATGTATATAATGTAAACACAGATTCAATGCATATACAATGTCTGAGGGAGATCTAGAAAGTTCTTACAGAAGATGAGATTTGAGTTGACACTTGAAGGAAGCAAGGGAAGATGGGAGGTGGAGTTAAAGTGGGAGAGCATTCCAAGTGGGGGAAAAAGCCAGTGAAAAGGCCTAGAGTCAAGACAGAGAGTGTCATGTGTGAAGAGTAGAAGGTACACTAGCATCTTTAGATACCAGAGTATATGGAGGAGAGTAAAATGTAAGAGGCCTGGAGTGTCAGGAAGGAGTCAGGTTGTGAGGATGTTGAAAACCAAATCAATGATGTCATAATTGTTCCTAGAGGTAGTAGGGGCCCGCTGAAATTTATGGAAAAGGATGTGGTATGGTCAGACCTTTGTTTTAGTTGGATAATTTTGGCAGCTGAATGAAGGATGGAGAGAGTGGGGAGAAGCTTGAATTAATTACCTATATTTATTTTACATTTATTCTGTATTTATGTATGTATTAAATGAACATGTGTACATATGAAAATACATAATTATGACTGTTGTTTCCTTGATAGAATAAAAGGATCCAGAAAGCAGAGGTTGTGTTATTTTATTGCTGTCATTGTTTTAGTATTTCCAGAATCCAATAGTGTTGCTTATTATTCAGTCATTCAGTCATATACACCTCACCATATACACTATGGTCCATAGTATTCCAGGTCTTTCTGTCTTCTACTATTTTCTGTAGTCTTCCCAAACTCATATTCATCGCAACTATGACATTCTCTATCTACCTTGTCCTCTCCCCTCTCCTTTTCCTTTTGCCTTCAATCTTTTCCAACATCAGAGTCTTTTCCAGTGAATCTTGTGTTCTTTTAATGAGACCCAAGTATTTGTCTGCCACTTAATAAATGCCTAATAAATTCTATTTGATTGTTTGTTGACAGATTCACAACCTGGGAGGTCAGGAAATGTCAAGTATAGGTATTATTATGGCCTTGATATAAACAAAGCTAGAAATTCTAAAAGTAAAAGTATGGTGGAAGTAGATTCCAGAAAGGGGAGAATGTTGTTCCAAAACCTTTAAGGCAAGGGATAGAATGTTTTACAGGGAGTGAGTTAATAGAATGGAGAACAATCAGGGGGCTAAGCAAAGATGGCAGAGTAGAAGGGCACACCTCTATGAAGCTCTCCTCCCATAGCCCAAAAATACCTGTAAAAAATTGCTCTAAACAAATTCTAGAGTAGCAAAAGTCACAAAATGACAAAGTAAAAGAGATTTCCAGCTCAAGGCAGCCAGGAAGGTCAACAGGAAAGATCTAGCATACCAGGCTCAGAACACAGCATGGACGATGCTGAGGTATGAACAGGACTGGAGTGGGCTTCAAGGTGTCACCAGTAGCTGCAGGTTCCAGATTCCTCAATGCACAGATGCCAAAGACAGCTTCAAAAGTCAGTGAGAAAGCTCTTTCATTTGGATGAGAAGTGAATGCAGTAGTGTAGCCCTGGCCCCAGACAACTGCCGATTCCATTGTTGGAGCCCTGGTCTAAAGTTTCTGGGGGAATTGAGCAGCTGATCTGGATCTTAGCCCTGAGTGGAAGCCTTGGGGTAAGGAAGAGTGCTGGCATGGTGGAAATGGTGGAGGCTCTGAAGAATAAATCCTGCTCATAGACCATAGAGTAGGCCAGGAGAACAATAAACTCCTCTCCCTTGATTGTTCCATCCTGGAAGAAGTGAGAAGTGACAGTTGCCCAGAGTATACTCTCCCCTTGTCAAAGAACTCAAAACTCAAGTAACTGACTGTGAAAATGCCCCCTAAGGGAAAAACAATAAGACAATAAAAGGTTCCTTTCTTGGCAAGCAGATAATTTCTTGCATCTTTTTTGGATGAGGAGGAACAATGCATATCATCAGATGAAGCTGCCAAAGTGAAGACTTCTGCATCCAAACCTTCAAAATAAATATGCAATGGTCTCAGGCCATAGAGGAACTCAAAAAAGATTATGAAAATCAAGTAAGAGAGGTAGAGGAAAATTGGGAAGAGCAATGAGATTGATGCAAGAAAATCATGAAAAGCAAGGGAGGGTAGAATGGGGGAAGGATAATCAGAATATACGAGGTTTTGGATTGGGGGAGGGGAGAGTTGGGGAGAAAATTTTAAACTTAAAATCTTGTGAAAATGAGTGTTGAAAACTAAATAAATAAACTGAAAAAAAAGAATAAAAAAATGTTGTCAAACTACATTCATTGTGATTTGTGATGCCTCAAGCAGAAGTGCTGAGCAAAGCCAAGCAATAAGAGAAACAGTCTCTCCTACTTTGGCACAAAGGCACTCATAGATGGTATGTACATGCATCAGCTTAAAAATGTTCTAATAAAATTCTACTTTGCACACTGAAAACAAATAATGGAGAACAATAGATAATATTATTGTAAAGGTACAATAAGTGGATGTCAAATCAAAAACTTGTATTTTATTGTAGAAGCAACAAAGAACATTATCAGATTGTGTTTTAGAGATCAGTTTGGAATCTTTATGGAAGATGAATTGCAGAAGTGAGAGATTGGAGGCATGGAGACTGACTAACAAGTCCAAGTGAAAGATGATAATAATCTGAACTAGAGTTAAGGCTGAATAGAGAGGATATGGAATGTGTTTACTATTAATCACTTAGACTTATTATTAATAATATTTATTAATTTCCTAAAAGTTAGTAAGGCACCATGCCAAATGTTGAAGGGGGGAGGATTTAGAGCCTATACTCAATTAATTTATAGTCCAATGCTTCTAAAGTGAAGGAAGCTAGGAGAAGCAATAGATAGAGCACAGGATTTAGAGTCAAGAACATCTGAGTTTGAAATTTGCTTAACACATTGATTAGACACGTGACTTTGGGCAAGTCACATAACCTTTCCCAGCCTCAGTGTCCTCATTTGTGAAATGAAGATAAGAATGGCACTTCCTTTCCAAGGTGGTGACAATTAAATAAGTTAATGTTATAATGCTTTATACATGTTGATGTGTTACATAAATGATAGTTATATTTACTACTTTTATTACTCTCCACTATGAACATGAAAGTTTTCTTTTCATTTCAATTAGAAAATTAGCAATTTACACTTGACCCCATACATTAAATTACATATCACATTAAACAAAATTTCGATCAAAGAATGGGATTTTCATTTGTGGACAAAATCTAAATCCCAGATTCAATTCAACCTATATGTGATAGATGGGTAAGATCTGGGGAAAAGTACTTTCAAGTAGGAGCCAGTCTTTCCATTGTGGCCATAAACAAGTTTTAATCACATAACACAGAATGGGAAAAGATATATTAATGGAAAAGTGAGGAAGATGGAAAAGAAGAAATCAACTTTAATGAGGGGAAATAGTGATTTTCAAGAGGTGATCCACACCTGGCATACAATTAAAACTTTCTGAACCTCAAACTGTCTCTTGCTGGTGACAATACACCACTTTACCTTCTTGAGAGTAGTACTATCTTCTTTTTTTATTTATTTAACTTTTTACATTCATTTTCACAAAATTTTGGGTTCCAAATTTTCTCCCCTTTTATCCCCTCCCCCCAGCCCAATACCCCAAGCAATCTAATTTTCCCTATCTCCAATCTGCCCTCTCTTCTGTCATCCCTCCCTTCTCTTGTCTCCATTTTCTCTTTTCTCCTGTAGGGCCAGATGGCTTTCTATTCCTCATTAACTGTATGTCTTCTTTCCTGGTAGCAACAACAATACTAAACAGTTGTTCCTAACACTTTGAGTTCCAAATTCTCCCCATCCCTCCCTCCCCACCCATTCCCTTTGGGAAGGCAGGCAATTCAATATAGGCCATATTTATGTAATTTTGCAAATGACTTCCCTGATAGTCGTGTTGTGTAAGACTAACTGAATTACCCTCCATCCTACACTGTCCCTCATTGTTTCTCTTCTGTCTTTTGATCCTGTCCCTCCCCAAGTGTTGACTTCAAATTGCTCCCTCCTCCCTTTGCCCTCCCTTCCATCAACCCCCCCTTGCTTATCTCCTTCTCCCCCACTTTCCTACAGTGAAAAATAGGTTTTCATACCAAAATGAGTGTGCATTTTATACCTTCCCCTAGTCAGATGTGATGAGGGCAAACCCCCTGTTTTTTTGTTTTTTTTTTCTCAGCTCTCCTCTTTTTCCCTCCACCAAAAAGTCTCCCACTTGCCTCACAAATGACATATAATTACCCCATTCCATTTCACCCTCCTTCCTCCCACTACATTTCTCTCTCACCATTTACGTTAATTTCTTTTAAGATATGGTCCCATCCTGTTCAATTCAATCTGTACTCTCTGTCTCTGTATGTGTGTGCATGTGTGTATGTGTGTGTGCATGCATGCGTGTACATGTGTGTGTATGGACCCACCAACTACCCAGATATTGAAAAGTTTTAAGAGTTACAAATATTATCTTTCCATGTAGGAATGTAAACAGTTCACTTCTGGTAAGTACCTTAAGACTTCTCTTTGCTGTTTACTTTTTCATGCTTCTTCTCATTCTTGTGTTTGAAAGTCAAATTTTCTTTTCAGCTCTGGTCTTTTCATCAAGAATGTATGAAAGTCCTCTATTTCATTGAAAGAGCATATTTTCCCCTCAAGTATTATACTCAGTTTAGCTGGGTAGGTGATTCTTGGTTTGAGTCCTAGTTCCTTTGACTTCTGGAATATCCTATTCCACGCCCTTCTATCCCTTAATGTAGAAGCTGCTAGATCTTGAGTTATCCTGATTTTATTTCCACAATACTGGAATTGTTTCTTTCTAGCTGCTTGTAAGATTTTCTCCTTGACCTGGGAGTTCTGGAATTTGGCCACAATGTTCCTAGGAGTTTCTCTTTTTGGATCTCTTTCAGGTGGTGATCGATGGATTCTTTCAATACTTATTTTGCCCTCTGGTTCTAGAATGTCAGGGCAGTTTTCCTTGATAATTTCATGGAAGATGATATCTAGGCTCTTTTTTTGATCATGACTTTCAGGTAGTCCCATAATTTTTAAATTGTCTGTCCTGGATCTATTTTCCAGGTCAGTTGTTTTTCCCATGAGATATTTCACATTCTCTTCCATTTTTTCATTCTTTTGTTTTCTTGCTGATTTCTTGGTTTCTCATAAAGTCATTAGACTCCATCTGTTCCATTCTAATTTTGAGAGAACTATTCTCTTCAGTGAGCTTTTGAACCTCTTTTTCCATTTGGCTCATTCTGCTTTTGAAAGCATTCTTCTCCTCATTGGCTTTTTGAACCTCTTTTGCCAATTGAGTGAGCCTACTTTTCAAGGTGTTATTTTCTTCAGCATTTTTTTGGGTCTCCTTTACCAAGGTATTGACCTGTTTTTCATACTCTTCTTGCATCTCTCTCATTCCTCTTCCCAGTTTTGCCTCCACCTGTCTAACTTGGTTTTCAAAATCCTTTTTGAGTTCTTCCAAGGCCTGAGCCAACCCGACATCCCCCTGGGATGTCTGGGGTACTGAGGCCCCACCCACCACATCTTTTCCTGATGGCAAGAATATGTCCTCCTCCTCGTCATATCCAAATTTGGGATCATTTGCATCTGTTCAAAAAAACTCTCTATAGTCTTATATTTCTTCCCTTTTCTAGGCATTTTCCCAGCCAGTTACTTGATTTCTGAGATTCCTGTCCACCCCCGCCTAGCTCCACCCAGCTAGTGCTTGGGGTCTGAGATTCAAATGGGCTTTCCCCGCCGCCTGGCTGCTAATCAATGTGAGCTTTAGTTCTGGTGCTGGGGTTGGGGCAGGGCCGCCTCCCAGGCTCAGCTCCCTCAGGGCTTTATGCAGAGACCTTCAGGAATGGAGCGGGTGGGGGCGGGGGGGCCGCCTCCCAGGCTCAGTTCCCTCAGGGGCTTTATGCGGAGGCCTTCAGTAATGGAGCGGGGTGGGGCAGGGCTGTCTCCCAGGCTCAGCTCCCTCAGGTTGTTTATGTAGAGACTTTCAGTAATGAAGATCCTGCCTGCTGCTGGGGGAGTCCCAGGCCGCCACCACAGCAGCTACCTCCATTGCAGCCCCCGCCTCTGCCACCGCCACTTCTTCCCGAGGGGGCCCGAGTCACGGAGACACTCCGCTCCCCTCCTCCAGCCCAGCCGTCTCTCTCACTTACCTGTAGCTTCTGTGGGTGGAGGGACTTTCCCGGCTGCCAGAGCTTCCGTCCCTGAAGCCTGCTCAGATCAGCTTCACTGGGGCAGCGGCCAGGGCAGCGCTGGGGTCGGGTCTGCTTTCCGGAGCACGACGGACCCTGGGGACGGCTCTCCAGGGCTCTCTGGAACAGAAATCTCTTCCACTCTGTTTCTGCATCCCTTACAGTGATCCAGAACTTATGGGGAATCTCTTTTTACCTTAATTCTATGGGTGGTGGGTTCGGAGCTCGTAAATGTGCGTCTTTCTACTCCGCCATCTTGACTCTGCCCCGAATAGTACTATCTTTTGAACAATATCCTTGAAGGCTTGTTTTACTTGCTGGTTCCTTAGGGTGTAAATGAAAGGGTTCAGCATGGGAGCAACTGAAGTATTGAGTATAGCCACTCCTTTGGTTACTGATGCTTTTTCTTTTGTTGAGGAGTTCAAATACATAAAGATGCAGCTGCCATAGGAGATAGAAATGACAATCATGTGAGAAGATCATGTGGAAAAGGCTATTTTTTCTCTGGTTGGCAGAAGGGACCCTCAAAATTGTCCAAATGACATACATATAGGACAGAATCACTAATGCCAAAGTAAATAGCAGAGTCACCAAAGCAAAATAAAAGACAAGAAGTTCTAAGAACTCTGTATCTGAGCAAGAGAGGTGCAAAAGAGGGAAAAAGTCAAAGGAAAAGTGGTCAATGACATTGGATCCACAGTAATCAAGTTGCAGAAGAAGCATGAGTGGAAGGAAAATGATCAAGAATCCTCCCAGCCAAGCACAAAGGACAAGGAAGATGCAGACTTTATTGCTCATGATGGTGGCATAATACAGATAATGCAGATAGCAACGTAATGATCATAGAACATGGCTGTAAGTAGAAAAGTTCAGTTACCCCCATAAAAATGAGAAAGAATAACTGAGCTGCACAGTTGTTAAAAGAAATAGTTTTGTTTCCAGTAGTAATGATGCTCAGGAAATGAGAAATGCAAACAGTAGTGAAAGAGACTTCTAGGAAGGTGAAATTCTGGAGGAAAAAATATATGGGTGTCTGTAGGTGGAGATCCACCTGAGTAAGGGTGATGATGGTCACATTTCCAGTAATACTTAAGATATAAGCAATAAACAAAAACAGAAAAATAACAGCCTGAAGTTTTGGATCATCTGAAAATCCCAGGAGGATGAACTCTCTGATCACTGAGTGATTTTTCATTTTTGTTTCATCCTCCAACTACCAGACCTGCTAGTGAAAATAAGAAAGCAGAATAAGAGCAAATGGAGATGAAAGATATACCTACAACAAAACCAGCTCTAAAAAATTGAAAGCTTAAAACAAACACCTATCACAGCAATAATTCATTTTATAATGTAACAGATAAGTAAAAATTCAGTGTATGTTTTGATCATTTTAGTGAATATGAACCTACCATGTACCAAGTAAGTCAATCCCAATGTTGGACAGTTCATAACTTTTAGGAAGTTCTTCCTTGTATAAAAAAGTCTGCCTTTATGGATTTTTTATTCTTATTCCCGGGTTATTGTCCCCTTCCCCACATGTATACCCAGCAGAACAAGTGAACTTTCATGTTGTTTAGTTATGTCTGACTCTTTGTGACTCCATTTGAGATTTTTTATCACGGTATTGAAGTGGTTTGCCATGTTTTTCTCCAGCTTACTTAACAGATGAAGAAAATGAGGCAAATAGGGTTAAGCAACTTGCCCAGAGTCACACAGTTAGTGTGTGATGCTGGATTTGAAGTCAGAAAAAAATCGTATACAAAAGATAATGATTTTCATGGTGGAAAAAGAAACAATTCTTGAAAATTTAGCAGAATATTCATTTAACATTTAAATTTGGTTCATAAAATAATCTTCACTTTTTCAAATAAATTGAAAAAATGCTCCAAAATCTACAATTCACAATTTTTATACCCACATATACTTTCTCCTCAACCTTACATCTCTCATTTAATATAAGCGTTAACAATGTTGTATTTCTCTTTCAACTTTTTAGCGTTCCTCCTTCCTCATGTTTTACATAGATGTTTCTTACATGCTTATTTAAGGCTTGAATATGACCATACTTGCATTACTTTCTTAATGGCGACTCCTGTAAGATTGCAAATTTTAATATTGCATTACCTTTCAGATTATCAAATAAAAATAACAATTTGTTAATGAGGTGAAAGCTAATGCTGAATTAAATATAGCACTTTAATCAAGCCTATATTTGTTATCTGAGACATACTCTCCCCCGTGTGATATAATGACTATCTAAAACTTTGATATTTGCATTAATCGTTGTAGATTAATTTCTAATGATATTCTAACTGTGAACAACAACGTCAACCAGTTGTTTTTTTTAATCTTTAACTTCAAGACTGTTGGCATTGATACTTATATTATGGAATTCTCATTTAGAGATACCCAAAATAATAATCTATCAAATTTTAAGACATTTTCTGATTTCCTGTTTCAGAAAGGTGCTCAAGAACTTCTGTAAAGATGGCTAGTTACTTTCTAACAATAACTCAATAAATGATGATGAAAACTAAAGATGAATATATGCATGTCAGGTTTCTTTTCCCTTGTCATTTGCTTCTTCTTCTTTCAAAGAGGACTATTTTTTTTTCTCAGAACATTACCTAAACCTCCAAGACTCCATTTATTCCTGTGTTTTGGCCAATTATGAATCCAAATACTGTTTCTAGTTAAAAAAATCACTTCCTTAGGAGACACTGATTAGCTTTTCTATGAATGACAACATTTAGTTGTTTTAAAATGTTTTCTAAAAAAAATTCTAGAAAAATGCATAACTTCAATCTAGTGAAATATCATCTTTCTCTTCCCAAGATCAGCAGTGTTAACTTCCACATAGGACCTCTTCAACCTCAGCTTTTACATATAGAGTCTCTTAAGAAAGGAGCTCCAACACAATCTTTCTTGATAACCTAAGTGCTTGAAAGTCTCAGATAATACAAGACCACAATGATAATAATAATAACCAGACATCCTCTAAAAGGTCAAACTATTGAGTTAGAGAATCAAAGTGACATCTCTGGGCTTTCTTGCTACTCACATTGTATTTAATATGCAAATTTGGAGAAGATAGGTTCTGAAAACCTGTGAATCATACATATTAAGAAATGATATCAAAAATTTTTAAAAGTTAACCAAAAAGTAAAAAGATGTGATGGGAATCTTCATTGGCAAATATTACTCACTTTTGGACAGTTTTTGATGATTTCATCAGGAAGTTGAATCCTGAATATCCGGTGTAATTTGCTTTAAAATTGAATTGAAATCTAATGTTCCTCTGTAAGAGTAGGCATCATTTTTTAGTTTCACATAACTCAGTTCTATCTTCCCCAATGAGGTCACTCATATACATATACATTTTAGCATCAGATAAAGAATTCTCCCCTTTATTTCCATCCCATGACAAACAAAGGAATATTTCACAGTCCATTTTGCTGCTCTCTACCCAAATACTATCCTGGATTTCAGATATTATTAAATTTTACTCACTGAAATTCTGAGACATATTCTATCAAATTCTAGGTATATTTGCAAAAATAAATCTCTCTAAAAAATAGAAGGTAAATTGCTTTCACGTTTTTTGGTCAATGAGTAATTCATATATTTTAAAAACAGGTTCATTTTTATTTTTTTTTCTATTTGCTATAGGCTATGATGAATTAATTCAGAAAACAAAAACCTGTATGTCAGAAAAAGACAAGCATAATATGAGTAAATATGACATTGTCCTTTTACTATTAAATTTTGATTAGAAAGTTAGGGAATAGGGATAACAGAAACAACTGAGAAAGATCTTATAAAAGCATGGGAATAAATATCAGGGTGAGTGATTGCAAAGTTGGCTTTCCAATGTGGATGATTTCCCATTTTGGTCAAATGATATTTTCTCTGAACTCAAGGGAGAATATGGACTAAACTCTCTGGGGACATCCAGGAGAGAACTCTAGTATTTTACATCATGAGGGGAAACTGGAATGTCTTTGGTTTCCCAGCATCTAATTCCCTCTTCTATAATGGATCTTTCTCATAAGTTGTAAATGAAGGAATGATCTCAGATATAATTCCTATTTCAAAATCCATTCCTCCTTCCTCATGCTTTGCACAGATACTTCTTACATACTTGTTTAAGGCTTGCACATAACCATTCTTGCTATACTTCCTTAATAGCTATTGCTGTAAAATTGAAGATTTTAACATGGCATTCTCTTTCATATTATCAAATACAAATAACAAGATTAGATCACAGGAGCAATCACTGGTTCTTTCCATATTTCTTGACACTCACTATAATTTTCTTATTTAACAAGTGTATTCCAGACATTGTACTAGGCAATGGGAATATCAAGACAGGAGCAGGAAAAGGGAAGGAAGGAGGAAAGAAGACCTCCTCAAGATGCTAACATATTATATTATTATGAATTGTTATAATAATTTTTCTGTTCAAGTCACTAGTGTGAAGAGAAATAAACTTTAGATAATTCTTAAACAATCCTTCAGAATGTAGTTTGATAATATTTTGGGGTTTTTTTTTGTTTTTTTATATATTTATTTATTAAACTTTTTACATTCATTTCACAAAATTTTGGGTTCTAAACTTTCTCCACATTTGTCCCCCTCCCACCACCCCAATACACCGAGCATTCTAATTTCCCCTATCACCAACCTGCCCTCTCTTCTATCATCCCTCCCTTTTCTTGAGCCCATTTTCTCTTTTGTCCTGTAGGGACAGAAAACTTTCTATTCCCCATTACCTGTATTTCTTATTTCCTAGTAGCAAGAACAATACTCAACAGTTGTTCCTGAAACTTTGAGTTCCAAATTCTCCCCATCCCTCCCTCCCCACCCATTCCCTTTGGGAAGGCAGGCAATTCAATATGGGCCATATCTGTGTAGTTTTGCAAATGACTTCGATAACAGTCATGCTGCATAAGACTAACTATATTTCCCTCCATTCCATCCTGCCCCCCCATTGTTTCTATTCTGTCTTTTGATCCTGTCCCTCCCCGAGTGTTGACTTCAAATTGCTCCCTCCTCCCATTGCCCTCCCTTCCATCATCCCCCCCACCCTGCTTATCTCCTTCTCCCCCATTTTCCTTTATCGTAAGATAATTTTTCATACCAAAATGAGTGTGCATTTTATTCCTTCCTTTAGTTGAATGTGATGAGAATAAACTTCATGTTTTTCTCTCAGCTCTCCTCTTTTCCCCTCCACTAAAAAGTCTCTTGATTGCCTCTTCTATGAGAGATAATTTGCCCCATTCCATTTCACTCTTTCTCCTCCCAATATATTTCTCTCTCATCATTTACCTTAATTTTTTTAAGATATGATCCCATCCTATTCAATTCACTCTGTGCTCTCTGTCTCTGTGTGCGTGAGCATGTGTGTTTGTGTGTGTGTGTGTGTGTGTGTGTGTGTGTGTGTGTAATCCCACCAACTACCCAGATACTGAAAAGTTTCAAGAGTTACAAATATTGTCTTTCCGTGTAGGAATGTAAACAGCTCAACTTTGGTAAGTCCCTTGTGACTTCTCTTTGTTGTTTACTTTTTCATGCTTCTTCTCATTCTTGTGTTTGAAAGTCAAATTCTCTTTTCAGCTCTGGTCTTTTCATCAAGAATGCTTGAAAGTCCACTATTTCATTGAAAGACCATTTTTCCCCTGAAGTATTATATTCAGTTTTGCTGGGTAGGTAGTTCTTGGTTTTAGTCTTAGTTCCTTTGACTTCTGGAATATCCTATTCCATGCCCTTTGATCCCTTAATGTAGAAGCTGCTAGATCTTTTGTTATCCTGATTGTATTTCCACAATACTGGAATTGTTTCTCTCTAGCTGTTGGCAATATTTTCTCCTTGACCTGGGAATTCTGGAATTTGGCCACAATGTTCCTAGGAGTTTCTCTTTTTGGATCTCTTTCAGGCAGTGATCGATGGATTCCTTGAATGCTTATTTTGCCCTCTGGTTCTAGAATATCAGCGCAGTTTTCCTTGAAAATTTCCTGAAAAATGATGTCTTGGCTCTTTTTTTGATCATGACTTTCAGGTAGTCCCATAATTTTTAAATTGTCTCTCCTGGATCTATTTTCCAGGTCACTTGTTTTTCCTATGAGATATTTCACAATCTCTTCCATTTTTTCATTCTTTTGGTTTGCTTTTGTGATTTCTGGGTTTCTCCTAAAGTCATTAGCCTTCATGTTTTCCATTCTCATTTTGAGAGGACTATTCTCTTCAGTGAGCTTTTGAATCTCTTTTTCCATTTGGCTTATTCTGCTTTTAAAAGCATTCTTCTCCTCATTGGCTTTTTGAACCTCTTTTGCCAATTGAGTTAGCCTATTTTTCAAGGTGTTATTTTCTTCAGCATTTTTTTGGGTCTCCTTTAGCAAGGTGTCGAACTACTTTTCATGCTTTTCTTGCATCTCTCTCATTTCTCTTCCCAGTTTTTCCTCCACCTGTCTAACTTGATTTTCAAAATCCTTTTTGAGCTCTTCCATGGCCTGAGTCCATTGGATATCTATTTCGGATGTTTGAGATACAGAGGCCTTGACTTCTCTGTCTTTACCTGATGGTAAGCATTGTTCTTCCTCATCAGAAAGGAAAAGAGGAAACATCTGTTCACCAAGAAAGTAACCTTCTATGGTATTATTTTTTTTTTCCCCTTTTCTGGGCATTTTCCCAGCCAGTTACTTGACTTCTGAGATTCCTCTCCACCCCCGCCTCACAAGTGCTTGGGGTCTGAGATTCAAATGTTGCTCTCCAGCCTCAGTGCTTTCAGCAGGTGGCAGGGCTGCTATTCAGTGGGATTCAATTCAGGTTCTCAGGTGGGGGCAGGGCCGCCTTCTAGGCTCAGTTCACTCACAGGGTTTATGTGGAGACCTTCAATAATGGATCTGATGTACTGTCTGCTTTGGGAGCCCCTGTCTACTGCTGCCTCTGCTGTTGCCTCCCAAAGGGGCCTGAGTTATGGAGACACCAAACTCCCCTCTCAGCAAACTGAAAAGACCCTCTTACTGCCCTTTGGTGCTTGTGGGTGGTGGGACCTGCATGGCTGCTGGAGACCCTGTCCCTGAAGCCCACTCTGATCTGGGCCCCTTGCTGCCACATGGCCAAGGCAGGGCTGGGCTCTACTCTGGGTCCAGAGCATGGTGGACCTTTCATGTCAGTTTTTCAGGTCTCTATGGGACAGATATCTCCTCCACTCAGTTGTTCTGTGGCTTCTGCTGCTCCAGAATCTGTTGGGAGTTCTTCTTTACAGGTATTGTATGGGCTTTGGGTTAGGAGCTAGCATATGTGTATCTCTCTACTCTGCAATCTTGGCTCCTCCCCCTGAAAAAATTAATTTTAAAAAATCCTGAACCTAGTAGAAGATTTGACATGCAAGAACCAAGAAAACAATTGGGATTGATTAGAAGGAATTCATAAGGATAGACTGTTTACTTTTTACTATACATATATATATATATATATATATGTGTGTGTGTGTGTATGTGTACATATGTATCTATAGTATGTATATATGTATGTGTAATATAAAATATATGTCTGAGATCCTTATTACTAATTGGATAGCTCATAAGTAAGATGGGGGAAACCTGAGTAGGATATGAATTTAAAAAGTGAAACCATTTAGGAACAGTTAAAAAGAGTAATTATTTAATACAAAAGAGATGCAAGAGGAAGAATCAATGTAGAGGAATTAGATGAGGAAGGAGAGATGGTTAATGTGGTAATCTACTTTCATCAGGAATGGGTTCAAGAGGGAAGTGTGTGTGTGTGCGTGTGCGCGCGCGTGTGTGTATACATATATACATACACTTTTAGAAGAGTATAAAAGTCTTCTAAATTCAGAAGAAACAAACTGATTGGAGCATAGGGAGGGGGGAGAGGACAAGGGAGGATTCTTTAGAGGGATGGGGGATGGGATAGGTAAAAGGGGTATGGAAGGATATTTAGATTTATTTGAATGGAAGGACAGGAGAGGGAGAGATCCTTGAAGAGGAGTAGACAAGTAACAGGAAGGCAAGGGAGTGAGTAAAAGCAAAGTAGAGGAGGCAGGAGAGATAGGAAACAGGAGATGTGCACAAATACAAAAAAACAAAGATCAGATGTAGAATGGGTTTGGTAAAGTATGTGTTTATATATGTATGTATACTTTCATATGTATATGTATATATCTAATAGAAATAGAGAAACATGTCTAAACTTTGTTGTAGCCTTCTGAGGGTTTGGGGGAGAGGAAAAAGCACAAAGTAAAAACTTCATAGCACAGAGCAAAAGAACTTACAAGGAAGCAAAGAAAAGATGCACAATTTTCCATCAAGTGTTATTTGTCACACAGGCTTTCTTCACAGGAAAATTTATTGTTACATAATTTGAATCCTCTATTATATTCTACTATGCACATGTTATGTTTTTTTTTTTAACTTTGTACTTAAGTTTCAATACTTACCTTTCAATAATTAAGTTTATGCTATGGTTTTGTTTCTTTTTCTGTTCTGTATTTTGTTCTGACATTTGAGTCTAAAATATAATTTAAAAAATACAAAGTTTGAGAAAGAAACTTCAACTTCTAAATTATGTTTTGTCATAAAATAAACACAGATTTCTGGCCAAGGATACCTCTTTGTAGCTGACAAAAATGTGCCTTTTGAAAACCCAATCAAAAAGATTTAAAATAAAAAATCTGTCTGTGTATAACCAGCAGATGAGGGTTATACAGAGAAGAAAAAGGACAAAAAAAAACAGGAAACTTTTTGTGAAGAGGGAACTGCATACTCTGATAAATAAATAATTGCTTGTTCTCCAACGAATGAGAGAGAGTGAAAGAACAGAATAAAAAGCTATCCAATCAGAGTCAGAGGACAAATTAAAGGGTAGTGATGATTGCAGGTTCTCTCCTCAGAGCTCCCAATCCATCTATTGGTCAATGAGGATGCAAATGAAGAAGTCTGCTGACTTCTTCCTGCCTGTATCAAAGACGTTGCATTCTACTAAGGGATTTTCCATAAATCAACCAACACATTTTTATTACGTACATGCTATGAGCCAGGCATTTTTCTACATTCTAGGGATACAAGGAGACAGAAGAAAATAATCCCTATTTGAAATGAGCTTACGTTATAATGGTATTGACAAGTATAAAAAATGTATAACATAAAATTAATAAATAGAGATCTACAAAATTAATTCATTTAAAACTACTTTGGAAGGAAGAGTTAATGCAATTGGAGAGACTGTAAGGTTTCATAAGAAGACTACTCTTCATTTCTGGTTACTAAATATTATGGAGATTTGGGCAAGAAGCTCACAAATGGTATTTCCCTCATTTTTGCCCACAGAAGGCAAGAGACACAGATGAGATAAACTGATTTTGGAAGACAGTATCTGAGTAGAAAGAGTGTTTGGGATAGAATTTTAACTTTACAGCTTTAAAATATGTAAAAAGAGTGTTTGGAATAGAATTTGAACTTTGAAGCTTTAAAATATGGAATTGACATGTTTCCAGTCATCAACAGAGTACACTTACCAAAGGCTGTTAAGAACGCATTTGTCAAGGGCATTACAAATGTAATCAAATATCATCTAAATAACACAGAGGGGAGAAAATTGACTGCCTATATAATAATATTAGGTAGCATATGCATAGGTAGCATATACAAAGCACTTCACAAATATCTTATTCACTATGACCTTAGGATACAGAGGCTGTTGAGAATTGCCATTTATGGACAAAGAAACTGAGGCAAATAGATGCTAAATAACTTGCCCAAGGTCACCCAACTAGTAAATATATGAGGTAGGATTTTTAACTCAGAAATTCCTAACTCCAAATTTAATATCCATTGTATCACCTAGTTTATCAATGGCACACCCACCAATCTACATAAAAATACAAAATAGCCACATTAAAAAAGAACCAAAATATGAAATGAGTGATTCTGTTTACTCCCTATTATCTGTTATCATTGTCCCATCCAACCTGAGTACAAGTCCTGTCCTTCCTTTAATATTCCTGTTCTATCAATTGAGATTAAAATATTTCTTCTTGTTATCTTTAACTTCCTTCAACACCCTCAGTACATTTCCATTGCTTACCACAGTACCTGGCACACTGAAGATACTTGAGTGTTTATTGATTGATTCCAAGCTTTGCTCCCTCAACACTTTTTTGTAACTTCTTGCCACTAGTCTTCCTTTAGTGTTGCTATTGAACTTTTTTATTCATTTTTTCCTGCCAGGTACAATGTCTTTATGCTAGAAAATGTTATCTTCTATTTTTTCATTCTTTTGGTTTTGTTTTATAATTTCTTGGTTTCTCATAGTGATTCACTTCCATCTACTGCCTTCTCAATTAAAAAAGAAAAACTATTTTCTTCAGTGAGCTTTTGAATCTCCTTTTCCATTTTGCCAATTCTGCTTTTTAAAGCATTCTTCTCCTCATTGACTTTTTGGACCTCTTTTCTCATTTAGGTTTATCTATTTTTAAAGGTTTTATTTTCTTCAGCACTTTGGGGTCTCCTTTAGCAAGCTGTTGATTTGCTTCTTCGTGATTTTCTTGCATCCCTCCAGTTCTCTTTCCTATTTTTCTTCCACCTCTCTTACTTGATTTTCAAAATCTTCTTTGAGCTCTTCCATGGCCTGAGACCATTTCGTATTTTTTGGAGCCTTTGAATACAGAAGCCTTGACCTTGCTGTCTTCTAGTTGTTTGCTTTACTCTTCCTCATTTGAAAGGATGGAAAAAATACCTTTCCACCAAAAAAGTAGCCTTTCTATAGCCTTACTTTTTTCCCCTTTTGGGACATTTTCCCAGCCAGTTACTTGACTTTTGAATCCTTTGTCAAGTGAAGGACATACTATCCTAAGCTTCAGAGGTTTTGTGCAGCTGTTCTCTGAGATATCTCTAGGGACTTGAAAGTTCTCAGTTCCTCCAAGGTGGTTCAGTCAAAGAAGAAATATTTTCTCCTCTCCTTGCATGTTCTCTGGTCTGTGAGCAACCAAAAGCACTCCTTTCTATCCTGGAACTGCAAGTAGGATTCCCTCTCCACAGCCACCACCATCTCCTCCATGCCAGCATTCCTCCTCACCCCAGGACAACCACTCAGGACTGTGACCCAGATCAGCAGTTTGATTTCCCCAGGTTCTTTAGTTAGAGAGCTCCAAAAGTTGATGTTGCTGCAGCAGTGACTGCCACCTCCCTGGGGTCAGGACTGAGGCTGAACTATGACACCCTCTTACTCAGGTGAAAGAACTTTCTTATTGATCTTTAATACTGTCTTGGAAGTTTGTGGGTTGAGAAATCTGGAAACTGCAGCAGCTACCTGTGATTCAGTGCCCTGAAGTCTGCCTCGGTCTTGTCCATGCTATATGGCATATGCTGAGCTGCTCTTTGCTCTGAGCCCAGTCTGATAGACATTTCCTTTCAGCCTTCCAGGTTGTCTTGGGCTGTAAATCTGTTTCACTGTGTCATTTTGTGACTTATGCTGTTCTAGAATTTGTTTAGAGTCATTTTTACAGGTATTTTAAGGGCTATGGGGGTGGGGTGGGGAGAGTTAGAGCAGGTCCATCCTCCTACTATGACATCCTGGATCCGTCCCAAAAATGAATGTTAAAAATTCTTTAAACATGCAAGTAAGAAATATGATATATAGGCAATGGGGTATAGAAATCTATCTTTCCCTATAGGAAAATAGAACAGAAGGGGATGGGGGTGATAGAAAAAAGTGCAAATTAGAGGAAAGCAAAATCAGAATACCTTCTGTCCTCAGGTGGGAGGAAGGGGAAGGTGGGGGGGAATATGAAATTCAAAATTTTGTAGAAGTGAATGCTGAAAACTGAAAATAAATAAATTTATTTAAACATAAAAATGGAAACAAAAAAGTGGAAAGGCACAAAATGTCCTAATGCTTTTTTAAAGATACAATTCTGCAAACTTTAGGACAGTGAAATTAACTTCAAGTATTTGGAAAAATTCTAAAGCAAATCATTAAAGAGATGATTGGGGAACAACTGGAAAGGGAAACAGTATCACAAAAAGCCAGTATGACTTCATCAAGAACAGGTCCTGCTGATGGAGTAGATAAATTGATAAATGATTGGAGTAATTCATATGTAACTTACTTTGACTGTAACATTGTTTCATAAATTGCTAAATGCAATTTTTATGGAAAAGAAAGAATGAGGTGTCTTAGATTAAATACAGTTAAGTATGTTTGACTTAGATAGCTGGACTTCAAGAGCAGTAATTAGTCAACATCCATAAAGACAGATATGCAAATTAATTAAATTTGCAAGTGACATGGGAGGGAGATCTGAGCTGAATTTATTCTACAACAATAAATAAATTGCATTTGAGTAGGAAAAATTCAACCTCACAAGTACTGAGAAGGGTCAAGAGAGGTTATACAGCAGCTGTTCTGAAAAGGATTTGAGAGTTTTGGTGGACAACAAATTCAAGATGAGTTATCACTGTGGGGTGATTGCCCGTCATGTTATTTAAACTCTTTTCCCTTCAGTAAGAGAAAAATAACTTCCAGAAACAAGAAGGTGATACTCTCTCTCTCTGTATCATGATTTCATCAGGTCTCCTATGGAGTATTGTGCTTCATCATGAAATCACAGTTTAAAATCACTGCTAAGTATGCAGATTTCATAGGAGGACAACCAGAAAGGTGAAAGATCTTGAGTTGATGTCGTACAAAGAACGTTTGAAGGAGCCAGGGGTGTTTGGACAAAATAAGAGAACAGTCATGGGAAACATGATATGTGTCATTTGGAAGAGAGATTAGAATTGTTCTTTCTGACCCCAGAGTGAGGAACCAGGTGTTGAAGTTGAAAAAAATGAAAATTTAGCCTTGATATCAGGAAAACTTTCCTAACAATGAGGGTTGTTGAAAAATGAAATAATAGACTGCCTAAAGTGGAGGCAAATTCTCTCTCCTTGTAAGTCTTCAAGCAGAGGCTGATTGACCACTATTAGGAGTGTTAGAGCAGAGATTCCTTTTGTCTGGAATTTATGGATGTTGAGATACCTTTTAAATCTCAGATTCTTTGACATAATTCTGCTTTTTAATTCTCTTGCTAAGTTTTACGTGGAAATAAGAGAAATGAACATTCTAATCCTATGCCTGACATACCATTTAACTTATTCCTACCTAAAATCCTTAGGATATTGAAAACTGAAATGTCAGATGAAGAGTTAAAATATGGCATCTTTTCTGAATAAAAAGCTAACGAATCATTTTTGGTACTCTCACTTCTTCTAGGGTCCTACTTGTCACATTAACTTTTTGGATGCTTCAGTATGTACAAGGAGAGAGCTGCCACTTTCACATGACCTGATCTGAGAATACAGATCACTGTGATGGCCAGATAGATAGTGCAAACTGAACTCTAGGCCTTCTCGTGGACATAAACATCATTCTTTAGTAAACCTCATCAAATTTCAGATGTTTATCTTTTGCCCTATCTATTGTCCCAACTCTCTCTTTCTCTCTCTCTCTCTCTCTCTCTCTCTCTCTCTCTCTCTCTCTCTCTCTCTCTCTCTCTCTCTCTCTCTCTCTCTCTCTCTCTCTTTCTCTCTCTCTCTCTCTCTCTCTCTCTCTCACACACACACACACACACGCACACAAACACACACGCACACTAAATAAGTCAGTCACTTATTTAGAAATCAATTGCAGCAAAACAGAGGAAATATAACAAGAGGAGAGATTTATTACTCTCCCTTTCCAATTGTTGCTGTGAACCCCCAAAGAACACTAATTTGATCAGCTTGAGAAATCCCCATATTTTCAGTAGTCATAGATTTAACATCTGCACCACTGATTGGTGCCTACAGCTTTTACAATGTTCCTACTTTTATTCCTAAAAATCTTCTAGTTAAGTTAGATGAGTAAAAGAGTGATATTAAGGATATCCTTCTTTGCTATCCTACAAAAATACAAGCATTTCTAAAGTGAATACTTAACTTACAAACATTTGCTATCAGATATAACATTCATACTCATACTGCATCTTGAATCTATTTTTTGACTTTTCATATAAACATTTTTTTTACTTTCCAAAGGAAAAAATAAGTATATTGATGGATTAATTCCACTGCATTCAATTACATACAATTTAGTTCAATAATTTAAACAAATACTGATGAGAAAGCAGTGCCTTAGTATAGTGGAGAGAGAATTCATGGTGAATCAAAAGACTGAATTCAAATCCCAGCTCTGATACTACTTCTCTTAGCAAGGGTAGATGATTAAGTTCCCTGTGCCTCAGTTTCTTCAATTTTATTTTAATCCTCTTTTAAGTCAATATTTGGGTTCCTCAATTAACTTTCTGTTAAATATTTTGATGCTAGTCTATTCCCACAGGCTTGCTTCCTCTTAACCTTTCTAGCTTTCCTACCCTATTTCAATTTTTTTTTTGCTTTATTTAAATTATTAGTCTCTTCTTTTATGAAAATTTTGATTTCATTTTGCCCTCCTCTCTTCATTTAATTAGTTAAGTGATTAATTGAAATTTTTTTCTCTCCTTTTCACCTCCAATGATTTTCTAAAATAATTTAATTTTCCTGTGTCCTTCACTGAGATGTTTTTCTCTGACTTATTCTGATCATTATTTGTTTTCCCTTTCAGTCTATTCTCAATTTTATTCCCTTAGCCTGGGTTACATTCTTATTCCTTTTGAAGCACCTGATTTCCCCTCTCCTTTAATATATTATTTCTATATTATTTCCTTTGTATATTTTACCCCACCCTTGTATTTTCCTGCTATACATCTTTATTAGAAATATCAATTCATGAGGGAAACCATAGAGGGAAGTAAACAGTATTACATAGTATAACTTACCCTCTTTTCTCAATCATGAGGTCTATTCCTACTCTCCATCCCTACTATGCTCAGTTTCTTTCCCAAAGGCTGTATCTAAGTTGACATCTCTATTTCTGGATTCTTCACTTTCCATCTCCACCAATCTGAGTACTGGTCACCCTTAAGAATATACATCCTTTCTCCTGAGGTGACACACTACCTATGAAAGCGAAACACACTTCAGAGAATGTTATATCACAATGGGCAAAGTCCCCACAAATAATCCTATAACTATATTAATACATTGTTGGTAGATATGTGACTTGCTCCATTCATTGTGAAGATCAATTGAAACTATGCCCCAAAGCCTCTGAATTGTACCTCTAATCTAGTACTACTAGGCCTATGCAACAAAGAGATTAAAAAAGACAAGGACCCCTAGGGATAAAAATACTTACAGTCATACTTTGTCTAGTGTGAAAGAAGGGGAAATTAAGAGGGTACCCATAAATTGAAGAATTACTGAGGAAATTATGGCATGTAAGCATAATGCAATACTATTGTGCTGTAAGAAATTATGAAAGTAAAAATTTCCAAGAAATCTGGGAAGCTGTACATGAACTAATGCCAAATTAAGTGAGTAGAATATAGAGAATAATTGATACAGTAACAATAGCATTACAAGGATAAACAGCTTTGAAGCAATTAAGATCTCTGATCAATTCCATGAGCAATCATGATTCCAGAGGACTGGAAAATGATGAGCCATGCTATTTACCTCCTGACAGAGAGGTGTTAGATTAAGGAAGCGGATTGAGGCATATTTTCAGACATGACCAATTTTGGCTTCATTGTATATATTAACTATAAGAGTATTGTTTTGCTTTCTTATTCTCAGTGGGGGAAAGTTACAGGAAGAAAAATATTTTTGTAAAGTAAATAAATTTTTAAAAAGAAAAACATAGATTTTTCTTCCAATGAAATCAAGCTTCTTTTTTTCATGAATGAAGAATGATACTGCTTATTCAAATTCTAAAAAATAAACTTGTCAGAAGGTAGATGGCATGGTTCATCTTCACTTCTCTGGAATTATGGTTGGTCATTTCATTGATATGAGCTTTTAAGCTTTTCCATGTTGTTTATCTTTACAAGATTATTGCTACTTATAAATATCTTTCATATTTCTACCATATTGAATGTCTTTCTCCAGTATATTGCAAAATTGGCTGATTGTCCCTGAAACTGGGTCTTCAGAATGAAGTTAACAATTCTGCTTGTGCTTCCAGGCCCAGGTACTTAAGTTGCGAGAAGGGTGCTGAGTGAGCTGGTGCTTTTTCATAAGGTCTTTACCTTGTTCATAGGGTTATGTCTTCTTCCTTTATAGTTTTAACTATAATTTATTCTATGTTGGTCACATAATTCATTTCTTTTGAAATTGAAAAATCAAGAAATTTAAAGAAAGTAATTAATCCAATATATTTCTAAATGATCAAAAAAGTTATCTCAGCCATAAAATGGGAATGATATAAGGACTTACTTCCTTACAGAGCTGCATAAAAAAAGAGCTTTCAAAACTTAAATCAGAAATATGTTCTACTCAATTAAAGAATCATTTACTAAGTAACATTCATGAATAAGGCATTGTTCTGGGCACTGGGGATATAAGGACAGAAACAGTACCTCCCCTCAGGAAGCTTAGCTCCTGATGGAGGAAATGCTATATGTGAATAAGTAAACAAGTAAAAAGTAATTTCAAGAGAGAAAGAGAGAATTTTCATTTCTTGTCTGGACTATTACAATCATTCCTTAATTAGTGTCACTGCCTTAAATATCTACCCCTTCTAATCTATCTTCCACAGAACTACTAGTGTAATATTTCTTTAGCATTGGTCTAACACATCATACCTCTACTCATTAACCTCCAGTGATTTACTACTGACTCGGGATGAAACATAAAGTCCTTTGTTAGGCTCTTAAAACCCTCCTCAACATAGTCACAATTTATCTTTACAAGACTTATCCTCCCAAACTCCAAATAAAACTTGTCTTTACTTTGTTTCTGTCGTGCAATACTCCATCTGTCATCTTTGTGACCTTGCACTGATCATTTTTCATGCCCAGAATGCATTTTCTCCTCAATGCTGCCCCACAAAATATTTCACTTCCTCTATGATGTATCAACTCAAGCACCAACTTTTATATGAAGCCTTTATTGATTGACATAATTATTTCTGCCCACTTTAATTACCTGTATTTATTTTATATTAATTAATGATAACTAATTTATATTAATTAATTTTATGTGTATATATTAAATGAACATATATGCATATGTGAACATACATAAACATGACTGTTGGTACCTTGTTAGAATATAAGGATCTAGAAAGCAGGGATTGTTTTACTTTTTGTTCTTATTGTTTTAATATTCCCAGAGCTCAACAGGATTCCTTGTTATTCAGTCATTTAGTCATGTACAACTCACAATGACATCATGGTCCATAGCATACAGACCTTTCTGTTTTCCATTATCTCCTGAAGTCTGTCCATGCTCATATTAGTTGCCTCCATGACTCTCTCTCTCTTCCCTCTCCTTCTACTTTTGTCTTCAATCTTTTCCAATATCAAAGTTTTTTCCTATGAGTCTTATGTTCTCATTGTAAGGCCCAAGTATTTGTCTGACACGTAATAGATGCCTAATGAATTCTCTCTTATTGATTATTGACTGATTCATAACCTGGGTGGTCAGAAAAGGTCAAGTACAGATGGTATTATGGCTGTGATATAAACAAAGCTAGAAATTCTAAAAGGTAAAAGTATAGGAGAAGCAGATTTCAGAAATGGGAGAATATTTGTGCAAAAATATTAAGTCAAATGATGGAATGTCGTATAGGGGAATAGTTAGTAGAATGAAGAACAATATAAAATAAAACTGAAAAGGTGCTGCAAGTAGGTGTTAAATCAGAAATTTGTATTTTATCCTAGAGGTAATAGAATTGTGTTTTAAGGATTGTGTTTTAAGGGTATCATTTTGGAAGTTTTATGGAAGATGAATTGGAGAAGTGAGAGACTGGAGACATGGAGATCAATTAAGAAGTTATTACAGTAGTCCAAGTGAGAGATGATAAGGATCTCAACTAGAGTGAAGGCTGAATATTTGGAGAGGACATGGGATGTGTTTACTATTAATCACTTAGAATTATTATTAATAACATTTATTAATTGTCTACAAACTAGTAAGGTACCATGTCAAATACTGAAGGGGGGGCAGGATAGGATTCAGAGCCTGTCCTCAAATAATTTATAGTCTAATGTTTCTAAAGTGAATACATATAGGGAGCTAGGACAGGCAATGGATAGAGCACAAGACTTAGAATTATGGAGAAGTAAGTTTGAATCCTAGCTAACACACTGATTAGATGTACGACTTTAGGCAAGTCACATAGTTTTTCCCAGCCTCAGTGTCCTGATGTATAAAATGTAGATAATAATACTACCTCCTTTCCAGGGTAGTGGTGAGAATTAAATGAATTAATGCATATAAAATGCTTTCTAAATTTTAATGTGCTATATAAATATTAGTTATATTTACTATTATCATTATATGAAAGCATTTCTTGGTAATTTCAATTAATCAGCAATTTACACTTGAACCTATACATTAAAATATGTAGCACATTAAGCATCATTTCATTTAAAGGACAGGATTTTCATTTGTGCACAAAATCCCAATCCCAGATTCACTTGAACCTACATGCAATAGATGGGTAATATTTGATTAAAAAAAAAAAGTTGAAAATGGAGCTTGCCTTTCCATTGTTACATAAGCAGGTTTTAGTCATATAATATAGAATGGGAAAAGATGTGTTAATGGAAAAATGAGGAAGACGGAAAATATGAAATTAACTGCAATGAAGAGAAATAGTGATAGAAAAGATGTGATCCATACCTGGCATACCATTAAACGTTCTGAGCCCCAAACTCTCTCTTACTGATGACAATACACATTTTACTATCTTGAGAATAGTACTACCTTTTGAAAAATATCCTTGAAGGCTTGCTTTACTTGTTGGTTCCTTAGGGTGTAAATGAAAGGGTTCCGCATGGGAGCAACTGAAGTATTGAGAATAGCTACTCCTTTGGTTACTGATGCTTTTTCTTTTGCTGAAGGGTTCACATACATAAAGATGCAGCTGCCATAGGAGATAGAAATGACAATCATGTGAGAAGAGCACGTGGAAAAAGCTTTTTTTCTCTGGCTAGCAGAAGGAATCCTCAGAATTGTCCGAATGATATACATATAAGACAGAATCACTAATGCCAAAGTAAACAGCAGAGTCACCAAAGCAAAATAAAAAGCAAGCACTTCTAAGAACTGTGTATCTGAGCAGGAGAGTTGCAAGAGAGGGAAAAAGTCACAGGAAAAGTGATCAATGACATTGGATCCACAGTAATCAAGCTGCAGAAGAAGCATGAGTGGAGGGAAAATGGTCAAGAATCCTCCCAGCCAAGCACAAAGGACAAGCAAGATGCAGACTTTATTGTTCATGATGGTGGTATAATGCAGGGGCTTGCAGATGGCAACATAGCGATCATAGGACATGGCTGTAAGTAGGAAAAATTCAGTTACTCCCATAAAAATGAAAAAGAATAATTGAGCTGCGCAGTTGTTAAAGGAAATGGTTTTGTTTCCAGTAATAATGGTGCTCAGGAATTGAGGAATGCAAACAGTGGTGAAAGAGACTTCTAGGAAGGCAAAATTCCGGAGGAAAAAATACATGGGTGTCTGTAGGTGGGGATCCACCAGGGTAAGGGTGATGATGGTCATATTTCCAGTAATACTTAGGATATAGGCAATAAATAAAAAGAGAAAAATCACGGTCTGAAGTTTTGGATCATCTGAAAGTCCCAGGAGGATGAACTCAGTGATCCCTGAGTGGTTTTTCATTTTTGTTTCATTCTCCAAGTCCAAGATCTGCTGGTAAACATTAAGAAAGCAGAATGAGTAAAAATGGAAATGAGAGATATATCTACAACAAAACCAGCTTTTCAAATTTGAAAACTTAAAAAAAAACACCTATCACAGCAATAATCCATTCCATAATGTAATAGGTAAGTAAACAATCAGTGTAGATTTTGATCATTCTAGTGAATAAGAACCTACCATGTACCAAGCAAGTCAATTTCAATGTTGGACATTTCTTAACTTTTTGGAAGTTCTTCCTTGTATTAAAAGTCTGACTTTTTGGATTTCTTATCCTTGTTCCCATGTTATTGTCCCCTTCCCCACACATATACTAAGCAGAACAAGTGAACAGTTTCTCTTTCAGGTTGTTTAGCTATGTCTGACTCTTCTTGACTCCATTTGGGGGTTTTCTTGGCAAAGATACTGAAGTGGTTTGCCATGTTCTTCTCTGCTTTATTTTACAGATGAAGAAAATGAGGCAAACAGGGTTAAGCGACTTACCCAGTCACACAGCTAGTGTCTGATGCTGGATTTGAAGGAAGACTCCAGGCCTGGATTTCTATACACTGTGCCATCTGGAGGCCCACATGACAGTTCCTCAAATTCTTGGAGACAACTGTCCTGTACCCCTCCAAGTCTACTGCTATAGAGCCTAAATGTACCTTTTTCCTTTACTCAATCTTCACATGGCATTTTGCCATCCTAGTCACAATCCTCTGGTATATAAGTTAGTCAACAGTTTGTGAATCCTAAGTTTTGCACCCAGAACCAAATACAATAATCCAAATTGTGGGCTAAATAACAGAGTACAGTAGCTTTAACATCTCCCTAGCCTTAGCTTGTATGCCACTTTTAATAAAACCTAAAATCATATGAACTCTTTTTGCCTGCCAAATCATAAACTCACAAGTTAAGTTTGCAGTTTTCTATCTCATGCCTACCACAAACTCAATATTTTCAGGAAAAGACTCTTGTCTAGTCATTCCTCTATTTTGAACTTCTAAAGTTAATTTTTATAAAGTGTTTAGCATAGTAAGTAACACATATTAGGCACCTAATAAATGCTTCTTCCCCTCTCAATATAAGACTTTAACTTAATACCTATTAATTTTAATCTTTTATAAGGCTTGGTTCCAGAATTCCAAAGTGTCATATTTTTCAAGATACTTTTTTGCATCATTTCAGCTTAAGTTTCAAAGACTTTTCCTTAACAACTTATGGAATTGGTTAGCCCAAATATTATTAGCTTCATTTTACAGAGAAGGAAACTGAGACTCACTGAGGTAAATAAAAAGGTTTACTTACAAAACTATTGATTAGAAGGGTCTAGGATTCAAAGATGGGACCTTTCCATGAATTTATGGACAAGTTTATCTTCAGTGAATATTTTATTCATACTTCTATCACTACTTATTTTTATTACTAACATTTTTAATATGTAAAATGTAATAAGAAGGTATTATTCTTTATATCTGTATATATATATATATATGGAGAACAATAACCATCTTCAAATTTAACTATTTCTTTTTGCCAAGTCAGAAAAAATATCATATACAAACTGTAAAGGTTATTATGGTAGAAAGAGAAACAATTCTTGAAAGTGTAGCAGACTGTTCAGTTCACCTTTATAGTTGGTATAAAAAAAAATTCCTCCACTTTCTCAAATAAACTGGAAAAAGTGCTACAAAATCTACACTTCACCATTTTTATCAGCACATATACCTTCTCTTCAATCTTACACTCCTTAATGTGGAGCATTAACAATGCTTTATTTCTCTTTCAACATTTTAATTTTCCTCCTGCCTCATGTTTTGCATAGATGCTTCTTGCATGCTTGTTTAAGGCTTATATATGACCATTCTTGTATTACTTTCTTTATAGTGACACCTGTAAGATTGCAGATTTTAATATGGCATTGTCTTTAATATTATTAAATACAAATAACAATGTGTTAATTAGGTGAAAAGTAAAGTTCAGTTAAATATAACACTTGAATCACGTCTATATTTAATATCTGAGACCTACTTTTCCCCTATGTGAAAGGAACGGCTTTCTAAAAACATTGGTATTTGCATTAATTACTAACTCTATAGAATAAATTGCTAATTTATTTCTAGTGATATTCTAAGTGAACAACAATGCAAATCAGTTTTTTTAATCTTTAACTTCAAGACTTATGGCATTGATGCTTAAAATGTGGGATTCTCATTTACAAATACCCGAATTAATAATTGGTCAAATCTTGTCATTTCTTTCTTCCTATTTCACTTCCTATACTTCCTATTTCACAAAGTTGCTCAAGAAGTTCTGTGATGATGGTTAACTACTTTCCTACAATAACTCAATAAATGATGACAGAAACTAAACGTGGATAAATGCATGTTAGGTTTCTTTTCCCTTGGCATTTGCTTCTTCTTCTTCCAAACAGGATTCCTGTTTTTTCTCAGAATGTCATCTAAAACCGCAAGACTCCATTTATTCCTGTGCTTTGGTCAATGATTAATCCAAATATTGTTCTTAGTTGCAATTAATTTTCTGGCTGTGCTCCATGATTGAATAAAAAGTCACTTCCTTAGGAGACACTGATTAGCTTTTACATGATTGACTTAAAATACAGTTGTTTTAAAATGTTTTCTAAAAAAAAATCTAGAAAAATGCATAACCTGAATCTACAGAAATATCATCTTTCTCTTCCCAAGATCAGCAGTGGTAACTTCCACATAGGACCTCGTTATCCTCTGCTTTTACCATTAGAGTCTCTTAAGAAAAAGGTTACAATACAATCTTTGCTAATAACCTAAGTACTTGAAAGTCTCAGATAATGCAGAACCACAATAGTAATAACCACATATGTTCTCAAAGGGTAAAAAGCTGAGCAACAGAATCAAAGTGACAGCTCAGGGCTTACAGTAGTTTCTCACATTGTACTTAATATGCAAGTTTGGAAAAGATTGAGTCTGAAAATTCATGAATCATATATATTAAGAAATCATATCAAAACTTTTTTAATTAACAGAAAAGCAAAAAGATGTGATAGTAATCTTCATTGCCAAATATTACTCACTTTTGTACAGTTTTTGATGATTTCAGCCAAAAGTTGAATCCTGAATATCATGTGTAGTTTGCTTTATAACTGAGATGAAATCTAATATTCCTCTGTAGGAGCAGGCATCATATTTCAGTTTCACACAAGTCGGTTCTATTTCATCTTCTCCATAGAAGTCACTCATATACATAGACATTTTAGCATCAGATAATGAATTCTCCTTATTATTTCCATCCCATGACAAAGAAGGGAGTATTTCAAAGTCCATTTTGTTGCTATCTACCCAAATACTATCCTGGATTGCAGATTGTATTAAATTTAACTCATTGAAACTTTGATAAATATTCTATCAAATTCTAGGTAGACTTCTAAAAAAATTGTTCTCTCTAAAGAAATAGAAGGTAAATTGCTTCCAACTTTTTTGGGCAATAAGCAATTCATTTTTTAGGAACAGGGTCATTTTGATCTTTTCTATTTGCTATGGGCCCTGAGGAATTCATTCAGAAAACTAAAAGGAAAAAAATCTTTCAGAAAGAAACATGAATAAATCTATAATATTGTCCTCTTACTATTAGGTGTTGATTAGTAAGGTGAGGGAATAGAGATAACAGAAGTAACTGAGAAAGACTTTATAAAAGCATACATAAATATCATGGTGAATTATTGAGAAGCTGGCTTTCAATTGTCAGCTATTTCCCATATTGTTCAAATAATATTTTCTCTGAACTCAAGGGAGAATATGCACTAAACTCTCTAGGGACAGACCACAGCCAGGAGAAAGCTCTACTATCTTACATCATGAGGGGATATTGGAACGTCCTTTGGTCTCCCAGAATCTCATTTCCAGGTCTATACTGGACCTTTCTCATTAAACTGTGAATGAAGGAAAGATCTCAGATATAATTTCTATTTTAAAATCCATTCCTCCTTCTTCATGTTTTACACAGATGCTTCTTATGTACTTGTTAAGGCTTGTACATGACCATTCGTACATTACTTTCATAATGGCTATTCTTGCAAGATTGAAGATTTTAATGTGTCATTATCTTTCATATTATCAAATACAAATAACAAAATAGATTACTGGAGCAATCACTGGTTCTTTCCATATTTTTTGGCATTCATTACAGTTTTCTTATTCAGCAAGCATATTCCAGACACTGCACTAGATATTGGAAATAGCAAGACAGGAACAAGAAATGGGAGGGACGGAGGAAAGAGGACCTTCTCCTCAAGAAGCAAACATATTATGTTAATTAGTATTGTTATAATCTTTTTTGCTCAAAGTCACCAGGGTTTGGAAAAATAAATCTTAGATAATGTTTAAATAATCCTTTGGAATGTAGTTTGAGAATATTTTGATAAATGTGTATTTAGCATTCTTGGATTCATCCAAAGTGAATCTATGAGAAAATTTAGGAGGAGCTGTGAATTTTTCCAGTTTCATCATTCTGTCACCTGTTTGGCTCCATGTTGTAAATAATAACAGTCCTATAGAATAGTGAAAGATCTACCCACTTTTAACCTTACTTTGAAGGTAGTTTAAGTGTTTCTTTTTTCTTCCTTAAGAAGTGTATATGTATATATACACATACAACACTAGGGAAAATATATAGGTATTGTTTTGATTACAAGAAATTATGAAGATTTTTCACAATATAAATTTAGACAACTATGATAAGGTAAGCTGTCAACTGGGTAAACCATTACTTGGGAATGGAGAAGTATTTAATTTGCAGAGTTGAGTGTTTCAGGCACATTAGGACCTAAATATAAAAATATATGAACTGTATCTTTTTTTTTTTTTTTACAAATTTTGGATTTCTGCAGATTCCTTAACTCTTAAAAACTGGGAGTTTAACCACTTCTGCCAGGCAGCTTAACACAGACCAAAGCATATATTCTGTTGATAGAAAACTGAAACATAAAATAATCTCAAATAATGCTTTATGAAAACATCATAATGGGAAATATGTTCTAAAAATTTATTTCTGTCTTGAACTCAGAAGATATTGCCCCACAAAAACTGGGGAAAAGATCTTAGACTAGCCAAAACCAAAAAAATCTATAAATCCTAATCTAACTGAAGTAAAATACTAAATAAATGCTTATTGATTAATTGATTGATGATTACTTTAATCATTTATGCTGCTATGTCCACACTTCACTTGATATTCCTTTTCAATTTAAACTCCCTATTTGGAATAGCAAGCAAAGGAGAATTTTTTGATGTTTTTCTGGATTGAGTTTTAGCCAATCAAGTGCCTTTAATTGAGTCTTGCCTTTGAATAATCAAGTCTTTGATTGAATTAAGAGTCTTTGATTGGAAACAATGTATATTATATTGCTTGGAGGGAGAGGAGAATAGAGGGAGAAGCAGAGCTGGCGAGAGTAGAGAGAAGCAAAGTTGAGAGAGAGAAGTGAGTGTGAGTGGGTTAGGGGAACTTGCTTGTGGTGAGGCTTAACAGAGAGTGTTTGTGATATAGGTGCTCCTTCTGTTTATCTATATTGATTTCTCAGACATAAACCCTATCTATTGATCTGTTTTGATTTCTCATACAGAAGTACTGGATAGCAATCTGTTCATCTGTGTGAATTTCTCAGATGGAAGTTCTGTCTTGATTGTGCTGGTAGTATGTATAAATATTGTTAAAGCCCAGTTAAGTTTTGTTTATCTAGAAACAGAAGCTGTGGGCAGGATCCCCAGGAGCCTCTTGTCAGGCAGAAGTGGGAAGAGTTTGGAGTGGAATAGTCCCTGTGAGCTGAGACAAGGAGCAGGGGCAGAAAATTGTCTGCATGGGAACCTAGGCAAGAGCTGGGAGTGGTCCACCCATGGAGGAGTATATAGAATCAAGGGCCTGCTGTGTCATCTTCACAAGGCATCAAATACTTCACCATTGTTTCCCACAAATGGTCCACTGAAAATGACCCAAAGTTGTAAAACTGGTATGGTGATTACTCCCATCACATGTTCGAAGCAGGAAACTCTTTGGCAACATTCATTTAGTTTCTGCATGAATAACTCTAGGGACAGAGAGTTTAACTATCTCCTCATTATTCTCCTTCCATTTTGAGACAGTCAGGTATGATAATAAGGTGCTGTATTTCAGAACCTTAATTTCTCTATAGACTTCAACAGAATATTTCTAAAAGATAAAGTCAATAGAATGTCTCAGAATAAAAAATTCAGGGCCATATCTGTATCAATATGTAGAAATTGGTCCCAGACTTTACTATTTGACTGACTTGGAAAAGAACTCCAGGAAGTAACCATGTACTTGCGTGGAAAACAGAAAAGAAGTGTGGTAGGCCTATGAGTTTCCTCCTGGCCAGTACTAAATTAGAGCAGTCAATATTTGAGAAAACCAGGCAGGACACATGGGTTAAATCTTCAGCAGTCAGCTATCAGGGATTGCCAAGAAAAGTGTGTTCATGTTTGGCATATTCATTTTCTGCAAGTTTCCATTCATTACATATTGGAACATTTTGTGTGCTATAATGCCTACCAGGGACCTACTGCCCCTTCTCCTATTTTAACTCTTAGGGCACTGTTTCTATCGACATCATTTCCCCACTCAACCACTAGGTAAGGGAATTCTTTGCAGGGGGAGTGGGAAGGGACAAAGGCAGCTGCTTCCTGCTGAACAGGAAGTCTGCTTCAGAGGCAGGGAATAGGTTGAAAAGTAGTGGGGGTGTGAAAATAGAGACAGTTGAATCCAGAGTGGAGAGAGGCAAACCGCTCAGGTTCATTAAGGGAAGCAGTTAATGCCAGCAAAGTTGATCTCACATTCTACCCACTCCTTGCTTCTCTGCCTCAGCTCTGCTGTCTACTTCACCATTAACCCAAATGATTTTGAGAGAAGGACAAAGGCACCATCCCTCTCTGCATGGGGGTGGGGAGGAGAGTAAAATGAGGCTAAAGTAGCATCCAGGGGATGAGGGGATGATGAGAGTGCAGAACAGGTATCCTTGCTGCATGACTATTTGCAGGTAGATAGCATAGTCTAGGAGACACAAATCCTTCCAGATAGTTCTTTGAAAGGTGTGCCTAGATCCATGGCCTCCAACTGCTGGACCCAGAGCCTTCCAGTTTTGGCTGGAGAGGAGCTGTAGTTCCTTGTCTCTTTTACCTTTTAGACTTAGCAGACACTTATCCCAGTGACTAGGAGAAGATCATAGGAGTCCAATTAATATTTGGACTCCCAACTTTTTGGCACCATAATGTTGAAGAGAGGTGTGAGAGCTGGTTCAAAATGTGAATGAATTCGCTTAGACCTTCTGTGTAGCCCTTGGGAGCTTTATTGATGCAAAAGCAGAGGGCCTGAGATTTAGCAAGGAGCTAAACAAAGGCCCTCCCTAATATTTCTATTAGCCATAAATATCATCCTTCAACAATACATAAAATCCCAGTGCAGACCTTTCTTTCCTCTGTGTTGCTGAAGCTAGGTTATGAGAAAATCATAATTGCTGCCAAATGCAAGAAATATTATGAACACTTCCTCTTTCAAACAATTCCTATGAATCTCATATAGCACTAATTCAATTACTCTGGTGAATCCCCATATTTACTATTATAAATGTCATAACCCACACATCACTGATTGCTGAAGCCTACACATTTTATAGCTTCTAGTTTGGCCCATAAAATATTCTTGATAAGTTAGATTAATAGATTTTTATGAACTAGTCAAAGAGTGATTTTAAAAACTACTCAATGCCCCTGTTACTATCCTACCAGTAATCCAGCATTTCTAATAAGGTTTTTTTATACTATTTCACACTTTGAGATATCCAGTATTTTCAATCTAATATGTTCTGTCATGATCCTTCAACTATCTGTGCATCAAGTCATTGTTTTGACTCAGAGAATCTGTATGGTTTTATGGTGTTATTACTCTTTGCTTCTTTTCTAACACTTTTTCACTTCACTACTTCCCTACATTAAAATTGTTACATTTTTTCCCTCTCTCTCCCTCTGTCTCACTATCTTTGTCTCTCTATCACTCTCTCTCTCTGTTTCTTTAGAGACTTCATCATGGATTTCTTGATTTGCTCTTCCTACTCTGAATATTTGTCATTTCCTCCCCCCTCCCCAATCTGTTTTGAGAGTTCCATTATTTTTACATCAAAAATTCTAATTTCTGACCTAAATTCAGTTCTATTATCTTTCTTTTATAGATTTTATTTCTCTTAGATGATCCTTGGTTTTTTGTTATTACTCCATGAATACTGCCTTACATTATGCTCTATTAGTTCACTTTCCCTGATATAGCGATATTTACCCAAAAACAAAATATTGTCACAACATCATCAATGTAAATCTAAAAAGGGACCCCAGAAGCCATTTGATATGCTTATGTTGGTTTCTTATTGTGATTGTATTTTGATTTCCTCCTATTTTTAGGACCTTTTCTGTTGGTTTATCTGCTTAGATGCCAAACTATTATTGAAATTTTTCTCTTAATGTCTCGTAATGTGTTTCATTACCTTTCTTATGTCACATATTCTGATTCATCTCCCTTTCCTGGTGCTCAGACTGTTGATGCTGGGTTTTAGAGTTATCTCAGTCCCCTTTATTGATCTATATAGGTATTACTGATCTGAGTTGCTGTGCTGAGTAACCTGTTGGTGCTATAGGATTTGCTTTAGCTCATCTTCTAGTCTCTCTTCTGGTGTAGTTGCCTGAATGGGCATGTTTTCATCTTGTCACATTCCTTATTCTGACCCACTCCTTTTTTGATGCAAGGAGGGCGGTTACAATCAATATGTATCACTTCTTTAAGAGTGAGAGTTTTATGGGAGAGGTATTCAAGCAGAGTCCCTGCAGGGTTTCCTGGTCAAGGACTGATTCTACAGATGCAAGCTTGGAAGTTTGCTTTTGCTTGCTCTCAGATATGGCAATGTAGTTAGAAGAAGGGTGCTATAAGCATTTAAGTTCTCTGGTGTTAATTCATAAAGTTGTTTTTTTTTATTTTTTACCTTGGTCAAGGAATTCAGTCTTCTCAACAAATATATTTAGTTATAATTACTGTATACCAGGCATATATAATTCCTTTCTTCTAGAGTTGGAAGGTCACAGAGGTTTGCAAAAAGCAACTAGTCCACTATCTTACTAGTAACGTACTTAATATTTTTTGGACGATTTCAAAATATGAATGATGTTACAAGGACTTCATCATCTTGTGTGAAACATGATATATGATACTTAAATGGTGGCCTTACAGAGCTATCATAAGGAAAGATTTTTAAAAACATAAATCGTTGTGGAAATATATTCAATTCAATGCAGCAAATATTTTTACAGAACTATGCTTTTATAAGCACTGTACCATGAAATGGGGAGATAAGAACAAAAATAGTCTTGTCCTGTAGTAGTTTACTTTGTGTTGAGGAAATAGATGTAAATAAATAAATAAATATAAAGTAACATAAGTAGGGAGAGGCTATCTACTCTCACTTGGACTATTCAATGGTTCGCTAATTAATATCATTGCCCCATCTCTCTCCACTACAATAAACCATCACATAGAGATCAGAGTGCCTTTTCTTTGGCAAAGATATTCATGCTGTACTCAATAAACACCAATGGTTCCTTGCGGAATAAAATATGAAATCTTTTGGTGACCTTTTCCAGCCTGGTTTTTACCTATCTTACTGTATTCTTTAGACATAATCCTCTTCCTATACTCTATAGTAGGATTGAACAAGCCTTTTTTCTATTTCCTCACATAAAACGATTTCCCATCTCTGTGCCTTCCTCTGTCTGTCTTCCATGCTTGAAATCCATTTCATCTTTAATCCTTCTTCACTTCTTTCATCACATAGTTAAAACACCAAATTCTTCATGAAATGTGACTCTGGCACATGTACAGACCTCCTATTGACATAGACTCACAGGAAGAGGTTAGACAGATTGCTTTTAGGAGGTTTAAGATCATGTATAGAAGTTCCTTGGACATGGATTTCCTGTTTACAGACAATGTGGTGACTAGGAGGTTCTTTGATCTTCTTCACAGGGGTTCAAAAAGGACTTACACACCAGAACCCTGGACCATTTTCTGTCTTTGATTCTTTAACTCATAAAATGTTGAGAAATATTCCCATCCTGAGAGAAGAGGCCTATGGGCCTTTGGCCCTTTTTGGTCATGTGACGCCATGAATACAATCCCAGGTTTTTAAATGTCTTCCTCAACATTTGCACTTTTCTTTAAGATGAAAGGAGAGTAGTATCCTACAGTCCTATCAACCCAATATACAAATTGTAAACAGCCAACTCAATATCAGTGCTCTGAGGAGCAAGGAGTAACCTTCAGGACCCAATAAACAGCAGCAGAAATGAAAATTTGTCCAGTGGTCATACCTAATCTGGAAGTGCATTTGATGAGCTCAATGTTAGTTTGAAACTTTGCTAAGAGTGTACCCCTGATGTGTGTGTGTGTGTGTGTGTTATTTGTACTTTTTGTTCTTGATCTAATCTTAGAAATAAATATTACTTTTTAAAGCTTAATAGATGTTAGCTGACTGCTAGAGTGAGGAGAACATGAACAGTGAGAGGCTGAGTCAAGGGCAGGTTGGAAAAGCCAATTACAACCTTTCATGGTACACTAGAATAAGAAATGTATCTAGACTGACTCTCAGATAATGAGCCAGAGGATATTCACTAACTACACAAAGCATTTCCTTATTCCACCAATTGCTAGTGCCCTCCATCCCTAAATACTTTCTATTGAATTTCCTTGTTTATATTTTGTATTTATTCAACATTACTCATATGTGTACATATTATGTCTCCGAGCAGAATGAAAAGTATCTGAGTATAGTGATTGTTTCACTTTTTTTCTCTTTTCATCCTTGGATAACAGAAGGGGAAAAAAAGCAGACTAAAATAAATGCATTTTGATTGATTGATTTTTAACCCAAAGCATCAGGAAAGGTGTGGCATAGATGATACCTAAATTATTCTTTGAAATAACCTAGAAATCTAGAAATTCTATTAGTTGATGGTATAGATGAAGCATATTCCACATATAAGATATTTATGTAAAGGTAATGAGATAAGAGAAAGGCAAGGCAACAAGGGAAGGAAATAAGCATTTATTACATGCATTGGATGGCAGGAATGAATAGAAGTGTGAAAGAAGACAGAAAAAATTAAATCAACTTTTATGAGAAGAAACAGTGATGTACAAGAGGTTATACACAGTGAGGCAAAATATAATAAGTACCAGAACTTCATGACAATGAAGTCATAGCTTACTATAATATAACATTTACCTTCTTGAGAATAGCACTACCTTTTGAACAACATCCTTGAAGGCTTGTTTGACTTGCTGGTTCCTCAGGGTGTAAATGAAAGGGTTCAACATGGGAGCAACTGAAGTATTGAGAATAGCTACTCCTTTGGTCAATGATGCTCTTTCTTTTGCTGCGGGGTTCACATACATAAAGATGCAACTGCCATAGGAGATGGAAATGACAATCATGTGAGAAGAGCACGTGGAAAAAGCTTTTTTTCTCTGGCTAGCAGAAGGGATCCTCAAAATTGTCCGAATAATATACATATAAGACAGAATCACTAATGCCAAAGTGAATAGCAGAGTCACCAAAGCACAATAAAAGCCGATCACCTCTAAGATATGTGTGTCTGAGCAAGAGAGCTGCAAAAGGGGAAAATAGTCACAGGAAAAATGATCGATGACATTGGATCCACAGTAATCAAGCTGGACAATAAGCATGAGTGGTGGGAAAATGATAACGAATCCTCCCAGCCAAGCACAGAAGACAAGTGAAGTGCAGACTTTGTTGCTCATGATGATGGTATAATGCAGGGGCTTGCAGATGGCAACATAGCGATCATAGGACATGGCTGTAAGTAGGTAAAATTCAGTTACCCCCATGAAAATGAAAAAGAATAACTGAGCTGCGCAGTTGTTAAAGGAAATGGTTTTGTTTCCAGTAATAATGGTGCTCAGGAATCGAGGAATGCAAACAGTGGTGAAAGAGACTTCCAGGAAGGCAAAATTCCGGAGGAAAAAATACATGGGTGTCTGTAGGTGGGGATCCACCAGGGTAAGGGTGATGATGGTCATATTTCCAGTAATACTCAAGATATAAGCAATAAACAGAAACAGAAAAATCACAGTCTGAAGTTTGGGATCATCTGAAAGTCCCAGAAGGATGAACTCTGTGATCACAGTACGATTTTTCATTTTTGGTTCATCCTGCAACTAGAAGACCTACTGGTGAAAATGAGAAAGCAGAATGAGGACGAGTGGAGGTGAAAGATTTATCTACAAAACAAGCAGCTATCAAAATTTTTTTTAAATTAGAAAAAAATTATCACAGAATTTAAAAATCTCTGAGTTAGAAGAGGAACCATAGAAGCCATCAAATCCAAGCCATATCTGGGCAAGAATCCATTTGATAACATAACAGAAGTGGACATTTAGCCTACATTTTGATAACTCCAGTAAATACTAACCTACTAGATACCTAGTAAATCATTTCCCATTTTAGAATTTCTTCTTTATATGAAAAATTTGCCTCTGAAATTTCTACCCTTGCTCGCAAGTGACCTTCCCTATTTCTGAATTTCTGCTAAGTCAAAAATAAGACAATCTCTCTTCCATATGACAGTTGTTCAGATACATGAAGACAATTATCATATACCTACTTTCTTCAACCAATCACCATACATATGATCTTAAAGCTCTTCAGTATCCCGGTCATACTCCTCTGGGTATGTGGATTATTCACAAGTCTGTAAATCCAAAAGTTTATATATACTAAAGTTTGGCACCCAGAATTAAAACAATCATCCAAATGTGGTCTAATTACAGCATACAGCAGGTTTACTATCTCACTAGTCTTAGACCATATGATACTCTGAAAAAAGCCAAAGATCACATTGTTTATTTTTTAAGCTGCCATATCACAGAATTATCACAAGTTGAGATTGCAATTCATCATCCCTTTCCTACCTTATCATTTTGAGATAAACTGTTCTTCAGTCATACTTTCTCCATTTTGATCTTCTGAAGCTGAGTTTTTAACACCAGTATAAGACTTCAATCCTTATTAAATATAATGTTTCATAAAAACTGGACCCATTATTCTAACTTGCCAATATCTTTCTGGATCTTAACTTTTTTTATATCCTTTTAGCAATAGCTACTATTTCCCTTTTAATATTCAAATACTTTCCACATAACAACTCTGTGAGTCAGGTGGCACAAATTTAGCCTTATTTTACAGATGATTAGCAGAACCCCATACTCAAAGTTTGGTCTTTCTCATTAGCTTGTACAAACATTATGTAAAACAAGATATTCCTGTGTTATAAGTTAATTCCCTGAAGTTAAATTCAATAACAGCTATTATTGTTTATATCTGAAAATACACGGAAAGTAATTGTTACATTGCAATTAATAATTTCATTTTGCCTATGTCACAATACAAATCACATTCAAGTTCAACGGATCATGATGATGAAATGAGAAACAATCCTTAAAAGATTCAACAAGTGGATGATTTAACATTTATAGTTGCTGAAGCAAAACAACAATAACAAACAAAAATACATGCTCAGATTACCTGGGAAGGGAGAGTACTACAAAACCTAAACTTATAATTTTTTTATGCACATATATGGTTTTATTTTGATCTCCTGCTGCTGGAGCACAGACAGCATTTTACTTCTCTCCCAACCCTCAAGAGTTTGTGAATGTGTCAGTAGTTAAAAAGCTGAAGTCAAGTCAAATGTTGCCCTTTAATAACTTCTGTATTTGTAACTGAGGTCTACTCTTTTACTTGCCTTTGTAAAAGTAATCGATGTCTAAAAATATTATTTGCATTAGTCACTGAGGTTAAAAAATACAACTTGTTAGTTTATTTCTAATATCCTGTGTACAATGATAATAACAACTAGGTTAAAAAAAAACAAAAACAACTTCAAGACTAATAACATTCATGTTCAAAATGTAAGTAACTAGTCTACAGTCTCAATTATGAGTAACCAAACTACCATGGAATAATCAGTGAAATCTTAAGTCACTTTCAAGATGCAAGTGTACTAATAGGGCAAATTATCTCTCATAAAAGAGGCAAGAAAAAGCTTTTTCAAAGGAGGGGAAACAAGGGGAGGTGAGAGGGAAAAAGTTAAGCTTGCTCTCATCACATTTGACTTAAGGAGGGAAAATCATGCACACTCAATTTGGTATGAAAATCCGTCTTACACTACAGGAAAGTAGGGGAGAAGGGGAGAAGTGGGGTGGGGGATGAAAGAAGAGAGGGCAAATGGGAGGAAGGAGTAATTAGAAGTAAACATTTTAGGGGAAGGACAAGGTCAAAAGAGAGAATAGAATAAATGGGGGGCAGGATAGGATGGAGGGAAATATAGTTAGTTTTTCACAACATGACTATCACAGAAGTGTTTTGCAAAACTACACATATATAGAACTGCTTGCCTTCTCAGTGGGGATGGGTGGGGAGGGAGGAAGGGAGAGTAGTTGAAACTCAGTTTTAGAAACAAATGTGGAGAATTGTTTTTACATGCAACCGGGAAATAAGAAATACAGATAATAGGGTATAGAAATCTATCTTGCCCTACAAGAAAAGAGAGAAGATTAGAATAAGGGAAGGGAGGGATATGAGAGAAGGGAGGGCTGATTGGGGAAAGGGGTAATCAGAATTCAGAGTGTTTTGAGGTGGGGAGAGGGGAGAGTTGGGGAGAAAATTTGCAACTCAAAATCTTGTGGAAATGAATGTTGAAAATTAAAAATAAATAAATATTTTTTAAAAAATAAGAAAAATTATCAATAAAAAGGATGCAAGTGTACTTAAGAATTTCTTCTGTGAAGATCATGGCATCCTTCCTTGAACAACTCAAGAAGCAAAGACTAAAACCAGAATAGACAAATGAGCATGAATTCCCCATCAACAACTAGTTCTTCTTCCAAACATTATTTATAATTTCCCCATAATGTCACTGAAAACTGTAAGACCAAAAAGAAGAGACTATGTTTATGTCTGTGGTTTTGGTCAATGACAAGTCTAAATATTGTTCTCAGCTAAATTTAATTTCTTGATTTTGCTCCATTACTGCATGAAAAGTCATCTCTCCAGGAGATTCTAATTAGCTTTTCCATGAAAATTTTTTTATTTAATTACGTAAAAATGTTCTCTCAAAGAAGCTGGAGAAGAGCTTCTCTTGAATATCAAGAAATATCACTCTTTGTACCCTATTTACATAGGACCTTCACACACTCAAGAACTTCAGTCTTTCTAGACTGAGTGACCCAACACAGAAGCAACAGCAGTCTTTCATAATAACCTGATTGCTTGTAAATCAATACCATCTCAAGTAATGCAGGACAAATCAATCAAAACAACATATCTTCTCAAAAGGGAAAATATGATTCTAGAAAATCAAAGTGACTACTCAGGACATAGAGTTGTTTCTCACTCTGAGTTGATTTCTATTTACTTTAATACATAGGTTTAGAAAGGATAGGTCTAAAAACTCAAGGATCATTTGTATTAAGAATGGATACCAGAAGAAAATGAAATAACAATGCTTATTGTCAAATGCTACTCACTTTTGTAGATTTTTTATGACTTCAGTCAAAATTTGAGTCCTGAATTTTCCTTATGACTTACTTAAATATTGAGAGGTAATAAAGCACTACTCTGTAAGAAGAGGCATGTTTTAAACATTCATGTAGCTCTGTCCAACCTCATCTTTCACATATGTATTGCACAGAAATGTAGATGTTATATGTTTATATAATAAAAAACACTCCCTGTTATCCTTGTTCCATACTAGACAAAGGGGTATTTCCCAGTCCATTTTGTTACTTTCCACCCAAACCAGTCTCTTGGTTTGAGATCCTACAAAATTCTATCCACTGAAACTGAGAAACAGTCTCCAAAAATTCTAGACGGATTGCTAATAAATGTTGCTCTGATGCAGGTTTTTTTTAACTTTTTTTGTCTGTCATTAAATGTACTCCTTAACACCCTTGGTAGAATCTGGTAAAAGTTATGGAAAACGTTCTAAGAAAAAGTTTAAATGCATAAAATAAAAATGTAGGATTACAAAGCAAATGAATTGTATTGAAATAGTTATAAATTTTTTTTAAATAAAGTTCAAAGACCACAGGCACCCCCTGTTATCAAAGAAAGGAAGGAAAAATGCTTTCAAACTTTCAAGACAAGGAGCATTTTCTGTTACCCAGAGCTGAATTTATCTTGCTCTCTGCTATTTTCTATGGACTCTGAGGGATTCATCTAGCAAATTAATACAGGATGCCAGAGAGAAGTTATATATACAGAAGTTATATATAAAGAAGTTATGAATGAATCTATGACAAAGTTCTCTTTCATGCAATTTTGATCAGAAAGTCTAAGGAATGGTAATCAAAGAAAATAATTAAAAAGGAGGCCCATAAAGGAATGAAATTATCAGCTAGGGTGACTGATCATGAATATGAGTTTCGAATGTGGGAAAATATTTCCCATATTTTTTGAAATAACATTTTGCTTAAACTCAAGGGAAACTGTATTCTGAACTCCCTAGAGATGGACCAATTCCAGAAGAGATTTCTACTACTTTAAATGATAAGAGGATACTAGAATGTCCTTTGGTATCCCCGCATCTCATTTCTTATCTGTCCTACTCATTAAACTCATATTGAAAGGTTTCCTGGTTTAACTTCCTATTTTAACATCTATTTGCTCCTTCCTCATATTTTTCATAGCTCTTATATACCTGTTTCAAACTTTTATACACAACCATTTTTGTATTATTTTAATGGCTTATATATTTGTAGATTGTTTAAGAAGAGCAAATATGTTCTCATAACATCAAAAATGGCAAGTTTTATCTGTAGCAATCATTGGTTCTTTTTTTATTTTTACCCTTGGTCTTCATTGAAGACTTTAACCTTCTTTAATCAACAACATTTCAATGGTTACCACATATCAGGCAGAGTACAAGGTGATAGGAACACTAAGAAAAAAATGAACCAGTCCTTCCCTTCAAGGAGCTTATATCTAATTAATCCTTATTTTAATCACCATAATTCAGAAGAATGTGTGAATTTAAAAAATTTAATTATTTTGCTGCAAGTATGACTCCATTTTAAAAAAGAACTGTTCTTCATATTAAGGAAAGATTTGCCCAGTTTTGATTTTTCTTTGAAGATTTTTTAAGAACTACAACCTCTGGGACTCCAAAGGGGAAAGTCAAGATGACAGAGTAAAGAAATCACTCAGTTGAACTTTCCCAACATTCCCCTCCAAATAACTTTAACATAATGCCTCAAATTGAATTCTCTAGTGACAGATACAAAAAAAAGATCACAGTAAGACATTCTTCCAGATCAAAACAACATTGGAGGTTGGAAAGAACAATTTGTGACATGGAGAAGGAGACTGTCCCAGGATCTGCCTGGACAAAATATCAGTAGCAAAACCTAGTGGTAGTGTCCTAAATAGCAGCAGCTTCAGGAACTCTCATCAGAGGTAGTAAGAGGATATAGCCACTGTTCAGAAAGAGATTACATGGTACCCCTGTGCCAATATTCAATATAGGAAGGAACTGTTTAGAAATTCCATTGCCTCTACCCACTTCTGGGTCAAAGTTCAAGGGCAAAGAACAACTTTGGTTAAAAGGCAGTGGAGGCACTGAGAAGTTTCACTTCTAGTCCCAAGGGAAGATAGGCCCTACGCAGTAGCATCAATTTCAGTCCCAAGGGATCAGGGGCCGTAGTGCAAAGAACAGTAACTACACTTCTGCCTGGATCGCAACACTTTGGAAGCACTGAAAATGGGCTTCCAGAATTAGCTCTTAAAATAAATAATGCAAAGAAGCTTGAAGCTTTAATTAGTGTCCCACTTACCTCTCCACTCTAGGAACAGAGCCCAACTCTAATATGACATAATGTTCCAAATCAAGAAATAGGGTAAAAAAAAAATGAGCAAATAATAAAAAAAGAATCTGATCATAAAAACCACAGTGGTGATAGGGAAGATCAAGACACAAACTCAGAAGAAGACAATGAAGTCAAAACAACTACAAGCAAAGCTTCAAAGGGTAAAAAAAGTGAATTGGACACATGCTTAATAAGAATTTCTGGAAGAACTAAAAAGTTATTTTAAAAATCAAATAAGTATAGTTGAGGAAAAAATAGGTAAAGCAACGAAGCCAAAGGAAGTGAGAGAAACTTTTAGTTCTCTCTTGTATTAATGACAAATTGTTGAATTAGGACCAAAGTTTTTCCCCTTTTTAAACTTCCTCATCCAGAAATAAATCAGCATAGGAAATCCCAGGCAAATCCTTACCCAGGCTAAGAGCTAAACAAAGACAGCAAAAGAAATTCTAAGTTTAGGTGAATGAGTGAATTCTCATTCATTGTGTTTGTTCAGACAGTATTGGAGTAGAATTTTAGATTCCTTCTTTGATATGTATTGTCTCTTTAACAAGATTTGGGTGATTCAACTTACATGTCCCTAAGACCCTAATTAGAATGCTCATTCTTATTAAAATATCATTTCCACATCTCATTATAATATTTTTTCTTACTAATTGTTAACCAATTAAGAATTAATTGGCACTCAAAAATATTCACTTGTCCAAGGGCATATAAATTGTGAGCCCATCATTATAAGGGTCTTTGATATTCAAGAGAGTTACATAACCTTTTTATTAATAAAATGCTAAAATTATTAATAAAATGATTAATTACCCAGAAACTCTGTCTTCTGAACTTTTGAACTGTCACAAAAGAAAATTACAGAAAGAAAATTAACAGCTTTGTAAAAAAACAAAAAGGTGCAAAAACACTAATGAAAATACCTTAAAGAAGAGAAATGACCAAATGGAAAAAGAAGTTCAAAAGGACACTGAATAAAATAATTCCTTAAAAATTAGAATTGGGCAACTGGAAGATAATGACTCTATAAGATGCCAAAAAAAATGAAACAAAGTCAAAAGGATGAAAAAAATAGAAGGAAATATGAAATATCTCATAGTAAAAACAACTGCCCTGGAAAATAGATAAAAAAAAACCAGATAATTGAAACCTTATGGGATTACTTAAAATCAAAGATAGATCATATCAAAAATTGTCTTCATATCCTTGAATCAGAGAGTAAAATCATTTCCTGAAAGGGATTCCAAAATAAAATTTGAAGGAATATTAAAACCAAGTTCCAAATTTCCAGAGCAAAGGGAAAATACTTACAGAAGACAGAAAGAAAACATTCAAATATCAGGATCACACAGGATTTAGCAGTTACTACATTAAAGAAGTGGAGAACTTGGAAAATGCTATTGTGCAAAGCAAGAGAGTAGGGTTTACAACCAAGAATAATTTGCCCAGCAAAACTGAACATAATCTTTCAAGGGAAATATGGATATTAAATGAAATAAAGGACTTTAGGAAATAAAGTATTCCAGATGGAAAGTCAAAGGTGAATAGAAAATATGACTTTCAGTTACAAGACTCAAGAGAAGCATAAAAAGGCAAACAGGAAAGAGAAATCATAAGGACTCAAAAAATTTAACTTGTTTAAATTTCTATATGGGTAGATATATGTATCTTCTAAGAATTTTGTCTTTATTAGGGCTGTGAGAAAAGGGCATATATTGATAGCAACTGTGGGAATGAGTCAATTATGTCAGTATGACATAGGAAAGTAGCCATGAAAGAGAGATTTTTCTAAGAAAAAGGAGAGAAAGAATGGAGAAAATTATCTCATTCAAATCTGGCCTGAGACTCACTTAATCCTGTTTGTCTTAGTTTCCTCCTCTTTAAAATGAGCTTGAAAAGGAAACATCAAACCACTCCTACATCTTTATTAAGAAAACTTCAAATAGGGTCACAAAGAGTCAGATATGACTAAAACTACTAAGTAATAACAAACAAAATAGAGTTCAAAGACACACATAGGAACTATCTGAACACAATGACAAAATACTTTTCACACAAATAAAGTCAGATATAAACAATTGGAGAAATATTAATTTCTCATGAGTAAGCTGAACCAATATGATACAGATAGCAATTCCTTATAGGTTAATTTATTTACTCAATGCCATATCAGCCAAACAACTAAAAATTATTGCATAGAGCCAAGATGGCGGAGTAGAAAGACTTACATATGCTAGCCCTGAACCCACAGCCCATATATTTCCTGCAAGAAGAACTCCCGACAAATTCTGGAGCACTGCAAGACATGCAGAAACACAGTGGAAAAGATTTCTGTTCCAGAGAGCCCTGGAGAGCCATCCCCAGGGTCCATCATACCCTGGTAAGCGGAGTCCACCCCTGCGCTGCCCTGGCCGTGTGGTGCCAAGGAGCAGATCTGAGCAGGCTTGAGGGATAGAACCTCTGGTGGCCACGAAGGTCCCCCTCCCACAGACACTACAGATCAGTGAGAGAGACGTCTGGGCTTGCCGAGAGGGTAGCGGGGTGTTTCCATGGCTCGGGCCCCCTCGGGAGGAAGCGGCAGAGGGAGTGGCAGAGGCAGCGGCAGAGGCAGCAGCAGCGGCCCGGGACTCCCCTAGCAGCAGGAAGAAGTTCAGGGCTATTAGAGACGATCTCTGCATAAACCCCCTGAGGTAACTGAGCCTGGGAGACGGCCCTCCCCCCACTTGCCCCATTACTGAAGGTCTCTGCATAAATCCCTTGAGGGAACTGAGCCTGGGAGGTGGCCCAGCCCGCACCCCAGCACCAGAACTTAAGCTCACATTGAATAGCAGTCACTCCCATGGAGGAAAGCCCATTTGAATCTCAGACCCCAAGCACTACCTGGGTGGATCTAGGTGGGGGGTGGATAGGAATCTCAGAAGTCAAGTAACCGCCTGGGAAAATGCCCAGAAAAGGGAAGGAAAATAAGAGTATAGAAAGCTACTTTGATGGGGTACAGATGTTCCCACCTTTCAATTCTGATGATGAGGAACTATTCCTACCATCAGGGAAAGACATGGAGGTCAGGGCCTCTGTACCCCAGACATCCCAGATGGATGTCTGGTAGGCTCAGGCCATGGAAGAGCTCAAAAAGAATTTTGAAAATCAAGTGAGACAGGTGGAGGAAAAACTGGGAAGACAAATGAGAGAGACGCAAGAAAAGCATGAAAAACGGTTCAATAACTTGTTAAAGGAGACCCAAAAAAATGTTGAAAAAATAAAACCTTGAAAAATAGGTTAACTCAATTGGCAAAAGAGGTTCAAAAAGCCAATGAGGAGAAGAATGCTTTCAAAAACAAAATTAGCCAAATGGAAAAAGAGGTTCAAAAGCTCACTGAAGATAATAGTTCTCTCAAAATTAGAATGGAACAGATGGAGTCTAAGGACTTTATGAGAAACCAAGAAATCACCAAACAAAACCAAAAGAATGAAAAAATGGAAGAGAATGTGAAATATCTCATGGGAAAAACAACTGACCCAGAAAATACATCCAGGAGAGAAAATTTAAAAATTATGGGACTACCTGAAAGTCATGATAAAAAAAGAGCCTAGATATCATCTTCCATGAAATTACCGAGGAAAACTGCCCTGACATTCTACAACCAGAGGGCAAAATCAGTATTGAAAGAATCCACTGATCACCGCCTGAAAGATATCCAAAAAGAGAAACTCCTAGGAAAATTTTGACCAAATTCCAGAATTCCCAGGTCAAGGACAAAATATTGCAAGCAGCTAGAAAGAAACAGTTCATGTATTGTGGAAATACAATCAAGATAACACAAGATCTAACAGCTTCTACATTGAGGGATTGCATGGAAGAGGATATTTTAGGAGTCAAAGGAACTAGAATTAAAACCAAGAATCACCTACCCAGCAAAACTGAGTATAATACTTCAGGGGAAAATATGGTCTTTCAATGAAACAGAGGATTTGCAAGCATTCTTGATGAAAAGACCAGAGCTAAAAACAAAATTTGACTTTCAAACACAAGAATGAGAAGAAGCATGAAAAAGTAAACAGCAAAGAGAAGTCATAAGGGACTTACCAAAGGTGAACTGTTTACATTCCTACATGAAAGACAATATTTGTAACTCTTAAAACTTTTCAGTATATGGGTAGTTGGTGGGACCACACACACACATACACACACACACCTACACGTGTGCATGCACACGCATACACACGTGCACGCACATACAGAGACAGAGAGCACAGAGTGAATTGAATAGGATGGGACCATATCTTAAAAGAAATTAAGGTAAATGGTGAGAGAGAAATGTAGTGGGAGGAGAGAGGGTGAAATGGAATGGGGGTAAATTATATCTCATTCAAGAGGCAAGCAGGAGACTTTTTAGTGGAGGGAAAAAGAGGAGAGCTGAGAAAAAAACAAGAAGTTTACCCTCATCACATTCGACTAAAAAAAGGAATAAAATGTTCCCTCATTTTGGTATGAAAACCTATCTTACAATACAGGAAAGTGGGGGAGAAGGAGATAAGCAAGGGGGGTTGATGGAAGGGAGGACAGCGGGAGGAGGGAGCAATTTGAAGTCAACACTCAGAGAGGGACAGGATCAAAAGACAGAATTGAAACAATGGGGGGCAGGATAGGATGGAGGGAAATACAGTTAGTCTTACACAACATGACCATTATCGGAGTCATTTGCAAAACTACACAGATATGTCCCAGACTGAATTGCCTGCCTTCCCAAAGGGAATGGGTGGGGAAGGAGGGATGGGGAGAATTTGGAACTCAAAGTTTTAGGAACAACTGTTTAGTATTGTTCTTGCTACTAGGAAATAAGAAATACAGGTAATGGGGAATAGAAAGTCATCTGGCCCTACAGGACAAAAGAGAAGGTGGGCACAAGAGAAGGGAGGGATGATAGAAGAGAGGGAAGATTGGTAATAGGGAAAATTAGATTGCTCGGTGTATTGGGGTGGGGGGAGGGGATAAAAGGGGAGAAAATTTGGAACCCAAAATTTTGTGAAAATGAATGTAAAAAGTTAAATAAATAAATTTTTATTAAAATAAAAAAGAATTATTGCATACATTTAGAAAAAATAGAAAAAAATAAAATCCTTCAGGAAGAATGAAAAATCAACAATATCAAGGAAATTCATATGCAGGAAAGTATTAAGGAATTTAACCTAGCACTTCCAAATTTCAAACTAAATTACAAAGAATTAATCATCAGAACAATATAGTTAGCTATGAAATAGAGTGGTGGATTAGTGAAATAGATTAGGTAAACAATATACAGTAGCCACTGACTATAATAATCTAGTATTTAGTAATCCCAAAGTTCTAAGCTTTTGGTGTACGAACTCAACATTTGACAAAACCTCCTGGGAAAACTAGAAAGCAATTTGGCAATGATAAGATGTAGGCCAACCTTATATACTCTATACAATGATGAGGTCAAAATGGATAAATGATTTAAACACAAAGAGAAGCTACCTCCTACTTGTCACATTGTCTAACATGACAGTAAAGGAAAATGACAAATACTGAAGGAAATGTAGAAAAATTGAGACACTAATGTACTGTTTATTGAGTTATGAACTAGTCCAGCAACTCTAAATATCAGTTTGGAACTACACCCAAAAAGTGATAAAAAACCAACTATATGTACCTTTTGATCCAGAAACACCAGTACTAGGTCTGTATCACAAAGAGATCAAAGAAAAATTTTAAAAAAGTACTTATTTGTACAAAAAATTTTATAGCAGTTCTTTTTGTGGTGGTGAACAATTAGAAATTGAAGGGATGCCTATCAGTTGGGAAATGGTTGAACAAATTGTGTTGTATGATTGTGATGATATACTCTTATGTCATAAGAAATGACAAGCAGATGACCAAACAAGAGATAAAGAACATTATGAAGTGTAAAATGGATAATTTTGATTTTGTTAAATTGAAAAGTTTTTGTACAAACAAACCCAATGCAACCAAGAATAGAAGGGAAGCAGAAACCTGGGAAAGTATTTTTGCAACTAGTGTCTGTGATAAAGTTCTAATTTCTAAAATATATAGAGAACTGAGTCAAATGTACAAGAACACAAGTCATTCCCCAGCTGATAAATGGTCAAAGGATATGAACAGGAAGTTTTCAGAGGAAGAAATTAAAGCCATATAGCCATATGAAAAAAATGCTCTAACTCACTATTGATTAGAGAAATGCAAATCAAAACTCTGAGGTACCACGTCACACCTATCAGATTGGCTAACAAGACAAAACAGGAAGATGATAAATGTTCGACAACATGTGGGAGAGTTCGAACACTAATTCACTGTTGATGGAGCTGTGAGCTGATCCAACCATTCTGGAGAGCAATTTGAAGCTGTGCCTAAAAGGCTGCAAAAATGTGCATACTCTTTGACCCAAAAATATCACTTCTAGGACTGTATCCCAAAGGGATCATAAAAAAGGGAAAAGGTCCCACGTGTACAAAAATGTTTATAGCAGCTCTCTTTGTGCTGTCCAAGAATGAGAAATCAAGGGGATGCCCATCAATTGGGGAATGACAGCAAGTCGTGTTATATGAATGTGATGGGAAACTATTGTGCTATAAGAAATGATGAACAGGAGGACTTCAGAGAGGCCTGGAAAGACTTATATGAACTGATGCTTAGTGAAATGAGAAGAACCAGGAGAACATTGTACATAGTAACAGCCACAGCAATGTAGAGGCCTAAAACATTTCCAAGAGACTCTTAAGGCAAAATGCCATCCACACCCAGAGAAAGAACTATGGAATCAGAATGCAGAATGAAGCAGAATATTTTCTCTTGTGTTATGTTTTGTTTTGGTTTGTTTTTTTTCTCATGGTTTCTCCTATACATTTTAATTCTTCTATGCAACATGACTAATATGAAAATCTGGTTAATAAGAATGTATGTGTAGAACTTCAGAGTGTATGTCCTCTTGTCAGAGCCAGAGGGCATGACCCCTCATGACTCAGTGCCTAAACAACAATCATCAAAAGGGGGGCCCCCATACAAAACAAGCCTTGTCCAATCAAGCCTCCCTCAATAGCCCCACCTAAGGTCTATCAATGGGTGGGAAGACTTTTAACTCCTGTTGTACCCTCACAGCTTAATCAACTTTCCAGGTCACCCACTCAGTATGTGTCAAAGATGAGACTTAAACTTAGGTTTTTCTGGCATTCAAGTCAGGAAACACCTCTATCCATTATGCTATGTTCTCTTTCAATAACTATCCAATCCAATCCAATAAACATTTATTTAGAGCCTACTATGTGCCAGGCACTGTACTAAGCACTGGAGTTAAGAGAAAGAAAGTTGGTTCCTATCTCAAGGAGCTTACAACCTAAAACCAGACAACAAGAAAATAATGAAAGAACTAGGTCAACATTCATGTAAATATGTACAGAGGACTAAGAAGAACCACTAAAATAATAATTCAATAATAAATCAATGAAACTTCTGAAACTGCATAATTTTGTTACTCTATTGGTGGGATAATGTCATTTGCTTATAGTACTTGGTAATAAAGGTCCCCTAAAATATGATTTCTTTGTGTTGTGTTGGCCACTCAAGGTTTAATTCTGTGACACTATCATACCACTATCCTTATTCCCCTAAATCCCAACAATTATGTCAGCATCAAGGCAGCTTCTTCTGACCTTGTGAATACAAGGCCTTTGCCAAGGCAGGTCCTGTAAAACAGTGGTAAGAAAGTGACTCTGTGGTAACATAGAGGATGAGAATTTGGGGGCTTAGGTCTTATTGTTGCAACCTGAGCTAATAATGGACTGTTAGGTTGCCCAGTGGATAGAGCGTTAGGTTTAATAACATGAAGATACACTTTCATGAATTCAAATCCCACCTCAGACACTTTTAAGCTGTGTGACCCTAGTCAAGTTAATTTACCCTTTTTGCTTCAATTTCTCATCTTTAAAATGAACTGGAGAAGGAAATGGTAAACCACTGTATTTCTGCCAAGAAAACCTCAAATGTGATCAAGAATATTCAGACATGGCTGAAACAACTCAATAACAAGAAATAGCTAATAATGACCTTCCAAATCCTTAGCTTCAAAAATTAATGGGCAAGAGAGTGTTAATGTACAAATGTATTAGAAGAAGCAACGGGTATGGAAAAATAATGCTAGTAGGATCAGAATAACAGAAATAGCAATGAATTTAATATTACAGGACCAAGATTCAAGTCTGGGCAAAGTCATTTCAGTTACCTGAAGCTTAAAAGTTCAAATCAGGTCTCAGTTACTTACTAGCTGTGTGGCCCTGGATAAATAACTTCACTTCTGTTTGAGTCAGCTTCCTCATCTTAAAATGGGGATAATGATAGCATCTACCCCAGGGTTGTTGAAAAGGTCAAATGAGGTAATTTTTTTTAAAGTGCCCAGCACAGTGACTAACACATAATAGGCAGTTAATAAATGCTTATTCATCATCCCCCCCTTCGCTAGTAAAATATTAATGAGATTTTAGCACATTCTAAAATAATACAGATTGTAGATTTACAGCTAAAAAGCCCCTGAAAGATCATCTATTTCAATCCCATCATTTCACAGATGAGAAAAGCCAGGCCTATGTGCAGGTCAACTTTCCCATTTCTTTAAGTTGCCTGCTACTATTTAGGACTAAGAGAAGTATAACCCTTTTTTACTTTTTCTTGTCCCTTGCAGCTATTAAATAGAATTTTCATCTTTATATCTTTCTTTGGGAAGGATGCATCCTTTTTATGCTAAATGTGAGGCAGAGGGGAGGAGCCAAGATGACGGAGTAGAGAGACTCACGTATGCTAGCTCCAAATCCACAGTCCATAATTTCCTGTAAAAAGAACTCCCCACAAATTCTGGACATTGCATGCCACGCAGAAACACAGTGGAAGAGATTTACATTCCAGAGAGCCCTGTAAAACCAACCCCAAAGGTCCGTCGCACGCCAGACATGGAGCCCACCCCTGCACTGTCCTGGCCACACAGCCCCAGAGGAGCAGATCAGAGCAGGCTTCAGGGACAGAACCTCTGGCGGCCACGAAGGTACCTCCACCCACAGGCACTACAGGTCAGTGAGAGAGACTTCTGGGCTGGCCGAGAGGGGAGCAGGGTGTCTCCATGACTCAGGCCCCTTTGGGAGGCAGCGGCAGAGGGAGCAGCAGAGGCGGCGGTGGCCAAGTGCTCCCGGAGCAGACAGGAGCTCAGGGCCATTACCAAAAGTCTCCGAATAAGCCCGCTGAGGGAACTGAGTTTGGAAGGCCTCCTTACCCCACCTGAGCATCAGAACTTAAGCTCATATTGCATAACAGCCATGCACGCCATGGAAAGCCCTGAGGCTGGGGAGCAACATTTGAATCTCAGACTGGCTGCGTGGATCTAGGTGGGGGTGGAGAGGAATCTCAGAAGTCAAGTAGCTGCCTGGGAAAAAGTCCAGAAAAGGGAAGAAAAATAAGACCATAGAAAGCTACTTTCTTGGGGGACAGATGTTCTCACCTTTCATTTCCAATGAGGAAATACAATGCTTGCCATCAGAGAAAGATGTGGAGGTGGGGGCCTCTGTATCCCAGACATCCGAGGTGGATGTCCGGTGAGCTCAGGCCATGGAACAGCTCAAAAAGGATTTTGAAAATCAAGTTAGACAGGTGGAGGAAAAGCTGGGAAGAGAAATGAGAGAGATGCAAGAAAAGCATGAAAAACAGGTCAATATCTTGCTAAAGGATACCAAAAAAAAAAAAAATGCTGAAGAAAATAACACCTTGAAAAATAGGCTCACTCAATTGGCAAAAGAGGTTCAAAAAGTCAATGAGGAGAAGAATGCTTTCAAAAGCAGAATTAGCCAAATGGAAAAAGAGGTTCAAAAGCTCACTGAAGAAAATAGTTCTCTCAAAATTAGAATGGAACAGATGGAGGATAATGACTATATGAGAAACCCAGAAATCATAAAACAAAACCAAAAGAATGAAAAAATGAAAGAGAATGTGAAATACCTCATGGGAAAAACAACTGACCTGGAAAATAGATCCAGGAGAGACAATTTAAAAATTATGGGACTACCTGAAAGCCATGATCAAAAAAAGAGCCTAGACATCATCTTTCAGGAAATTATCAAGGAAAACTGCCCTGATATTGCAGAACCAGAGGGCAAAATAAGTATTGAAGGAATTCATCGATCACCGCCTGAAAGAGATCCAAAAAGAGAAACTCCTAGGAACATTGTGGACAAATTCCAGAATTCCCAGGTCAAGGACAAAATATTGCAAGCAGCTAGAAAAAGACAGTTCCAGTATTGTGGAAATACAATCAGGATAACACAAGATCTAACAGCTTCTACATTAAGGGATCGAAGGGCGTGGAAGAGGATATTTCAGAAGTCAAAGGAACTAGGACTCAAACCAAGAATCACCTACCCAGCAAAACTGAGTATAATACTTCAGGGGAAAATATGGCCTTTCAATGAAACAGAGGACTTTCAAGCACTCTTGATGAAAAGACCAAAGCTGAAAAGAAAATTTGACTTTCAAACACAAGAATGAGAAGCATGAAAAAGTAAACAGCAAAGAGAAGTCATAAGGGACTTACCAAAGGTGAATTGTTTACATTCCTACATGAAAGACAATATTTGTAGCTCTTAAAATTTTTCAGTATCTGGGTAGTTGGTGGAACTACACACACACATACACACACGTACACGTGTGCATGCACACACACATACACACGTGTACACACACAGAGACAGAGAGCACAGAGTGAAATGAATAGGATGGGACCATATCTTAAAAGAAATTAAGGTAAATGGTGAGAGAGAAATGTAGTGGGAGGAGAGAGGGTGAAATGGAATGGGGGTAAATTATATCTCATTCAAGAGGCAAGCAGGAGACTTTTTAGTGGAGGGAAAAACAGGAGAGCTGAGAAAAAAACAAGAAGTTTACCCTCATCACATTCGACTAAAGAAAGGAATAAAATGTACACTCATTTTGGTATGGAAACCTATCTTACAATACAGGAAAGTGGGGGAGAATTAGATAAGCAAGGGGGGGTGATGGAAGGGAGGGCAATGGGAGGAGGGAGCAATTTGAAGTCAACACTCAGAGAGGGACAGGATCAAAAGACAGAATTGAAACAATGGGGGGCAGGATAGGATGGAGGGAAATACAGCTAGTCTTACACAACATGACTATTATCGAAGTCATTTGCAAAACTACACATATATGTCCCAGACTGAATTGCCTGCCTTCCCAAATGGGTGGGGAAGGAGGGATGAGGAGAATTTGGAACTCAAAGTTTTAGGATCAACTGTTCAGTATTGTTCTTGCTACTAGGAAATAAGAAATACAGTTAATGGGGAACAGAAAGTCATCTGGCCCTACAGGACAAAAGAGAAGATGGGGACAAGAGAAGGGAGGGATGATAGAAGAGAGGGCAGATTGGTGATAGGGAAAATTAGAATGCTCAGTGTATTGGGGTGGCTGAGGGGATAAATGGGGAGAAAATTTGGAACCCAAAATTTTGTGAAAATGAATGTAAAAAGCTAAATAAATAAATGTATTTAAAAAAATAATAAATAAATGTGAGCCAGAAATGAAAGCATGGAATTTTATATAATAAATGGATATTTATACAATATATTGTTCTATATCTTAGTAATTTTCAAATTATAAATTAATAGAAGCTTTGTTTGGTAAGGACTAGAAAAATAATATTCTAAGTAGACAAAAACAGCACATACAAATTGCTACTTTTATTTCATCTAGGAAGCTTTTTGGAAAAAGTGATTTTTAATATGCCACTTTTGATGTTAATATTTAATGTCATCACATCTGGGTTTATCAAAATATAAAAAAGAATCATTTCATTAAAGGTAGATAAAATCATTTATAAATGTTGTTTATTATACAGATTATTTACCTGGACATCATATAAACTCTAAGGCATAAATCCTTAGTGCCTACAAATGTATTAAGGCAGTAATTGTATATCAAAGAATTGAGTAGGAAATGATAACAAACTTGGTTGCTCATGATGGTTGTGTAAAACAGGGGCTTGCAGACGGCAACATAGCAATCATAGGACATGGCAGTCAGAAGATAAAATTCAGTCACCCCCAAGAAGATGAAAAAAAAAGCAACTACATCAAACAGTCCATGTAAGATATGGTTTTATCCTTGGTTATGAGGCTGACTAAGAATTTTGGAATACATACAGTTGTGAATAAGATTTATAAAAATGAGAAATTATGTAGGAAAAAACACGCTGGAGTCTTAAGATGGGAATTTAGCAAGGTGAGGGTGGTGAGAGTTATATTACCACTCATGTTCAACACGTAGGTGAGAAAAAGAAAAATGAAAATGACAACTAGAAACAATGGGTCATCTGACAGCCCCGGGAGGATGAACTCAGTGAGTGCTGTGTAGCTATTCATTGATATCTTCAGAGTTCTGCTTCATAAGAAAGGAACAAAAATCAAAATGAATAATGAGTAACTACTGACTCCACAGATTGTACATTACAATGCTGTTTGTAGACAGACTACTTAAGTGTGAGTTCTGAATCCAGAGATATTTGCCTCCCCATCCCTCTCCTCCACTGCTCATTGAACAAACTAAACACATCATTGAACAAAACTGAACTAAGTCTCTCAACTAAGAGGACCAAATCCCTACGAATTTGTTATCTAACCTCAACTGGACCCTTATTATATAAAGCAATTGTTTTCCTTTTCCATAACTGAATCTCTATCCCAGTCTCCAAAATGGTTGTTCCCAAACTGCATCGTTTTCTGTTCAAGCTTCCAACTCCCTTCCTCTCTCAGTTGAGATCCTATTGACAACAGCAAAAAGAACCAAAATATTCAAAGAGAATTCCTTCAGCTCCCCATATCTCATCTGATGCATCATCTCATAACCTCTTGCCATCATTTCCTCACTGTTTTTTTTCCTTTACTCTAGTCTGTGAGGAAGAAGTTGCCCTTCTTCTCACCATGACTAGCCTCTCTATGTTCAACCATGATCCCTTCTTCTCCCATCTTCTCCAGTAGATTCTTCCTGTTACAATCTTTCCCCTAATCTGCAATTTCTCCCTATCTATTGGTTCTTTCCCCTCTGTCCACAAAATTGTTGTGAAATGGAAGTCACCTCATCTCTGTTGTCATCCCACACACACATACACATATATTTATAGGTATATGCACATATATATGTATGAATATAGATAGATATTTCTATATATTTGAGATAGCTATCTATATCTATATTTAAGGCAATCATGATTAAGTGACTTGCCCAGAATCACCCAGCTAGTGTCTGAAACTGGATTTTAACTCAGGTCCTCTTGACTCTGGGGCCCATGCACTATCCAATGTACCACCTCACTGGCCCTTCCTATATTCTTTCCTTAGTCAAACTCTGAAAAAATTTAGCTATCCTTGCTATTTCCGTTTTCTCTCCTCACTTTTTAAAGCATCTAAGTGGTCCAATGGATAGGGAACTGGGTCTGAAGTCAGGACACACCTTAAGCTCAAATACAGTCTTAAGTTCAATATAACTTCTGTCTGCCTCAGCTTCCTCAACTGTAAAAATGAGGCTAGTAATAGCATCTACCTCCAAGGATGGTTATTAGGATCTAATGAGGTGATATCTATAAAGTGTTTGTCTAAATGCCTGCCACATAGTAGATGCTTCAGTACCCTAACCCTAATTCTCTAATCTCTAATCCTCTTCCCTTCTCCCTCTTCTTAAATTCCTGCAATGTGTCTTTCCGCCTGAATATTCAACTGAAATTGCTCTCTTTAAAGTTACCAATAATCTCCTAATTGTCAAATCTAAGAAAGACTTCTCATTGCTCAACTTCCTTGACATCTCTGCCACATTTGATGAACTGTTGTTGTTTCTCTCCTCCCAGGTGATGCCTCCTTTCCTATTCTTCATGATATTACACTATCTTGATTTTACCTGTCTAATTATTCCTTGGTCTCCTTCACTGATTCACTATCCACATCTCGCCCCCTAATTGTGGGTACAAGACTCTGTCTGTTGTAAGTCCTCTTATCTTTCTACATTCCCAATGACTTCAATATTATTTCTTTCCAGGTACCTTCTTTGAATCCTGAATAAAATACCCCAAAACTGATGGATTCTGGTATTTACTTTTATATCGATGTTACTATTAAGAAAAATAGGCAGGGGCCATGTTATTTACATATTGGGACTAACTTATACATGATATTTGTTTTATCCAAAAAGAAAAACATTTTTTTCTGATATATTTTTCCAATGCTTTTGCATCTCTTTATTGCTTATGTCTTCCTTCATTTAAAGGAACAAACATATACAGATACAGATACATATATACACTAATATATATACACATATATATAAATACATATATATGTGTACATACATATATATCTATACGTTAGGGAGGATATGTTAACATCTGTTTCTTCCTTGTATTATTGCAAAAGAAATAGATACCATAATGAGTGGTAACCATATTTACTTTTCCAACAGTCCTTATTGGTTTCTTGTCATTTTGAAATGAGAGAACATGCTTGGACTATAACAAGAATTAATTTGATCCTTAAACGCTGTTAGTTATTTAGCAAACAATGAAGCTTAAATTAAAATTAAATATCCTCTTTAGTATGATTCACAGAAGAAAGATAATGGGGGTGTTTTATTTTTTAAAAAGTAATGATTTCTGGCCCAAACTTTTCAGCATTCTGTTACACAAAAGTACATTTACATCAAAATTCAAAGCCTATTCACTCTATGGGACTTTCAGATCACTAATTCTTGTTATTTCAAAAATAACAATTCTTGTTATTTCAACACTTCAATCTCTAACAACAAAAAATATCAAAATCTAAGAGGCATTTTAAACTTTAACATTTATCTTCTTGTGCTAGAAAGAAAATATACATCTAATGGGAAAAATATTTCTGAAACTCTTTTTAGTTCAGTTATTTTTAAAGTATCTCAATAGCAAAAGGGGTTTGTCAACAAACCCATATTTTCTTTATCTGTTGGCTTATTACAGGAAAGAACTAATCCAGAAAATGATTACTAAGTCCCTGGGACTTCATTTACAAAAGATGCTAATTAAACAGTTCTTTATACTTCAAATATCTGTAATATTCTTGGTGTGGAGAAAGAAAACAAACTTAAAGATAGTCTCAAAGAATAGCTGAGAGAGATGCAGTTGTACAAACAGAAAGTCCATGTAGATAGAAATATGGAGTCGAGTTTCCTCTGATTTTGATTCTTCATGTATTATCCACATAATTATTTTTCTCAGCTAAAGAGATGGGTTGAGTCCTAGTTGCCCTGATCTGAAGAAATACAAGGACACAAATGAGCAATATTTATTTATTTTTATTTTTTTGTGGAGGGGAGAGAAAATAATTGCTAAAGGACCCAGAAGGAGAGGAAATATGTAACTATCAGTCATCTGAGGCTAAAGCGGAAGAGGCTAAGTGGGACAAATCAGAAATTATTATATAAAGAAGGAATTCTTAGCCTCTTTTGAGAAGTGGACCCCACTGCCTCTCCAGTTAAGCTTAAGGATACTTTTTTTTTCAGAATACTATTTGTTGCTGACATTCATAATTGAAGGAAATGCTAAGTATCAATTAGAGGCCAGTGAAAATAAAGAAATAGGTATATAGATATACATAGATAGATAGATAGATACATGTATACATAAATATGATACACACACACACACAGAGCTTGCTTTTTTTGTCAAAGTTCAAGAACTCAAACCAAAATTACAAGAAGGGGAGCCGAGAGATTCGGAAAGGTGTTTGCAAGGAATATGAATCAAACTAGGAAATAATTGACAGGAGTGTGTAGGAAAAACTGGATTTTATTAATAGGTTACCATATTATGTGTAAAAGCAGAGACGAGATGCTGAAGGAAAAATTCAGATGGAAAAAGAGATGCATGGGAATTCTCACCAGCCAGCTCTCCTTTAAAAGAGCAAGCTGAGGAGGAGCCAAGATGGTGGAGCAGAAAGACTCATATATGCTAGCTTCAAATTCACAGCCCATAAATTTTCTGTAAAAAGAACTCCCCACAAATTCTGGAGCAGTGGAAGCCATGCCGCAATGCAGTGGAGGAGATGTCGATTAAAGAGAGCCCTGAAAAACTGACACCAAAGATCCGTCACTCACCAGACAGAGGAATCCAGCCTGGCCCGCGTGACTCTGAGAGGAGCAGATCCGAGCAGGCTTCAGGGACAGAATATCCGGCAGCTGCGAAGGTCCCTCTGCCCACAGGCACACAGGTCAGTGAGAGAGACTTCTGGGCTGGCCGAGAGGGGAGCAGGGTGTTTCAATAATTCAGGCCCCCTTGGGAGGCAGCAACAGAGGCAGTGGCAGTAAGGGGCTTCCGGAGCAGACAGGACCTTAGATCCATTACTAAAGATCTCCTCATAAACCCACTAAGGGACTGAGCCTGGGAGGTGGCCCTGCCCCAACCTGAGCACCAGAACTTAAGCTCACATTGAACACCAGCCATGCCTGCTGCTGAAAGCCCTGAGTCTGGGGAGCAGCATTTGAATCTCAGACCCCAAGCATTAACTGGGCGGATCTAGGTGGGGGTGGAGAGGAATCTCAGAAGTCAAGTAACTGGCTGGGAAAATGCCCAGAAAAGGGAAAAAAATAAGACCATAGAAGGTTACTTTCTTGGTAAACAGATATTTCCTCCTTTCCTTTCTGATGAGGAAGAACAATGCTTACCATTAGGGAAAGACATAAAAGTCAAGGCCTCTGTATCCCAAACATCTGAAATAGATATCCAATGAGATCATGACATGGAAGAGCTCAAAAAGGATTTTGAAAATCAAGTTAGACAGGTGGAGGAAAAACTGGGAAGAGAAATGAGAGAGATGCAAGAAAAGCATGAAAAATGGGTCAATACATTGCTAAAGGATACCAAAAAAAAAAAATGCTGAAGAAAATAACACCTTGAAAAATAGGCTCACTCAATTGGCAAAAGAGGTTCAAAAAGTCAATGAGGAGAAGAATGCTTTCAAAAGCAGAATTAGCCAAATGGAAAAAGAGGTTCAAAAGCTCACTGAAGAAAATAGTTCTCTCAAAATTAGAATGGAACAGATGGAGGATAATGACTATATGAGAAACCCAGAAATCATAAAACAAAACCAAAAGAATGAAAAAATGGAAGAGAATGTGAAATACCTCATGGGAAAAACAACTGACCTGGAAAATAGATCCAGGAGAGACAATTTAAAAATTATGGGACTACCTGAAAGCCATGATCAAAAAAAGAGCCTAGACATCATCTTTCAGGAAATTATCAAGGAAAATTGCCCTGATATTGCAGAACCAGAGGGCAAAATAAGTATTGAAGGAATTCATCGATCACCACCTGAAAGAGATCCAAAAAGAGAAACTCCTAGGAACATTGTGGACAAATTCCAGAATTCCCAGGTCAAGGACAAAATATTGCAAGCAGCTAGAAAAAGACAGTTCCAGTATTGTGGAAATACAATCAGGATAACACAAGATCTAACAGCTTCTACATTAAGGGATCGAAGGGCGTGGAAGAGGATATTTCAGAAGTCAAAGGAACTAGGACTCAAACCAAGAATCACCTACCCAGCAAAACTGAGTATAATACTTCAGGGGAAAATATGGTCTTTCAATGAAACAGAGGACTTTCAAGCACTCTTGATGAAAAGACCAAAGCTGAAAAGAAAATTTGACTTTCAAACACAAGAATGAGAAGCATGAAAAAGTAAACAGCAAAGAGAAGTCATAAGGGACTTACCAAAGGTGAATTGTTTACATTTCTACATGGAAAGACAATATTTGTAACTCTTAAAACTTTTCAGTGTCTGGGTAGTTGGTGGTACTACACACACACATATACACACACGCACACACATGGACATGCGTGCATGTGCACACACACATACAGACATGCACACACACAGAGATAGAGAGCACAGAGTTAATTGAATAGGATGGGATCATATCTTAAAAGAAATTAAGGTAAATGGTGAGAGAGAAATGTAGTGGGAGGAGAGAGGGTGAAATGGAATGGGGGAAATTTTATCTCATTCAAGAGGCAAGCAGGAGATTTTTAGTGTAGGGAAAAAGAGGAGAGCTGAGGGAAAAAAAACCATGAAGTTTACTCTCATCACATTCCACTGAAGGAAGGAATAAAATGCACACTCATTTTGGTATGAAAACCTATCTTACAATACAGGAAAGTGGGGAGGAGATAAGCAGGGTGGGGGGGGGATGATGGAAGGGAGGGCAGTGGGAGGAGGGAGCAATTTGAAGTCAACACTCAGAGAGGGACAGGATCAAAAGACAGAATTGAAACAATGGGGGGCAGGATAGGATGGAGGGAAATATAGTTAGTCTTACACAACACAACTATTATGGAAGTCATTTGCAAAACTACACAGATATGGCCTATATTGAATTGCCTGCCTTCCCAAAGGGAATGGGCGGGGAGGGAGTGATGGGGAGAATTTGGAACTCAAAGTTTTAGGAACAACTGTTGAGTATTGTTCTTGCCACTAGGAAATAAGAAATACATTAATGGGGAATAGAAAGTCATCTGGCCCTACAGAACAAAGGAGAAGATGGGGACAAGAGAAGGGAGGGAGGATAGAAGAGAGGACAGATTGGTAACAGGGAAAATTAGAATGCTCGGTGCATTGGGGTGGAGGGAGAGGACAAATGCGGAGAAAATTTGGAACCCAAAATTTTGTGAAAATGAATGTAAAAAGTTAAATAAATAAATATATATTTAAAAAAATGAAAGAGCAAGCTGAGGTTGTCACAGGGGATAGAGTCAAGATGGCCAAGTAGAAGCATGAACCTGTTTGATCTCTTCCCCTCAAAGCCCATATAATACCTACAAAAATGACTCTAAAATTCTGGAGCAACAGAAGCCACAAAATGACAAAGTGAAACAGATTTCCAGCATAAGACAATCTGGAAGTTTGACAGGAAGGGTCTATTGACTGGGCTCAGAGTGGATTGTAGCTCAGTCTTTGCCATGCCAGCACAGACAGGACTGGAGCAGACTTCAGGGCACTGAATCACAGGCAGCTGCTACAGTTTTCAGATTTCTCAACCCACAAATGCCAAAGACAGCTTCAAAAGGTCAGTGAGAAAGCTCTTTTCCCAGATTGAGAGGGGATTGTGATCTGCCCCAGCCCCAACCCCAAGGTAGCTGTAGCCATTGTCATAGTAGTGGCTGCATCTGGAGTTCTCAGCCTACAGATGGTGGGAAATCAAGCAGCTGATCTGGGTTTCAGTCATGAGTGTCAGTCTTGGGGTGAGGAGGAGCCCTGTCATGTTGGTGGCAGCTGTGGAGAAGGAATTGTACTTGCAGTTTCAGGGCAGAAAAAAGTGCTTGTGGCTGCTCACAGACAAGAGCACAGGCCAAGAGAGGAATAAATACCTCTCCCTTGATTATTCCACTGTGGAGGAACTGAGAACTTACAGGTCCCTTGAGATATCTCAGAGAACAGCTACTCAAAACCTCTGAAGGTTGGGGTAGTATACCCTCCAATGGACAAAGAATAGTATACAATCCAATGGACAAAGGACTCAAAAGTTAAATAATTAGCTGGGAAAATGAATCAAAAAAGGAAAAGTAAGACTATCAAAAGTTACTTTCTTGATGAAAAGAAATTTTTTTTTCTTTCCTTGATGATGAAGATCAAAGAATGCAACAATAGGAAGATGAAAAAATACAACTAGAGGAAGACAGCAAGGTCAAGACTCCCACATCCAAAGCCAAAACTGGGAGGAGAAATGAGAGTAATGCTAGAAAATCAGGAAAAACGAGTCAACAGCTAGCTAAAGGAGACCCAAAAATGCTGAAGAAAATAATACCTTTAATCTAAATGACAAAAGAGGTCCGAATTGCCCAAATGGAAAAGGATATCCAAAGCTCACCGAACTATAGAACTATTTTCTTTGAAAATTAGAGTGGAGCAGATTGAAGCTAATGACTTTGTGAGAAATCAAGAAATGATAAAACAAAACCAAAAGAATGAAAAAATATAAGACAATGTGAAATATCTCCTTGGAAAAACAACTGACCTGGAAAAAATCCAGGAGAGGTAATTTTAAAATTACTGATCCACCAGAAAATCATGATCAAAAAAGAGCCTACACTTCATCTTCCAAGAAATTATCAAGGAAAACTGCCCTAATATTGTATAACCAGAACGTGAAATAGAAATGTAAAGAATTCACCAATCACTTCCTGAAAGAGACCCCACAAGGAAAATGCTTAGGAATATTGTAGCCAAGTTTCAGCATTCCCAGGTCAAGGAGAAAATATTTCAAGCAGACAGAAAAAAAATTCAAGTATTGTGAAAATACAATCGGTATAACACAGAATTGAGCAGCTTCTACATTAAGGTATTGAAAGGCTTGGAATATGAAATTCCAGAGGTCAAAGGCAGGAGGATTAAAACCAAGAATCACCTACCCAGCAAAACTGAGTATAAAACTTCAGGGGGAAAAACAATAGAATTTCAATGAAATAGAGAACTTCCAAGCATTCTTGTTGAAAAGACCAGAGCTGAACAGAAAATTTGACTTTCAAATACATGAATCAAGAGAAACATGAAAAGGTAAATGGGAAAAAGAAGCCTTAAGGAACGTTCAACTGTTTATATTCCTATGTCTAAAGATGTTATTTGTAACTTCTGAGACCTTTTTTAGTATTAGGGTAGTTAGAAGGAATATGTGTGTGTGTGTGCGTGTGTGTGTATGTATATATATATATATATATATATGGATATATACACATATACATATATATACACATATCACATACATATATGGTATGTGTGCATATACATATGTATGTATGTATGTGTTATTTGTGTATAGGTATGTATACATGCAAGCATGTTTATGTGTATATATGTATGTACGTATATACACATAGAGGGCACAGAGTGAGCTGAATACAAAGGGAGAATACTTAAAAGATAAGATTTACTGTTGAGTGGAGTGCACTAAGAGTAAGAGAAAGGGAGAGGTTGAATGTAGCAAATCATCTCACATAAAAGAGGGAAGAAAGAGCTTTTACAATGGAGGGTAACAGGGAGTTGAAAGAGAATAAGTGAACCTTACTGTCATGGGATTTGGTTTAAGGAGGGAATAACATATGCTCAATTGTATATGGAAATCTAGTTTGCCCTGCAGGAAGGCAGGGGAGAAGGAGATAGCAGAGGGGAGTAAACAGAAGAGACAGCACATTGGGGAAAGGGACAATCAGAAGCAAACATTATTATGGGAGGGCAGGTAAAGGGAGAGAATGGAATAAATAGAGGCCAGGATAGGACAGAGGGAAATGTAGTTAGTCTTTCACAACATAACTGTTACGTATGTATGTGTTCATCCTTTGTGGCTGAAGAATACCATGACATCAGAGAAATAATGACATGATTTGCACTTGACTTGACTTTGAGTGAGGGAGGGCTGTGCAAGTCACCAGCCTCACTTCTCCTCCAGAGCCATCTGAATCCAATGACCAGATATTCATCAGGATGAATGGAGATGACCCAGGATGAGGCAATTGGGGTTAAATGACTTGCCCAAGGTCACACAGTTAGTGAGTGTCAAGTGTCTGAGGTGAGATTTGAACCAAGTCCTCCTAACTCCTGCACTGGTGCTCTATTCACTGCACCACCTAGTTGCCCCAGCATAACTGTTATAGAAGTGTTTCGCATGACTACACATGTATACTTGCTTTCTCAATGAGGGTGGGTAGAGAAGGAGCAAAGGAGAAAATGTGAAACACAAAGCTTTAAAAATTAATGTTAAAAGTTGGTTTTGCACACAACTGGAAAATCAGATGTAAAAGCAATGGCGTATAGAAATCTATTTTACCCTACAGGAAAATAGAGGGGAGGGGGATGGAACAAGAGGGGAGTGGTAGAAAGGAGGACAGACTGGAGAAAGGGATGGGCAGGGTGCACACTGTCCTGGGGCAGAGTTTGTGGAGAGATGGGATGAAAATTTAGAATTCAAATTCTTGTGGAAGTGAATGTTGAAACCTGAAAAATAAATAAATTTCATATATATATATATATATACATATTAAAAAATAAGAATTTTTTTTTTAAAAAGAGCAAATTGAGTGGTCACATGTGGTAGAAATGGCTGTTCATTTAGCTAAGAAGAAGAGGAAGGCTAGCAGAAGTGTGCATACAGCCTTTGTATAGAGGTAGCCTAGTTGTCATGACTGCAACAGCCAGGAAAGTACATGGGAGGAAAATGTAATGAAGTCAGAGTTTGAAAATGAAACAATGTTACAGGGAAAGACTTTTCAGGCTGAGGCTTGGCCTATACTAAGAGAATATGAGAACCAGTTAGGGAACATTGTGCTTAGGGAGATAACTGAGGATTTTTACTCAGCAGGAGGTCACAGATATTTTGAGTGAGTTCACCCAAAGAAAGGGAGAATCATTAATATCTTGGATGGTGAGAATCAGTGATGAAGGAACTGGAGGAGTATCTATGGATGGTGTGCACTGTTTGAAATTTATAGCTATCAGTCATAATCCTTTTGTACAGCAAGCCTTCAGAGATTACAACTGGCAAGGAAGTAACAAAAATTCTCATCTGTTGCCTTTGGATGAAGTAAGCAGTACAGATTCAGGAACTGTATAAGAAAGTTAAAGGAGGAGGTAATGAAGACCGCCATAATGACTGGAAACACAGATGCTTACTGTGATACCCTCTTTTCAGTTTGCAAAAGGAATAAAATAGTGGAGGTGGCTCCTCCTGCTTACAAGCAACTAGTTTTGACTCTAGTAATTAGAGAAATAGGGCACTCTCTTTCAGAGGTGTTGGACAGGATTTCACAATTAAGTGACTTAGGAGACTGGGGAAAAGACAAATTTCCTCAAGAGAGAAGAGTAAATAGTCAGAGGATTCGAAGTTAGAATAGATTGACAAGAAAAGAATTTTTAACTGCTCTATTCAGAGGATGGTATGCCAACTAATGAACTATACAGAATGTACCAAGAAACAGGGCTTGATACCAGATGGAATAGAGAAGCAAAAACTTCTCTTACAGATCCTTCTAAACCCTTGTATCCAAGTTTGTCACAGTTTCAGGGTGAATAGGAAATTGACCGAGCCCCAGTTCCAATTAAAGAATACAGGGACAGGATTGCAGACTATCTCCACTAGGCCACGTAGAATTTACCTTAGGATAAGTTCCCTAAATGTTTGAGAAATTAGGTCTTTACAGGAGAAACATGTAATAAATTGTTTCTCCAGTTGCCTGCTTCTCTTTTAATCTTGGCTCCATTGGTTTTGTTTGTGCAAAAATGTTTTAATTTCATATAATCAAAATTATCTATTTTACATCTCCAAATATACTAAATCTCTTATTTGATCAAAACTTCTCTCTTTATTCATAAATCTAACAAGTAAAATATTCCATGGTCCTCTCATTTACTTATAATATCACCTTTTTGTCTAAATCATATTGCCATTTTGACCTTATCTTAGTATATACTGTGAGATGCTGGTCCATACCTAGTTTCTCCAAACTACTTTCCAGTTTTCTCAGCAACTTTTGTCAATTAGCAATTTGTTTTCCCAAAATCTTGGGCATTTATGTTTGACAAACACGAGATTACTATGGTCATCTACTACTATGTTTTGCGTACTTAATCTATTCCACTAATCCACTACTCTATTTCTTAACCAGTGCAGGATTGTTTGGATGATTATGGCTTTGCAATACAGTTTGAGGTCTGATACTGCTAACCTACCTTTACATTTTTTTCATTTATTCTCTTGATTTTCTTGATATTTGGTTCTTACAGATGAATTTTATTATTTTTTTAATTATATTTTTTAATGATTTCATTGGTATGGCCCTGAATAAGTAAATTAATTTAGATAGAATTGTTATTTTATTATATTGGATCAGCTTATCCATGAGCAATTAATATTTCTCAAATTGTTTAGATCTGCTTTTATTTGCATGAAAAAAAGAATGTTTTATATTTATGATCGCATAGCTCTTGGATTTTTCTTGGCAGGTAGACTCCCAAGTATTTTATATTTTATATTTGCATTTATGATATGCAAATATTTTGATGGATGTTATTTTTCTATCTCTTCCTGTTAGACTTTGATAGTAAGAAATAGAAATGATGATGATCTATGTAGATTTAGTTTATATTCCAGACTGTTAATTATTTCAGTTATTTTTTTAGTTGATTTTCTAGGATTCTCTGAGTATACAATTATATTATCTGCAAAGAGTAATAATTTTGTTTCCTTATTGACTGTTCTAAAAGTTGTGGTGTCTTTTTTCTCTTATTACTATAACTAGCATTTCTAGAATAATATTCAATAATAGTCATGCTGATGTACACCCTTGCTTCCCCTCTGATCTTACTAGGAAGACTTATCCCTTTTGCAAACAATGCTTGCTGATGGTCTTAGATAGATACTATATATTATTTTAAGGAAAGTTTCATTTATTCCAAAGATTTCTAGTCTTTTGAATAGCAATGAATATTGTATTTTGTCAAAAACTTTTACTATATCTATTAAGATAATCACATGATTCTGTTGTTATTGATATGGTCAATTATTCTGATAGCTTTCCTAATATTGAGCCAGCCCAACATTCTTGATATAAATCCTACCTGGTCACAGTGTATTATCTTTGTGAAATGTTGGTGTAATCTCCTTGCTATTATTTTATCCAAAATTTTTTCATCGATATTCATTAAAGAAATTGATCTATACTTTCTTTTGCCTCTATTTTTGCCCCTCCCTGGTTTAGGTATTGGTACTATATTTGTGTTGTAAAAGGAATTTGGTAGGATTCCTTCTTTGCCTATTTTTTCAAATAGTTTATATAGTATTGGATTTAATTGTTCTTCAAATATTTAGTAGAATTCACTTGTGGGTGCATCTGATTCTGAGGATGTTTTCTTAGGGAGTTTCTGTTGCTTGCTCCATAGAGTTTCTTCCTTCTTATTCCTTGTACCTCAGGCATCAGCAGGGGGTTCAAAGACAAAGATGTGAACATGCCTGTTGCATCTTTCTAGAAGCCATCAGCAACTATATTCAGATATATCTGGTACCAAGAATCAGCTTGATCTGACTAATATGCTTTTCTTGGGGAAATCATTTAATGTTTCTGGGCCTTGGTTTCCTCATTTGTTAAATGAAAGATTTTGACTAGATGGCTTCTGAAGCCCCTTCCTCCTCTAGATGGACTGTTTTGTAATCTTGTGAAACTGAAGTAATTTGCTAGAAGTGGCATCTGCAAAGGAAAAAAGTGTCTGGATTTTAAAGATGAGCTAAGAGTTGACTAGTGAGAAAATTGAGGCAGTTGAGTGCACTACACTTGGCTCCATCTTGTAACAAAATTCTGGAGCTAGCTCAGTTCCCATTTTATTCAATTATAAGTCTAGTTTAATTTCAGTCTTGTGAGAAAACTTCATTCAGTTATGGGAATTGAATGAGAATTAAATTACCGGAACTATGGGAACTGGAAATGAAGTGAAGAGAAAACCTCATCATACTGTTAGAATCTAGCCCTGTGGCTGGGAAGCTGGATCACCTTTATCTGATGCTTAGACACCCTTAACTAAACGTCTAGGTTATACTGACCAGAAACTCAGTCAGATATGAAGATTGATGCAAGGAGTTTTCTCACAATTATACGTTTCCAGCAACCTATACGTCTTATCTGAAAACCAGCTTCATACTGGTTAATCAATTATTGTTTCCATATGCTTTTGATCAAATAGAGTTAGTTGAGGTAAGTAGGACACCTCTTTTCTCTTATTTCAAGGAAAACAGTGTCTCCCCTATATCAAAGCTCAGTAACTAATGCCAGACTAGCAGTTTAGGAAGTCTCTCTTTTCCACAGGACATACTAACCTTCCTTGAAGCACTGTGAATGTCTGATTAAAAACCCATCATAACTGTTTTTTTTTTCCTTCACAGTATGCTATAAGTACCAGTAAAGACAAGCAGGCTTCTGGACAGATGTTTTTTCCACTGGTACTTATAGCATACTGGGAAGAAAAAAGTCACTGAGCTTTGATAGAGGACAGACATTGTTTCTTTCTTTTCTCCTTACTATCATTGTCCAAGGACTGTGAGAGAAGAACATTTTTTTTTTTCAAATAGAAGTTAGAGATAACTGATCATCTGCATTGAAATGAAGATTTCTTTTTCTTTTTATAAATAAATTTTTGTTGGTATCTTTCAATTTTTCATGACTTGCTATTTCCCACTAGTGCTTCCACCCCAATATAGACATCCTTTATAACAAAGACTAAAGGGAAGAAAAAAAAGTAGATCAGCAAGACTAAACAACGTATCAGTATCTGATATTACATGAAATTTTCCATACCTGAGAAGAAGTGGGGTAAATTTGTCTTCTCATATATTTTCTTTGGGGTCAAGCTTGGTCATATTATTTTCTCAGAATTTTATTTCAATTGGTTTGTTGTCATCCTTTCTATTTCTATCATTTGTAATTGTGCATATTGTTTTTATAGTTTTGCTTACTTGGTTTTGCATTCATTCATATATTTTCCCATTTCTGTATTCATCAAACGCATCATTTGTTACAGCAGAATAATATTTCTTTGTATTTCTGCATCACAACTTGCTTAGTCATTTCCCAATCATTGGTCATTCACTTCATGTCCAGTTCTTGATAGTTATGAAAAAATAAAATCTCATGAAATAATACTAAAATAATTAGAGTGAAAGACCTTGAATAAAGACATATGGACCTGATAAGATTTTTCGTTATCTTTTCATTCATTATTTGTTCCACAGAGACCAATCATTTCTTTTTTGGTAGTGGTCAAGGAACTAACTCTTTTGGACCATTCTTGAAGGCTTTTATCACTTGGTGGTTCTTGATCTAGCCTCGAAAGTCTGCTTGACTGATATGGAGCATTTATCCCTCCCACTCCTATACTCAGTCATTTGGTGTGTGTCAGGTAAGTCTTGGGTAAGCCTGATCTTTAATTAGAAGGATTAGGCTACCAATTTTTATACTTTTTGATCCATTAACAAACTCCACCCCTGTATCCTTTGGATGATGATAATTGGGGATAAGTGAACTATGGCTGGAAAAATCTATATTTTTTCCCAAAAGAGAAAAGTATTTCTTGTACAAACATGGGAGAGGTAGTTCAAGCAGGACTACTAGACATGGAAGAATCACAGCATACATTAAAATAGCTAATATAATGAACAGAATTCAGCAACAACTTTTAATTCTGGTTACAATTGATAAGGATAATTGATATCATCAGAATAAATAGCAGTTTTAGAAGACTACTAATCAGGCATTTTACATTTCACCTCAACACTGCACTGTCCAAACAATCTTGACACTTGACTTCTGAAAGCATTCACTAAGTTTAAAGCAATTCTACTATAGGTGGCCCTGCCTTTCCTCTTTTTTTTCTTAACCCTGGGCAATGAAGCTTCTAATTTTATTCTTCCACTGAAACTTCAAAGTTACCAGTGCTGGCTTATTTGCTAACTCTTTTCTCTGTTCTCTTTGTTCTTGATCTCTCTTCAGCATTTGAAACTTGAATCAGTTTGTCCTGCTGTATGCTGTCTTCACTATGGTTTTTGAGACTATTCTCTCACTTGGTTCTCCTATTTGTCTGACTGCTCCCATCCAATTTTCTTTCTGGTTCTTCATAATCTTGCCTCCCAACTTAGAGTGCTCCCAAAGTTCTGTCCTAGGTCCTCTTTTCTCTATATCTTCTTCCTCTTAGTGATCTTCTAAGATCTCAATGATTCAATTATCATCTCTATGGAAATAATTCTCAGATCCATATATCTAGTTTCAATATCTTACCTGAACTTTAGTCACACATCACTAACTGCCTCTTGGACATTTTGAACTGATTGTCCTGTAAACATCTCAAGCTCAACATATCCAAAACAAAACTTATTTTCTATCCCTCCAGACATATCCTTCTGAAAGCTCTTAATACTGTTGAAGACACCATCATCCTTACAGTAACTCAGGTTTGCAACCTTGGTGTCACTATTAACTCTTTACTCTTGTTCATCCTGTGTATGAAATCAGTTACCAAACCTTGTAATGTCTTTCTCTACAATATGTTTTTCATATATCTCCCTTCTCCCACTCAAAAATTCATCAATCCAATCATCTATTCAGAGTATTTGCATGCCCAATCTATTATTTTCTCTTTTGTTTCTTTGGTGGGGTTTGCTATTGTATATTCCAGTTTTTGTATTCTGCTCATTATTTTTCCTGTGCAAGCCATAAATTTTGGATTTTGTCAATTCATGTTTTTCTTAATCTTCTTTTGAATTCTGAGTGTCCCACACCATGGAGACAGATGAAGGTGCTTTACATTTGACCCACAATTTCTATTACAGACAGATTTTATAGGTCATGGGCATCACAGAAAATGTCTAGTCCTCAATTCTGTTTCTCACATGGCCTAGAATTCACAGCTACTCACTTCCTATATTCTCCTTTTTCCTTCAAAGCTCTATCTTGAATAAAAAGTAATTCTGTTTAGGACTTAATAATTCACAGAAATAATTTCTTGGTTCTTTCTGGTGACATTATTGGGTCCAATATGTATCATCAGAAGTGGGTAGTGGTCATCAAATTATACAAGAGATATCAAGGTTCTTCTGACTTTCAAGACAAGAACTCTGAGAATGACAGCATATCCCAGACCATCCTCCTGCTGTTATCCCACAAACCCTGCAGATATCATCAGGCAAGCAGTTATTATGGGGGAAAACCCAGTCATTTCCACCAATTACTGACCAATTCTCTCCTGTAGGACAGACAAGGCAGCCTAACTAAAGAAGCAAGGCAACCTGAGAGATAGGAGATGACATGTGCCAGGTAAATCAAACCACCACTATCACATTGACCATCATATCTCCTCAGACCATGATGGAGAGAGCCTAGAGTTTTGAACCCAAAAGTCTCGGGAATAGCAGTGTCTCTATGTCCACTGATTCTGCTTTCCGTTTTGGTCCCCACAGAACAGAGAGGAATAATTCCTGTGGATAAGGGATGCCCAGTCCCCAGAACAACAACAACTTTTAATCAACTCCCACCAATGAGCAGGGGAACTCAGAAGTGGTAGCAGCTCCTCCCCCTGACCACCTGTTTTACATCCAACCTAGCCATAGAAACCTCTGTAGAGATGTAGCCTGGTAATTGATTCTGTGGGTTCTAAGTGGAGTACCTGGCACATCCTAGGCACTATGTAAATGGTTGTTTCTTTCTCTTCTTCTTACCTTTAGTATGAATCTGCCAACTAGCCAGATTTTGATCTCCTTTCTATACCCAGTATTAGATGATCCCTTAATTTGTCTGTATTATTCATTGAAGCATAAGCTTCTGCATCTGAAGATAAATCCATTCCATACCTAAATATTTATGGATTGGCTCTGAAAGAAACATCAAAGTAATGCAATCTGTACAGGTCACTGAAACATCCCCCCTCATTCTCTGTACTTGCTCAATTTTTTCTATAAAGAAGTTGATAGTTGAAATGAAGACTTGGGTTCAGTTCATGGTCATTCATTACATTTAAGACCTTGTCAATCTTGCTGGTTAATCTCTCCTAGAGTGATGTTTTTGTGATACTAAACTGCACCATCTTTTGTCTCAACTCTTGCCTAGATTTACTTAAAGCACTTAGAACAGTACTATTCTGAATCCAGGTGTACTGGCTAAAAAGAAAGGATTGTTAAATTTTTTGAGTATTTATTTACACCTCAGAAATTGGCAAACACTAAAAACCAGGGTTTACTTGATTGCTTTCTTTATTATCTAGACTTAACAAAGAAGCATTGAAAATATCGATGCAGATTAAAGTTAAAAATGTGTCATGTGTCCATTTTGTAGGGGTGAAAGGAGAGCCAGTTTTTAAATATTTACCATGCCTTCCTTGACTGGGAAATTAATTGGCTTTCCAGGATAACACAGATAGCATGTGCTGAGGCATGTCTTCAACCTGCAGTGTTGTGAGCTTTGAGGTTAGCCCTCTAGACATTATGACCAAACTGTTGATATGTAACTAGGTAAGCTAGAGAAACTTGAACAATTTCTGGGATAAGGAGGAAGACCAACTATTAAAACTTCCCGGATTGTTGTCACCCTAGTCTAACAAGGTTGCTCTAATCCTCTAAACTCTAGTTTCTTAAGAGTTGGTTCATAAAGTTAATACTATACAGTGAACCCATTTACATATTTTAAAATTATTTTTGTTTCTATTACCTTATGTTTCTCTCTTCAACTATATTGAAAGCCCTTTAAAGAAAAGGACCTTGTGTGTTGTTTTTCTGTGTCTAGGCTCTTTTTTTTTTTTTTTTTTTTTTTTGGATCATGGCTTTCAGGTAGTCCCATAATTTTTAAATTGTCTCTCCTGGATCTATTTTCCAGGTCAGTTGTTTTTCCCATGAGATATTTCACATTCTCTTCCATTTTTTCATTCTTTTGGTTTGACTTTGTGATTTCTTGGTTTCTCATAAAGTCATTATCCTCCATCTGTTCCATTCTAATTTTGAGAGAACTATTTTCTTCAGTGAGCTTTTGAACCTCTTTTTCCATTTGGCTAATTCTGCTTTTGAAAGCATTCTTCTCCTCATTGGCTTTTTGAACCTCTTTTGCCAATTGAGTTAGCCTATTTTTCAAGGTGTTATCTACTTCAGCATTTTTTTGGGTCTCCTTTAGCAAGGTATTCTCTCATTTCTCTTCCCAGTTTTTCCTCCACCTGTCTAACTTGATTTTCAAAATCCTTTTTGAGCTCTTCCATGGCCTGAGCCCATTGGATATCTATTTCAGATGTTTGGGATACAGAGGCCTTGACTTCTATGTCTTTACCTGATGGTAAGCATTGTTCTTCCTCATCCGGAAGGAAAAGAGGAAACATCTGTTCACCAAGAAAGTAAGCTTCTATGGTCTTATGTTTTTTTCCCTTTTCTGGGCATTTTCCCAGCCAGTTATTTGACTTCTGAGATTCCTCTCCACCCTTGCCTCACCTCTAGATCTGCCCAGCCAGTACTTGGGGTCTGAGATTCAAATGCTTCCCCCAGCCTCAGAGCTTTCAGGGGGGTGGGGCTGCTATTCAGTGAGAGATTTAGTACTGCTGTTCAGGTGGGGGCAGGGGTGCCTCCCAGGCTCAGTACCCTCAGGGGGTTTATGCGAAGACCTTCAACAATAGAGCTCCTGCCTGCTTTGGGAGTGCTGCTGCCTCCGGAGGTGGCCTGAACTATGGAGACACCCTGCTTCCCTCTTGGCGGGCCACATAGGCTCTCTCACTGACTTGTAGTGCCTGTAGGTTGAGGGACCTTTGCGGCAGCCAGAGATTCCATCCCTGAAGCCTGCTCGGATCTGCTCCTCTCCGGGCCATGGCCAAGGCAGGACTGGGCTCTGCTCTGGGTCCCCTGTGCGACGGACCTCTGGGGTCAGTTTTTCAGGGCTCTCTTGAACAGAAATCTCCTCCACTGCATTGCTGCATGGCTTCCACTGCTCCAGAATTTGTTGGGAGTTCCTCTTTACAGGTAATTTATGGGCTGTGGGTTCAGAGCTAGCATATGTGAATCTTTCTACTCTACCATCTTGTCTCCTCCCCCCTGTTTTCCTAGTAATACAGTACTGGATATATGGATTGAGTTCAATTCAAGTTGAATCTGACCTGCTAAGGATGCTAAGAATCTCTGAAGACTTGCCATCATCCTCACTGCTTCACTCCCAGGACAACTGGGCCTTTCCATCCTCCCTGAAGATGAACTTTCATAAATGTGTTGCCTTTCCAATGTAGAGAAAACTCCTTGAGAGCAGAAACTGTTTCATTTTTTTCTGTTTATATCCTGTGGCAGCATCATGCTTGATAAGATGTTTGCTCTCTAGAATTCTGTGCCCCTGTTTTATTCTGTGTATTTTATTTAGAATTCTGTCATTGCAAGTACTGTTCTCCCACATTCTGAGGAATGTAATAGTGAGAACTTTAGGATATATAAGGTGTGCCAAAAGGCGTGGTACAGTTTGAAGCTATAAGCACTTTGGGAGATCCTATATTCACTTGGATATACACATTTATTACACAACTGCTTTCATCTATAGAGATTCCCTGCCTTGTTCAGATCTTTATATGTGGTACAAAGCATAACTTCATAAATACTGTCTATGAGTGCAGATGGCTTTATATTACCAAGCCTTGCAAATAAGATGATTCTTTTTAAAGATATACTAAAAAGATAAATATTGAAGAATCTCTTCCCAGATTTCCATTTCATTCAGAAATCCAGAGGAGGAAACTGAATTTGAAAAAGCCTCTGAGAGAAGAAGGAAATACATGGAATAACATGGGAAAGAGTGGGGATAAAAATGGGAGAAGTGAAATAAGGGGGAAAAAAGATGTATTATAAGTAGAAGAAAGAACATGGTCCATGAAAGCAAACCAAGCAATATTTTTCCATTTCACTTTTCATTAACTACTTCTGTTGCTTCTAGAGATAAACCACATTCTACTTATCTGAAAAAGCTGTTCTCTGAATTGCATCCTTGAAGGCTTGCTTCACTTGCTGGTTCCTTAGGGTGTAAATAAAAGGGTTTAATAAAGGGGCAACTGAAGTATTGAGTAAAGATATTCCCTTGGTTAAAGTTATTCTCTCCTTAGCTGAGGGTTTAATGTACATGAAAATGCAGCTGCCATAAGAGAGGGAGAGCACAATCATGTGAGAGGAACAGGTGGAAAAAGCCTTTTTCCTCTGACTAGCAGATGGAATTCTCAAAATTGTCAGGGTAATGTGGGTATAAGACAGAACCACTAATGTTAAAGTAACTAAGAGTGTCACTAAAGCTAAAATGAAACTGAGGAGCTCAAGGAATTTTGTGTCTGTACAGGAGAGCTGCAACATGGGGCCAGTGTCACAATAGAAATGATCGATGGCATTGGAGGCACAGAAATCCAGTTGGAGGCCTACAATAAGGCCTGGAAAGATGATCAGGAAGCCAGACAGCCAAGAGCTAAGAACAAGCTGGGTGCAGACTTTGTTGCTCATGATGGTTGTGTAATGAAGGGGCTTGCAGATGGCAACATAGCGATCATAGGACATGGCAGCTAGAAGGTAAAATTCAGATGCCCCAAGAAGGAAGGCAAAAAACAACTGAGCAACACAACAGTTATAGCTAATGGTTCTGTCCCCACTTGCAATACTAACCAGAAATTTAGGGATACAGACAGTTGTATAGGAAATTTCTAGGAAGGAAAAATTCCGAAGGAAGAAGTACATGGGAGTCTTGAAGTGGGAGTCCAACAAGGTGAGAAGGATGATAGTCAAGTTGCCAGCAACACTTAATATGTAAGTGAGGAACAGAAAGAGAAAAAGTACTATTTTCCAATGTGGATCATCTGTCAGTCCTAGGAGAATAAATACTGTCACTGTTGTACGATTCTCCATTATTGACTTCAGATTGTTAGCATTCCTGGATTGAAAATAAGAAAAATACATACTGAAGATACCCAAGACAAAAGTATATGGTCATTATTACTTATCAGTTCTAATGAGGGAAGACATAGTATTGCAAAAAAAACGTGCATGCAGTAGCCAAAAAAAAATTATGTTTATTTTTTTTACTAGTGTTTCTTTAGTAGATTAGTCTTTTCAATTGTGATGTCCAGGCCAATATTTTTAAGCAAATATTGTGTTCAGTGAGAATGTGCAACAAATTGTGAATAGAGGTATCTCACAAGTCAGCTGAATGGTTAAATATCAACTTGGCAAATCAACATGTGAAAATTCACCAAGTGAATAATCTGTTGGCGGAAATTCAATGATGATTTGCATTTTTCTGAATGGGATAGACAAAACTATGGGACATGTATTTTCTCTCTTGATATTTCCATGGTGTGAATGTCTTCTACTGACATAGATCACTTCTCTTTTACAACTTTATAAAAAGCTTGATGAATTGTGGTGTCCAAAAAACAAAATTATTGTATGGCTGCAAAACTAAAATTATTATATGAATGCCAAACCTCTTTCATTTAGTTCCTATTTTAATCAGACTTCAGAATGCAATTTACCACCAGGTTCATACTCAATGTCTTTCCGTCTTGCTAGGGACTACAAGAGACTACATTCTTCTGATGTAACCTTGAAGAAATCAGGTACACCCCTATGCCTTGACAAGACGTTAGAGGAAAGTGTTACTAGCAGCTATTCTTGCAGTGTATCAAACCTTAAAGTAGGATAGAAATGTAGCCAGTTATTATTTTCTATTTTCTATTATCTTTACATATGCCATTGATCCCATTCCCTCTGATCTCCTATAGATTTCTCTCACTTGTTATTCTATATAAACTTCATTCTCTCTTTATCTACTGATAAAATCTTCTCTGCTCCTACTAACATGTTCAACTCTCTCCTATCCTTAAAAAAAAATACCTCCTCTAGACCCTACTACCCAGCCAAACTATGTTCTCAAGTGCTCAGCCAAATTCCTAGAAAAAGTTCTCTGTACTTGCTCCTCAACACACCCCTCACTTCTCTATTCACTGATTTCTCTCTATAAAAAGACATTAAAAAGAAAACAATAATCTATTTTCTGATGCTTTCGGTTTTATACACACACACACACACACACACACACACACACACACACACACACATATATATATATATATATCCGATGAATTTCCAACCAATAAAGATCTACCAAAGGAGGAAATTCACCCTTTTTCTCTTAATGAGGAATATGTATTAAGAAGGTTCTTTAACTTACTTTAACTGCCACATAGACCCATAGACATTTGTTACCTCAGACTTTCATGGGGTTGATAGCAATTGCAAGAGGTTTGTATTGTCAATATTTCCACATTTCCTCCAACTCCAGCATAGAAATAATGGAGAAGAGACACAGAGAACATAGTCACTTTTTCTGACAGCTCTCTTGATGCTTTATTTCAGAATTTAGCTTTTACTAATGAAATGCAATGGGGTAATTCTGAACTTGAGGAAACTCAAGTCACTTATACAACCCACCTACCTCTCTCTCTTGCATAAGTCCACTCTCACAAGTACGACTCCATAATCATAAGCATCATCAAAATAAGAAATGATTCATCTGCTCTATATCTGTTGATGGTATTTTGTCGATTGAAACATGGTCCCAGGTCTGAGATCTTGGGAAATTGTCTTTGTTATAACAGCGGGATGTTTTTTCCTGGACCTTTGAAATGTAGAAGGAAGACACTATTCACCTAACAGGAGATCTCATAGCACCAAAACTATAATAGGATTATAATATACAAGTGTTCCCTAGAAAAGAAAATTTCAGTTGTTTTATTTCCTTTAAAAAATATTGAGCTCATAAAAATTAGACAGGTCTTACCTGGTAGTTTTATAATGTATTGTTAATTTAGTGCACAAACAAGTAACCCTAGGGATCTATGTTCAGAAGCAGCTAATGAATCCCCAGCCTAATTGACTTTGGTGAAAATTTCAAATTTGGAACAGAGGGAATGGAGTCCATAGAGATATGGTAAGATATACCCAGATAAGGTACACAAAATCATGCTGTAGCATGAATCTGACTTGTCCATGTGGCAATTACATACATTGCCCAAGTAATTTGTGCTCTAAAATTGTGAATAGTTTATGGGGCAAATTGTTTCACTGCATGCTCCATCCCTGGGGAGGGAGATTTCACACGTACAAAAACCATTACAACGAAAATAAAAGGTAGTTGAGACAAAGGAAAGAAACACAAAAAATTTCAGAAAATTTCAGTGTGGAGAAATCATTTCCATACATATATTCTATGTTGTGGGCCTATCTTATTCTCCTCTTGGAGACTATAAGCTTTGTAACTATGGCATTTTTTTCAGTTTTTGCATCTTTAGGAACTACCATAGAGACTTATTTTTTATTACTAATTGCATCTGTTTCAACACCAATATATACAGGAGGAGCTGGTTATCCAGGTTATTGGATCTGCAGTCATGAAAGGAAAGGTTAATTTATGAGGTGTTGACAATCACTTTAATAAAGTACATGTATCAATCCTTGTCGAGCACATATATCATTCACATAGTTCAAGGGAGTCAACACCCTGAACCTAAAAGTAATCAACAGACATGGCTTTCTCTAACATGATTCAACAGACTTCTGACCATTAACCAGAGATGGAAGCACTACTTCTGGGTTCTCAAAGCCAAGGGGCTCCTTAGTGGCTTCCCAAAGACCTCACCTGGCACCCAATCTTTCTTACCAAAACTAAGCCCTAAAGTAAAACCTCACCCTCAGAGTCTTTATGAAGTTTTTACAGTCAGAGGGAATGACATCTTTTGAAAACCAGTGTCTCACTAACAAAAGGCATGGATCTTCTTAAAAATCTTCACAGGTCTGACAATGTGTGGGAAAGATTCTCTTAATCACATTCTAATAGAGGCATTATGCTTCCTGATTATACTAAATCAAAAACAGCAAAACATCCTTCTTTACTTGCCATTGCACTAAATTATTAAATTCTTGAGTTCAGGGAACTTCCTGTATTCCTTGCATCGTATCTTACATATTTTGGATTTGGTCCCGCAATTTCATCACCATGGAGAGATTCCCTATAAGGAAATTTTCTGTTCAAACAGACTGGCAAATACTTGGCAACTGATTGTCTTAGAAAGTTGTCTGGGGGCACTGAAAAGGTTTTCCGAGAGCCACACAGACTAGATTGGCCCTAAACTACCACTACATGCCTTTCACTTGCTACTTTTATTCTTGGCAGTATCAACTCATTTATTTGTTGAAATGAGGATCAGACAGAGATGGTCCCAGAATGTACTGCTATTCTGTTATTATTCTTTTCTACATAATTTTTACATTATATTGCACAAATGGATAAGTTGAATAAAATAAGTTGATTAAAATAAGTTGAATAAAATATGTGCAGATTGATATTATATGGATGTTAATTGTTTTTAAATTCTTATCCTTAAGCTTTGATTTTAGGATGCCAATTAAGTGTCTGAAAACATTGAGTTACAGCTTCTCCTTCGTGGCTATGTCCTTGATATGTTTTGCTGGAGGAGACCAAGCTATTTGTAAGTGTCATCTGCATCTACTTCTTCAACGTGGTCTCCCTATATAAACTTGAAATCTTCAGTCTCTCTCCTTTATGGGAATGTGTTAAGGATTTTATATTTAGCAAGGTCAAATAACATTTTGACATCACTGGAGAAAGATTTCATGAGATGAAATACCACCATTTTCTGTTTGGGGTAGGGCCATACAGATTGAAGTTATATATGTATTTGTATATGTGCATATATGTCTCTGTGTGTATGTGTATGTATATATGCATTATATGTGTGTACATATATGTGTATATGTATGTCAAAGGATTAAAAAGACACTCTGATTCTACTCTCTTTTTAATTAGAAGTTACATTTAGATCAAGTAAGGGAACAATAAAGTCTGACTTCTTTAAAAAATGCCCCACATTGTAGAAATTTTTCTTGACATTATTTTATTGGTGGCATGTTTTAAATAGAGAAAAGAGTTTCAGGTAGACATCAATACTCTAGTGCTTTTCCACTCAACATAGATCTTTCTTATATATTTACAGTACATGAATGAGGTAAGAATATGTGCATGAGTTGACTTTGAGATAAACAATAAAATTATTACAAAGTCTTGGGCAACTTAATAATTATTGGATCAATAATATTCTGTCCTTTACACTCCCTGGGACTTTTTGGCACATTCTTTTTGCTTTCCAGTTAATATGTCATTATCTTACAATTCTTCATAGATTTTTAAGTGATATAAGTTGTGAATACTTTAAATATAATACATGAATATGTAATCAACTGTTACCTGCAGGAGTCACTGATATTAAGCCTTTAGGTAATATACATACATACATACATAGATACCTGCACACACACATGCACATGCACACACACACACACACGTGTGTGTGTGTGTGTATCTTTATTTCTTTTTTTAAAAAAAAGGAAGATCAAGCTTACATGTGAGAGGAAACTGGTCAAATTATCCTCTAGGAATTCATGCCCCATTGGGAATCATTTGAGTAAACAATTATGTATTCTAATCCAGAGAGGGAATGAGTTGATACAGTGGATAGAGAGGTAGCTCTGGAGTTAGGAAGTCATGAGTTCAAATACATCTACTAACTGTTTCTTTTCATTTCTCTGTGTCTTAGTTTTTGTAGCTGTAAAATGGGGATAATAATAGCACCTAAAACAGAATGAAATGAATTAACAGATGTAAAAAGTTTTGCAAACCTTAAAGTACTATACAAATACTTGTTATTATGATTATTAACCCAAAAGACCACTGTGTCTTGACATTTGATTTTCACCTAAAATCTCTTATAAGTCTTATTTACTCCTATTAGAATGTGAATTCCTTGAGGTAGGGACTGACTTGTTTTTCAGTTACTAGCTCTTGATTTGTAGCATACTGTTTTGCGAATATAAAGTATTTAATTCATTCCTTATTGGCCTAATGTGATTGTATTTGTTAAGAACAAATTATATTAGAATTTTTTTTAAGAAAATTACTAAGACAATTCGATCAACAAAGTGTGCCTGAGAGGACTTCCAAGTCACATGAGTTACAAAATGAAGGACTAAACATGTTCTCTGATCCACATGATCTCTCCAAAAAAGAAATTATGCAACAAAGATAAAGCAACGTTAGCTCTTTCCATGGTCCAGTACGCACAGAATCTAAAAGAAGGCAACATTCCCATCCCCTGCTCACACACACAAAATGTATGAACTGACACTCACTGAAACTGAGTCCACTCAGTACCCTTCCTCGTCTTTCATGCTATGGGCTAGAGTAATAGACCCAAATAGTTCCAAAGCGTTTGGGTTTTTTTCTAAATAGGATTTGATTCTTCCTGGTATGATACGATAAAGTATCCAGGGCCATAAGGTGATTCTTTATTCAGCATTATTCCTGAAGCACCTTCAAGGGATTGATTAAATAACTCTAATTCAATGAGCCTTTACATTCATTATGCATAGTTTGAGATGTTCTCTGAAAGGTAAATGTTGAATCCTGACATGCTCCATATTGAGGTTCCTCTATTCCATGTGCCCACTAACCTTTGACCCAGGGTCTGCACCCCAGATCATCCACTTGTGGGAAACCCTTCACTGAATCATGCCATTTGTATTTATTCACTAATTTCTACATACCACAAGGTATTATAGGAGTACTATTTTAGGGGGACATAGACCCCAGAGATAATTCAATCTATAAGGTGTAAAAGAGGTATGGTGTCCACAGTGAGGGAGATGATAATTATCCTACTGTATTGAATCTTAAAGGTTAGACCAAATCTGAAGTCCTGAGTTTAGTTCTTTCTATCACATCATAGGAAGGATATTGAACAACTGAATCTACTCCAGAAGAGATTGTCATAGACTAGGAACCATGTACTGAAAGAATTAGGATATTTGACTTGGAGAAGAGAAAATGTAGGAGTCACATGACAGTATTTGAAGGGCTGTCATGTGGAATGAACTTTGGATTTGGTTTCAATGTGTCCTAAGGACAAGATTACAGCAAAATGGCAAATTTAGACAAAGAAAGGCAAAAACAAAATAAAACAAATGTTCCTGCTCACAAGGAAGTAACAGTCTAATAGCAGAGACAACAGGAAAACAGCAATGTTCAAACTTTTGAAATGAAAATATAAAGATTATTATAGCTAATTTCCTAACAAATTCTGTCAAAATAATTGTCCCTATCTTATTAAGATACCTGCCTCCAGCATGGTGCAACGTATAGAATGTTTGGGGGTTTTGAATCAGAGGATATGAAATGCAATCCTGACTTTATTACTACAAAATCACTCGAGCCTTCTGAGATTCAGGTTTCTTGCCTGTAAAGTGATGATATTGGACTAGACTCTGGATGGAAGGTCCTTTCAAATGGAATCTAAAATTCTTATAATGAAATGGTAGTCTCCAATTTCATATCATCAAAAGCACTGAAGAAAGGAAATCTGTTTCTTATCAGAGACTTGCCTAGGAGAAGTTTTTAGAGGAGGAATGCTAGATATTCCTCTAACACCGAAGTCACTTAGAGAATAGGGAGAAATGATGATTCTTCTATCCTTTTTTTTAACTTAATTAATTTATTTGTGTTCAATATTCAACAAGCACTTCCATAAATCTTAAATATTCTACCCCTCTCTTTCACCTCCCTCCACAAGACAGCATGCAATCTTATATGGGTTCTACACATGTATTCTTATTAAACACATTTTCACATTAGTCATGTTACATAGAAGAATTAAAATGAATGGGAGAAACCACAAGAAAAACCAAACCAAAATAGAAAGAGCATCTGTTTCCTTGATATTAGCAGGTGAATATTCTCTGTTCATGATGGTCACTGGAGGGTTTTTCAGATGCATCAATGTCATCTCATTCTTCTTTTGAGCTCAGAACCCTAGAAACTCACAGTGTAAATTTTCTATCTGTGCTGTGTCTCAGGTGCAAATTCTGTACCTCCTCCTTTTGACTCATCCTGAAATGATTCTTATAAAGCAATTAAACTTACCCAAAGTCAAAGAAGGAATAAGTAACAAACCCAGGATTTCAATCTGACTGGTCTTGATCCAACACGGTTACAACAACTCCATACCTTTCTGTGCAAACCTATTTTCATCAAGGATAACTTACAATGTGTGCATAGAGTGTTTACATCAAAAGTCTTATCTCAAGAAAAAAGGAACAGATATTGAGAGTTGATATTGGTAATGTATTGGACATCATTTTTGGCAAAGTCACTGTACATAAGTTTTTCTATTCTTTCATATGGCATCTACCTACCTCTCTGAGATATCTTTTAAACAATGATTCCTGAATGTTATTGACATTGTCTCATCTCTAGTACAAATTTCTTTCTAATGGATTTGGTCAGATACAGTTGCTTTTCCTAATTTAATTACCTGAATTTCCATTGCCATTTCCTCCCACAGTGTACTGAGTCCTGAAGATATGGAGTCTAAATGTGAAAGTTCCTCTATCTTTGCTATTGAGAGTAGATTAGTATAGTAGAGATCTGAGTTCAAATATGACTCAGACACTAGCTTACTGTATCATGTTGGGGAAGCCACATAATTTTGCCTCAGTTTCCTCAACTGTAAAATGTAGATAAGAGCACCTATTGTGAGGAATAAATGAGATATGTGTAAAGCACTTAGTGTAATATCTGACACACAATAGGTGCTATATAAATGCTACCTGCTACTGTTATTATGGTTGATGTAATATGCCAAGGTATTTATTTATTCCACTTTGTATGTAATTACTGTCCTTCCACTTTAATTTTTTTTCTCTCAGAGTGAAATGGAATTACTGGATTTCAAGTCAAGCTCATTGAAATCTTATTTCCTTCACAGCTATTTCTTATTGTATTGTGGATATAGTATTTCTCATGACTGTCTAACATTATCCTCTACTAGATTTTCCAAATGAGGTTTTACTAAAAACAGAAGGTAACTTTTAGGTAAAATAATCATATCTGCTGGCTGAGGCAGTTTTTAGACTCTTTCAACCTCCTTTTTTGTGTTAATTACTTTGCATTGGTTATGCTTATTGAAAAAGCATGATTTAATTCATGAGCATTCAAAGTTAAATGCAAAAGGAAATGTTAAAACTAAATACAAAGTTTTTGCTTATTTTTCATTCATGATTACCCAAATTCACCAAACTTTTAAATTAATGATTCTTCTATGGAAATGTAGCAAAGATAGGTTGCTCATTATGAAGTCAGAGATAGAATGATAATAGTTATTTTCATTTGTTTTAGAATATGTACACAGGGGACAGAGCAAAGATAGCCAAGTAGAAAGGCACACATATGCAGGCTCTCCTCACACAGCCTATAAAATACCTGTAGAGCGGGACTTTCAACAAATTTTGGAGCAGCAGAAGTGGAGAACAACAGAGTGGGGGAGATTTCCAGCCCAGAGTGACTTGAAAGGCCCATTGGAAACGTTGATTGTCTGTTGCACTGGACCCAGAGTGGAGCCCAGCCTTGGCTGCACGGCTCAGGAGCAGAATCTCCAGTCATGGAATCCCCAGTACCAGTAGCAACGGGTTCTGAGATCCCTCAACCTACAGGCACCAAAGGTCAGTGACAGCGTTTTTTCAGTTGGCCAGGAAGAGAAAAGGGCCTTCCCATAGCTCCAGACCTCAAGCAGCAGCTGCAGAGGCCACATCGGGCAGCCAGCAGTAGTTTTCACAGCAGCCCATACAGCAGCCCAGGACCATTGTTGGATCCTAAAAACCGCTGGGGGCACTGAGGAGCTGAATATTACCTTAGCCCTGTATAGAGGCCCTGAGGGAGCTTCTCTTTGTCTCCCACTGAATGATGGCCCTGCCCCCACAGCTTGACTAAATCCCACCCCCCCAAGTGCTGGCTTGGCAGAATTGGAGGCCAAATGACTCTAGAAAGAAAACTCTGCTAAGATTCTGGACACAAAAAATCCCTCCCTGTGCTAGTACAGACTAGTACACGCTTGATTGTGCCACCTTGGAAGAACTGAGATTTTACAGATTCCCAGAGTATACCCAACTCTTTGCAAAGGACACAAAAGTCGAGTAACTGGTTGGGAAAATGCCCAAAAATGGGGGGGAGGGAAGAAAAAAGAAGGTTACTTTCTTGGTGAACAGAATAACAGAAAAGCATGAAAAGGAGGTCAAAACCTTGCTAAAGGAGACTCAAAAAAAAATGCTGAAGAAAATAACACCTTGAGAAATAGGCTAACTCAATTGGCAAAAGAGGTTCAGAAAGCCAATGAGGAGAAGAATGCTTTCAAAAGCAGAATTAACCAAATGGAAAAAGAGGTTCAAAAGCTCACTGAAGAAAATAGTTCTCTCAAAATTAGAATGGAACACATGGAGGCTAATGACTTTATTGAGAAACCAAGAAATCACAAAACCAAACCAAAGGAATGAAAAAATGGAAGATAATGTGAAATATCTCATTGGAAAAACAACTGACCTGGAAAATAGATCCAGGAGAGACAATTTAAAAATTATGGGACAACCCTGAAAGCCATGATCAAAAAAAGAGCCTAGACATCATCTTTCATGAAATTTTCAAGGAAAACTGCCCTGATATTCTAGAATCAGAGGGCAAAATAAGTTTTCAAGGAATACATTGATCACCTCCTGAAAGAGATCCAAAAAGAGAAACTCCTAGGAACATTGTGGCCAAATTCCAGAGTTCTCTGGTCAAGGCGAAAATATTACAAGCAGCTAGAAAGAAACAATTCCAGTATTGTGGAAATACAATCAGGATAAGACAAGATCTAGCAACTTCTACATTAAGGGATCGAAGGGCATGGAATATGATATTCCATAAGTCAAAGGAACTAGGATTGAAACCAAGAATCACCTACCCAGCAAAATTGAGTATAATACTTCCTGGGGGGAAATGGTATTTCAACGAAATAGAGGACTTTCAAGCATTCTTGATGAAAAGACCAAAGCTGAAAAGAAAATTTGACCTTCAAACACAAGAATCGATAGAAGCATGAAAAGGTAAACAGCAAAGAAAAATCATAAGGGACTTACTAAAGATGAACTATTTACATTCCTACATGGAAAGACAATATTTGTAACTCCTGAAACTTTTTTCAGTATCTGGGTAGTTGGTAAGATTACACACAGACATACACACACACACACACACACACACAGCACAGAGTGAATTGAATAGGATGGGATCATACCTTAAAAATGAAATTAAGTGGTGAGAGAGAAATATATTTGGAGGAGAAAAAGAGAAAAGGAATGGGGCAAATTATCTCTCATAAAAGACGCAAGTAAAAGACTTTTCAGTGGAGGGAAAAAGCAGGGAGGAGACAGATAAAACATGAAGCTTACTCTCATCACATTCAACTAAAGGAAGGAATAAAATGCACACTCATTTTGGAATGAAAGCCTATCTTACAATACAGGAAAGTGGGGGAGAAGGGGATAAGCAGGGTTGGAGGAATGATGGAAGGGAGAGCAATGGGAGGATGGAGTAATTAGACGTCAACACTCTTGGGGAGGAACAGGATCAAAAGAGAGAATAGAAGAAATGAGGGGCAGGATAGGATGGAGGGAAATATAGTTAGTCTTACACAACATAACTATTATGGAATTCATTTGCAAAACTACACATATATGGCCTACATTGAATTGCTTGCCTTCTCAAAGGGGATGAGTGGGGAGGGAGGGAGGAAGAGAAGTTGAAATTCAAAGTTTTAGGAACAACTGTTGAGTATTATTCTTGCATACAACTAGGAAATGAGAAATACAGGTCATGGGGTATAGAAAGTTATCTTGCCCTACAGGACAAAAGAGAAGATGGGCATAAGGGAAGGGAGGGGTGTTAGAAAAGAGGGCAGATTGGTTATAGGGGCAATTAGAATGCTCGGCATTTTGGGGTGGGGGAGGGGAGAAATGGGGAGAAAATTTGGAACCCAAAATTTTGTGGAAATGAATGTTGAAAACTTAAATAAATAAATTTTAAAAAATTAATATAGAATATGTAGACAATGACATACTGTACAAGAATTCAATTTTATTCTATAAACATTTATTTAAGTTACTGTTGTATGTTAAGACATGATCTTGTGCCCTGAGCATACAAAGATGAATAGGGATACAAACTCTACCCCCAAGGATATTTTAGTCAGGGAGGAGCACAACTTCTAGGAATAAAAATACCGTAGTTCCTCTCTACTACTCTCGCCCAATCAGACTATCCCTGGAGTACAGTTTTTAGTTCTAGGTGCCATATTTTAAGAAGCAAAATGAAAAGCTGTACAATGTTCAAGAGAGAGAGACCAGAATGATGAAGGGCCCTGATCTCATACAATAGGATGATCAGTTGAAGGCACTAGGAGTGTTTTGCCTGTAGAAGAGAAAACTTGGAGAAGTGAGACATGTTGGGCAATCTCTTGTAAGAGACAGAATGAAATGAGGTTCTTTGTGCAGGTAGTCCAGCATGCTTCTACAAGGATTCTGGTCAAGTCTTTATGGGAGACAGGAATTAAGGGGCCAATAGTGACAGAAGGCAACTGAGTGACATGAAATGAGAAAGAGGGGAGAAGAAGGAACTATTGGTAAATAGCTTCAATTTTTTAATATTAAAGGAGGAAAGGTTCTTAACTGAGAGGGTAGGGAAAGTGGAAGACATGAAAACTGAGGAAGGATGAAAAGGTTTGGAATAACTGTGAAGAGTAGACTAGTGAATTGATGAAGTCTTCTCCTTATCCCTCATCTTCAGTAGCTACATCAATGATCTTCTTTAAAGAGGCATGCATCACAGCAACCCCCACTTCTAGAATGTACTACCTCCAAATTCTTGTTCTTGTGATTGCTATTGAGGAAACTGTAAATACTGGTATAATCCAAAAAATCTCCTCCATTTCTTTAGAAGGTTTGGTTGGAGAATCATGTTGCTTGGGAAATTCTTGAAATCCTCCCAATTCTCTGCTACTCTAAAAAAATAAAGAGGTTCTGGCACTTTGTTTACAAATTCTCCTTCTAGATCATGTAAATGAACATATGCAGCAACTGCTTTCTTCTCCAGTTGACTCTTCCACTTCTTTACCACTACAGTGTCTTGGACTAGGAAATTCCTCTCTCTTTAGTCCTCCTTTTGTACTAAGTATGTGAGAAAATCATAGACAAATACATGCAATTTCACATTCTGCTCCAAAATAGCCATTAATTGTTTTTAGTCACAGTCAGGGATAAATCCTTTCCCCACCCCCTTTAACACTGTGCTTGAGAAGAGAAGCACAAAGAGAAATACAAAACGGCCCCCAAATCTGTCCACTTACATTCTTTTCCTGGCTAGTCAGAGAGATGGTTCCTTTGACCTAAGTTAATCATTCTAGGAGTCCAATCAACAGAAGCATTTTAAGAGTAGCCAGTCATCGAAAACCAGTCAGGAGTTGTCTTTGGTCTTAACAAAATACCAGTAAGCACATCTCTACTCTCTCTATAGGGAGATGACTATGCAAAGCTTCAAAAAGAAAGACTCATCCTTTCATAAATTTGTCAAGAGAACCTTCCTTATTCAACTATCCTTGAATACACCGCTATTTAATCAGCCTTAATATAATCCAGGCCTTTAAAAAATAAAATAAAAGACCTACATTTTCCTTGTCATAATGCAGTTGAGTTACATCTCACCAGGTTTTATTTATAAATATGGCTACATTTTATATTCAATAGATCAAGCTAGATACTTCATTTTGCTGTCAATACTTGATACACTTGTATGCATAAAAATAAGACCATAAATCTTATTATTTCCCTTCTCTGGATATTCTCCAATTCAGGTCATTCCTCTTGTGTGTTGCTGAATATCTCCACCATTGTTGTTTCTCCTGTATTATAGAAAGTGTGTTGTAGCTTTGTATACTTTTGTGGATATTATCTTCCTTTTCAGTTTTTTTATTTAAAGCTTTGTTGATGATAGCTAAATGTCCCTGGGCATTTTTCACACTAATTCTCATTATATATTTGAAATCCAATTCAAGAACTCATTTATATATTTGAAAACCTAATCCAGATTTACAAATCCCATTCTCTGAGACTGTCCTCTACCAACTTGGGCTCTAGTGGCTAGATTCTTCATTTCTTTCTTTCTTTCTTCTTCTCTTTCTTTCTTTCTTTCTTTCTTTCTTCTTTCTTTCTTTCTTTCTTTCTTTCTTTCTTTCTTTCTTTTCTTTCTTTCTTTCTTTCTTTTCTTTCTTTCTTTCTTTCTTTCTTTCTTTCTTTCTTTCTTTCTTTCTTTCTTCCTTTCCTTTCTTTCTTTTTTTCTTTCCTTCCTTCCTTCATGCATTCCCTCCCTCCTTCCTTCCTTCCTTCCTTCTTCCTTTCTCTTTCTTCTTTCTTTCTTTCTTTCTTTCTTTCTTTCTTCTTTCTTTCTTTCTTTCTCTCTCTCTCTCTCTCTCTCTCTCTCTCACCTCTCTCTCTCTCTCTCTCTCTCTCTCTCTCTCTCTCTCTTTCTTTCTCCCTTTCCTTCCTTCTTTAAACTAGTGCATTCTGAAAGCTATAAGACTGGACAATGATAGGTTCCTGCCCAACCTCCACTTAAGAACTTTTTTCTGGACCCTCCTGGCTTAAGAGTGATTATCAATACAAACTGTTGCTGTTTCCCTCCTAGCTTGATGTAGTTATTTTTTTTATGTTGCTCATTAAAGGAGCCGCTCCCTCACTACTTCTTAAACAGGCCTATTCACTGAATGGGCATTACCTCAATCTAAGTATCTACCTGAACAGGCCTTACCCTAAAGAAGCCAAGATCTCCAATTGCATCCTGGGCCGTCTCCAGTCATCCTGATGAATATCTGGTCACTGGAATCAGATGACTCAGGAGGAGAGAGTGAGATTGGTGGCCTTGCTCAGCTCTCCCTCTCTCAAAACAAAGTCAAGCACAAGTCATGTCATCATTTCTCTGATGTTGTGGTCTTCTTGGAAAATGAAGGACAAATACAATCGCAACAACAACCCACTGCCTTTCCTTTCTAACAACCTACCTTGAATTAAAGTCAGTGATGAAGATACAACCCGGGTCTCAAAGACTTTGTTGTCTATCTAGAATAGGATAATACTTAGAAATCACTGCTAGGTTATTTCTGGTAGTTTAATCTGACCACATAGAGTCATCAAAAAATCAACAACATTCTCACTTCTTTGAAAAAAGTACTATTCTCTGGATTGTGTCCTTGAAGGCTTGCTTCACTTGCTGGTTCCTTAGGGTGTAAATAAAAGGGTTTAATAAAGGGGCAACTGAAGTATTGAGTAAGGATATTCCTTTGGTTAAAGATATTCTCTCCTTAGCTGAGGGTTTAATGTACATGAAAATGCAGCTGCCATAAGAGAGGGAGAGCACAATCATGTGAGACGAACAGGTGGAAAAAGCCTTTTTCCTCTGACTAGCAGATGGAATTCTCAGAATTGTCAAGACAATAAGGGTGTAAGATAGAATCACTAATACCAAAGTAAACAAAAGTGTCACTAAAGCTAAAATGAAACTGAGGAGTTCAAGGAATTTTGTGTCTGTACAGGAGAGCTGCAACATGGGGCCAGTGTCACAATAGAAATGATCGATGGCATTGGAGGCACAGAAATCCAGTTGGAGGCCGACAATAAGGCCTGGAAAGATGATCAGGAAGCCAGGACAGCCAAGAGCTAAGAACAAGCTGGGTGCAGACTTTGTTGCTCATGATGGTTGTGTAATGAAGGGGCTTGCAGATGGCAACATAGCGATCATAGGACATGGCAGCTAGAAGGTAAAATTCAGATGCCCCAAGAAGGAAGGCAAAAAACAACTGGGTAAGACAACAGCCATAGCTAATGGTTCTGTCCCCACTTGCAATACTAACCAGAAATTTAGGGATACAGACAGTTGTATAGGAAATTTCTAGGAGGGAAAAATTCCGAAGGAAGAAGTACATGGGAGTCTTGAGGTGGGAGTCCAACAATGTGAGAAGGATGATAGTCAAGTTGCCAGCAACACTTAATATGTAAGTGAGGAACAGAAAGAGAAAAAGTACAATCTTCCATTGTGGATCATCTGTCAATCCTAGGAGAATAAAGACTGTTACTGTTGTACGATTTCCCATTATTGACTTCAGATTTCCACTATGCCTAGATATGAAAATAAGAAAAAATTAAATGAAAGATCACAGAAGACTGCAGTAAATGTATATTTCTTAGGATTTTTCAGTTAGAGGACCTTAGTACTGAGGGAGCAGAGAAAACACCATGCAGAAAGAAGAAAAAGAGGAAAGGGACACTAGAAGAGGGAGAGAAGTGAAGGAAAGATAGGAAGGGATCAAGTAAAGGAAGAAGAAGCAGAAAACATATTCTATGATTGGAGATTTCAGAGAACACTGAAAGCAATCATATAAATATATATTTACTCTATGAAGAATATATGCATTTCCCTTTTAAATTATATGTTTCTTTAATAGGTTTGCCTCTTGAATTAAGCTGTCTATAGCAAAATTAAATAGATTTGCATTCCCTGAGAGGAGATCATTTCACATATGAACCTCTAAATGATAGCTCTCTGTCACAAGTCCACTGAAAGATGAAATTTACTTGATATTCAGAACAATATACATGTGTATTTCCTCTCTTTATACTATGCTTAAGGATCCATGACTTAATTGATGGAACTATTCACTCTACCATCATGGATTGTAGACCTCCTATACCTTAGTTGACAATCTCATACATTTCTATGACCAATGTATCTTTTTATGAAATTATTTAAGTATATCAGTAAATACATTTATCAATAAATCAATCAGTCAGTTTAGTGGCCAACTCTGGTAATAATTCTCTTTGTACTTCTCTATGCTGGTTTCAAGGCCATAGGCATACAATCTTTCACTAAACACTAGAAAGCATCTTCTGCTTTCTAGGAACCACCAAAGCCTGAATTCTCCTGGAACAACATTCATTCCATGATAAAACATTAAGAATACGTCTTTAATGGAAGTTACTTTTGATCCACAAAAATTTAAAAAGCATAATAAGCAGGGATCCTTAAGATTAAAAATTCATCTTATCCTTCAGCACATACAAGTGAACATTTGCAACATCTAAAAGGATTCTAAGCCCAAGAGTAAACTAATTTGACTACCAAAGTCTGGCATTCCACCACTACATCTATTCTCTATTCATTTGACCTGTACCATCTTCTTCATCATTAAAATTCATTTGGATTCTCTATGATATTTGCCTCCTCTGTCTAAAATGATTCAATTTTAGAAAAAAAAAGACTGCCAGATTCTTACTAAATTCAATCTGACCATTCTGTCAAGATATATATTTATTAGGATTCTTCAGTTAGAGGAACTTAGCACTGAGCAATACCCTGTGCAGAAGGAAGAAAAAGGGTAAAGGGACACTATAAGAGGGAGAGGAGTGAAGGAAAGTAGGAGAGGGATCAAGGAAAGAAAGAAGTAGAAAACGTGTTGTGAGGTTGGAGATTCCTCCAAACAGATCTGAAACTGTCCAAGTAATACAATATCCTGGGGAAGGAGAGAGAGGAGAGAGAGAGAGAGAGAGAGAGAGAGAGAGAGGAGAGAGAGAGAGAGAGAGAGAGAGAGAGAGAGAGAGAGAGAGAGAAGAGAAGAGAGAGAGAGAGAGAGAAGAGAGAAGAGAGAGAGAGACAGAAGCAGAGACAGAGAGAGAGAGAGAGAGAGAGAGAGAGTAGAGAGAGAAGGAGAGGAAATGAGAGAGAGAGAGAGAGAGAGAGAGAGAGAGAGGAGAGAGCCAAATTGGACTAGCCTTCTGTCCTCTGAACTTCCTCTCTATTTTCTCACTTCCATTCTATCACTCACACTATTTCCCATAAATAGAATATCATCCCTCTCCTAATTTGACTGTTGAACACTTTCCTACTTAAACTCTTGGTCTCCTCAATCAGTAATTACTTTTCCTCCACTGACTTTATATAACATTTGGTTTTTTACTTCTCACGTTGTGAAATTTGAGCTTAAAGTAATATTATGTATTATGATTCTCTTTTTTTTCTTCCCCCCAACCTCTCCCACCAGACCAAAACCTCAATGAAGTCATGGGCTATATCATTTTTATTCTTTATATTTTATCTTGTTAACTAGCATAGTATTCTGTACATAATCAGGACTCATTGTATGTTAAATGAATGGATGGATAGAATGATAGCTGAATTAATGAATGAATAAATGAATCTATAACTGAAGTGATTAACTGACTAAAAATTAATAAGTCTCAATGAAGAGAAATACAGAGACAATGAGTTGGGACAATGGATATAGCACTGGGCTTGAATTCAGGAAGACAAAAGAAGAATAGCATGGTAATTCCCAGACAAACTGAAGATCCCAATCTTCCAGGGAAGTCTACCCCTCTGAGGACAGTATATTTCTTGGGCAATTTCTTCATGATCATCACCATTTACTAAGTATGTACTATTTGTAGAGAACTGCCCTGAGGACTGAGATTTGGACTCGGTGGCACTTTACATTTCTTTCCATTCTAGATGTAGCATATCATCCCATTTTCATAAAGATCCTTCTAGACACTAATATTCTATGATTTACCAGACAAAAAATAATTAAGTTCCAAGTAGTACTCTTTCTTCACTTGAAATTTCTGACTATATTAGGGGAAGAGAGCAGGAAAAAGACACTGATTCTAGCGTTCTAGAGCTTGATTCAAACCCCACCCCTGATGTTTCCTACATATAGGACCTTGGATAACATTCCCTTAAATTGGACCTTAGTTTCTTCCCCTGTAAAATGAAGAATTTGACCTTGTTCCTAGCTCTTGATCTGTGATTATGTGATTCTAGAAGTCTGGAGAACCATTTCTATTCCTCCACAGTGTAATTTAAACCAAATTAATATGACAGGAAAAAAGAAAAACTCAAGATAAATTGTTTTAGTGGTAAAATACAGGGAAACAGATTAAAATAAGAACGAAATAGAAAGACATAAAGGGTAAGCTTACTAGTCAATAATAAGTATTTATAAGCACCTAATATGTATCTGATATATTCCAAATCATCTGCCTACAGTTCATACCTACGTTATCTCACTGCCAGCAATACATATTATTTTCTCCTCTAAAATTATTTTTTCGGATCCCAAATATGGTTATTTCTCTAAAGTGTTTTTTTCTTCCTATCAAGCAATTTATAATTTTCTGTTGTTTTTTTTTTTTTTTTAATGAGGGCAGGGCCTCTATGGATCAACTTGCTGGAAAAAATAAATTTAAAATAAAAGAAAACCATTCAAACAACTGTTTTCTAGTTTTTATGGCATGAAAGAAATCATCCAGCTGTTTCTCCCCCCATGGAAGTGATAGATTTTTGGAATTGTATAGAGTCAGCTTCATTTCATGTTTAGGACAATATGTAGTCTATGGTTGGGAAAAATATCAACATGGACTAATTAATTAATCCACATGTATCCACATGCTACACACACGCATATACACTTAGCAATCATCTATTTCAACAATCTAATTTTACAAATGAGAACACTGGAGCCTAGAGAAGGGGAATGATTTGCCCAAGATCACAGTTAGGAAGTTATGGAATGGAAAATAGAAAACAAGTCTTCTGATTCTATGCCCAAGGGTCTATGGATGTCATTAATACTGCTTTTAAAATGGGCCCAAAGGAAAATCATACAATAAAGTTTCCTAGAATGTGGGGAAATATGATTTCTCTTTCTACCTATAAGGGCAGTTTTAATTCTCACTGAATGCACAAATTCTTCACAATGCCCAGGATATGCAAGAAATGATTACAGGAAAGAAGTAATGACCAGAGTGTCATAAGTTACTTGGTATTTTGTCAGAAACTAAGAATCTTATGGGAAATGAACAGATATAATGTCTAATTAAAAGGGGTCAACTAGAAATCATTGTTGTAAAATTTCTATGATAATTGGTTTGCTTTCTGGTTTTGAAAAAGGATGCTTCAAAAAATTCAGGTAATATGCTATCAACAAGAGATGAAAATTATTCTTGATATTATGCTGGAATCTTTGTGTAAATGCAAATCCTTTTCCAGGATCTCACTGATCCTTGAGATGTGTGTGTGTGTGTGTGTGTGAATGAGACAGAGAGAGTCTGATGGTATCAAATAGTTGCTCATCCTTTACTCTCAAAGAGGATCAGTGATAGTATCAAACAGAAATTAATTGGAAGACTAAAACTTGAGAAAAGTGTTCTTTCTCTGGAACATTTAAAGAAGACACTCTGAGGTTCTTTTCTCCTCTTCTTTCCTACTGGCAATGATCCCCATTTTTTTCTATCACAATAACACTGTAACATAGTGTATTTCACTGTTTCCTGTGAGGTACATCTGTGTTATACAATGTGGCTCCATAACAGAGAAAAATGAAATAATTGAGTTGATATATAACAACCATACTCACTTTTCTGAAGTATTTGTGATAGTTTATTTCCACCTTAATCTTCACAGTCTTGATAGGTTACATAATGCTAAGGTGACATCCAGTTTATCCTTGGTGACACGTAAAAATGCACATCTCTATTTCCTCTAAAAGTTCGCCATGACAAATGCATTTATATTTGTAGAAATCATCATCAAAGTCAAGTTACTCTCTTAGTTGTCCCTGCTCTATACTAATCAGAGAGAACATACCTAGCCCATTTTCTCTTTTTGCATTGAAATGAGGTTTTAGGACTGAGATCCTTGGAGAGAAAGCACTAAGATGTATTTTTCTAAATCTTAAAAATTTAGAAGAAAGGAAATATTGATCAAATGGGAAGAGATGCCACCATAACTTTTATTAGAATATCAGGTACCATGGTCCCTATTCTAGGAAGACAAATGAATTCTCCTGCAAATTTTAAGCCAATAAGATCCAGAATTTTTTTTTTATTTGCTGCTTTTATAAGGCTCTGGAAGATGAATTGATTAAAGAAAACACAGGACCTTGGGGATCTATGATGAGAAGGTACTAATGATTCCCTAGTCTGACTTTTGCAAAGATCTCAGACGTTGAAAATGAGGGAGGAAATCCACAGAGACAGGTGAGTAACATGCAAGAAATAAGGGGAAAAGATATGCATTAGCAATATGCCAAGCCCTGTGCCAGATACTAAGCTTAAAAAGAGAAAAAATAAAATAATTGTTCTTAACAAGTGTGCTCACCACTGATAAAAGTATCCTATGAAATTTTAAGAAATGAGATATGACCACACATTTGCTATATTCTATTTTATGTCATTTTTTTATGAATGTCTTATTTCACACAGTATTTTTCAAGCATATATTCTATTTTTTGCATCTTCCACAACTATGAAATGATTTTCTCCTTGTAAATGTGTTCTTGAAAAGTAGCATAGAGATTAGGTACTGAGCCTATGATTTTGTTAATATATGCAATTATATGGTAAGGAAAACTCTTCTACCAATATAAATCTTTAGAAAGTTGCCTACAGTACTGAGAAATTAAGTGGTTTGCCTAGGGTCATTCAGCAGCAACATTCATAATACATTATTTCACTTGGAGATTATACTTTACCTTGATCTGGACATCATATTAATATTAATGATGCTTATTTTATCATGTCTTTGGACAAACTGTTGTTAAAGGATCAACATAGCTAATTTATAAAGGATGTAGCTCCTTTTTTATTAAATTATTTTATTCGTTTTCAGTGTTCTACAACCACTTCTACATGTCTTAGATTTTTCCCCTTCCTCCCTCCCTCCCCACTCAATCCCTGAGATGGTATACAATCTTATATAGGTTCCACACATACATTCCTATTAAATACATTTTTCACCTTAGTCATGTTGTATAGAAGAATTAAAATGAATGGGAGAAACCATAAAATATACCAAAACATAATACAAGAGAAAATGATCTGTTTCATTCTGCAATCCAATTACGTAGTTCTTTCTCTGGACGTCGAAGTCATTTTGCCTTGAGAGTCAATTGAGAATTTTTTAAGTCCTTGCATTGCAATGAAGTATTAAGCTTACTAGAAAAATTCCTCACACACTGTGGTTGATGTTGTATACAAAGTTCTCCTGGTTCTGCTCCTTTCACTCAGCATCAGTTCATATAAGTCTTTGCAGGCCTCTTTGAAGTCTTCCTATTCATCATTTATAGCACAATAGTGTTCCATTACATTCATATACCACAACTTGCTCAACCACTCCCCAACTGATGGGCATCCCCTTGATTTACAATTTTTGGCCACCACAAAGAAAACTGCTATAAATATTTTTGTGCATGTAGGACCCTTTCCCCTTTCTATGCTGGGTCAAAAGGTGTGCACATTTTTGTAGCTCTTTGGGCATAGTTCCAAATTGCTCTCCAGAATAGTTGTATCAACTCACAGTCCCACCAACAATGAATTAGTGTTCCAACTCTCTCACATCTTCTCCAACATTTGTCATTTTCCGTGTCATATTAGTCAATCCAATAGTTGTGATGTGGTACCACAGAGTTCTTTTGATTTGCATCTTTCTAATCAATAGTTATTTACAGCATTTTTTCTTCTGACTATAGATAGTTTTAATTTCTTCCTCTGAAAACTGCAGGTTATGTCCTTTGACCATTTATCAGTAGGGGAATGACTTGTATTCTTGTACATTTGATTCAATTCAAAGGATATATCGACCTAATTGGCTATGGGGATCTTTGTATTTCTCAAAGATCATTTATTAATTTGTCTAGAGGTTTGGATCTATGTTGACAGAGAAAGTATTCATGCTGATGATATCACTTATTTTTAAAAATATTAAAATTAGTGATATTTTGTTAGTATTTTAAATCATGCAATTGAAGATAGCATCAAAATGTGCAAATGCTACTTAACTACTTATTTGTGTTCTTTGTACAGATACACATTTTTCTTTGTGCATATGTATATTAACGTATTTGTATGTCTATATATACATATATGTGTATATTGGCGTGCGTATATGTCTATACATACATGTATGTGTGTCTATACACACATGTATGTATGTACTCATCTTTTATCATTTTTGACTCAAAGGGCCAGTTGCATGGATCCTCTTCTCATTAGTGGAGATTTATTATTCAATGCCCTGTGCCTATCTGAAGGGTTGGCAGAGTTGATGATCTACAGAAAAGAGAAATGCAGTCTCTTTGGGGTTCCAGTTTTGAGACAAAAGATGTAGTATTCCATCCTCTCTTTAGGGAGAGAAAGACTCTAAGAAGAAACCTTCATGTAACAGTAACTAGTGATCTCTATGATATACTTATTCCCAGCTTGCTGCAATAAAGACATCAGGAAATTTCTCCTGGGATGAGATCTGGGACTTTTTCTCTCTCTTTGTTGAACTGAGTTCTTTTGTTCCCAAAGCGAGAGCTCATTCACTCTGTTTATTGTCTGGTATACACATGCATTTTCTTTTATTTCTGTTGTCTATGAGTTTTGGATAAATGGGTTGGTTTGCTATTTGCTATGTGTATTCATTAAGAAACTGACCTTTGATGGAAAGGCCTTGAATACATCACATCTTCTTCACTATTAAAGGATAGTAACCAAGAGTACAGCTTGAACCATAAAAAAAAAAAATTTCTTATACTAATAATAATTAAAGGAACTTATAGATTTCATTCTAGCCTAGTACTCCTTTCCTCTGAGGAGAGCAGAGTGACCAGCCTCTGGTCCCAATCTCCTACTTCCCTATGTGATAAGAATCAAAGTCTCCCTTGAAGATGGGTAAGGGAAGAAGGTACTTAAGATGTCTATTCTTGCCTCCCTGTGATCCATTTCTAAATAGAGTGACATGGGCAAAACAAAAACACACCCACAAATACATGCTCCCTTATAGACAGATAGTATAAGGAACTGCACTAAGTGCTTTACAAATATTATCTCATATGATCTTCACAATATCCATGAAAGGTAAGTACAGTCATTATCCCCATTTTACATGTGAGAAAACTGAGGCAGATCAAGGTAAAGTGACTTGTCCAGGGTCGCATAGCTAGTAAGTGTCTGAGACTAGGTCTGAATTCTGGTCTCCCTGTCTCCAAGCATAGTGTTCTATCCACTCCACTAGCTGCCTCATTACATCAGACCATAAGCTCTCTGCACTTAGATATCAGTACCTTGATTGTGTTCATATCCCCAGCAACTAACACAACACTAGATGTATGATAGGTTTAACAAATGCTTGTTGATTGATTAAGTGTTCTTAGAAGGAAAGGGGGATTATGGCTAAAGAATTAGGATGTGGCATTTGAGTAGGAACTTAAGGGAACTGTTTAAAAATCTCTTCAGCTGTATATGGCAGCTTATCTGTCAACATTTTAAAGAATCTGACATTTTACTTTTTTTAAAGTATCTATCCTTTCTCTCATCTTTTGATACTTCATCATCATCCTTGATCTTTTTCCCATCTTTCAATATACTAGACATTGCTTTGTGTGCTGGGAAAATAAAGAAAAGCAAAACAGTCCCTGTCCTCAAGAGGCTCTCAGTCTAATGGAAGAGACACCTTGAAAAACAGCTATATACATAAAAATTATATATAGGGTAAATGGGAGTTAAAGGCAGCCAGGGGGTTCACTGTATACAGCACTGGGCCTGGAATCAGGAAGACCTAAGTTAAAACCTAGTCTCATTCACTGATTTGCTGTGGGACCCTGAGCAAGTCACTTATACTCTGTTTGCCTTAATCCACTGGAGAAGAATATGGCGAGCCATTCCAGGATCTTTGTCAAGAAAACCCCATGGACAGTGTTAGTGCGCCATGCTCCACAGGGTCACAAAGAGTTGGACACAACCCAATGACTGAATCACAACAAAATGGGTGTTAATCACAGAGGGAAGACATTAGCAGTGAGGGAGACCTGGAAAGCTTCTTGCAGAAAGTAGTTTTTGAAAGGTCATGGAAGACTCGAGGGAAATGAGGAAGCAGAGGGGAGGAGAGGTAGCATTTCAGGTATAGAAGAGAGCCAGTGCAAAAGCATGGAGTTGTAAGGGTAAGAGGACTGGAAAATTAGGAAGGGACCAGTTTGTGTAGACAGAAGCTCTTCTATTTGGTCTTGAAGAGAACAGGAAGCTCCTAGAGCAACAAGATAAGATGTGTGTTTTACGAAAGTCTTTGGGCAGCTGAGCGGGGGATAGACTGGAATGGTGAGAGGCTTCAGAAGGGAAGAAATCAACCAGCAGACCATTGTATAGTCCGGGCATGGAGTGATTTGGGCCTAAGCCAGCATGATAACTATGTAAGCAGGAAAAAAAGGGACATATAGTAGAGATGGGAAGAAAGCAATGATAAAATTTAGTACAGATTAAGTGTGGGTAAGCATGAGAGAAGAGTTGAAAACAGCACCTCTAAGTTATGGGCCTGGGCAACTCGGAGGATGGTAGTACCCTCAATAGTAATAGGATAGAGGAGAAGAGGGGAAGATTTTGGAGGAGAGATAATGAGGTTTGGTTGGGACATGTTGAGTTGGAGGTGCCCGGGAGATTTTTTCGAGATGCCCAAAGCACAGTTGGTAACGTGAAACTTGATATGATGAAGGTTTGCTGTTGTCCTTTAATTGGTTTTCAGTCAGGATTGTCTCAATCTGACTCTTGGTGACTCCATTTGGGGTTTTCTTGGCAAAGATACTGGAGTGGTTTTCCATTTCCTTCTCCAGCTCATTTTACCGATGAGGCAATGAGGCAAATAGGATTGAGTGACTTGCCCAGGGTAACATAGTTGCTAAGTGGTCTTTGGTGTCTGTGGGCTGAGAGGTCTGCAGATCACCGCTTCAGCCAGATTCAGTTACCCTGAGGTCTCCTACCATTTTGCTAGGCCTCTATCTGTGCTGACGTGGCCTGCACTAGACTGTGCTCCTCTCTTACCCTAATGCAACAGGTCGTGCCAACCTTCCAGATTAGAAATTTGTTCCACTTCACCTTTTTGTGGGTTCTGCTGCTCTAGAACTTGAGTCATTTTAAAGGTATTTGAGGGATTTTGGGGACAGCTCAGGCTAGGCCTTACCTTTACGCTGCCATCTTGTCTCTGCCTAATTGAAATCAGGGAGCCATGACTACCGTTATTATTATTTATAAAAGACTGAAAGATCATGTTGGATTAAAAAGGTCTACTTGTTCACCTTGCCTTACAGGGTTAGGCCACCTGCCAAAAGTGTTCTCTTAAGGTTCTCACAGTGAAGGAGGCAGGTAATCAAAGCATATATAAAAGCCTAGATCACTGTTTTCTCATGTGAGAAGATGCTTTTGTAAGATTTGTTGAGTAGCATAACAGAATTTCTACCAGACTACGTTGTCTTTTTAAAGACAACATATATATAGGTGATTCCTTATAGAATGTTAAGGACAATAAATATATGAGTGATTTCTTATAGAACATTAAGGGACATGAAATAGTGTATACAAGTTCCTAATTTGTCATCTTCTCTTGTCCTCCAACAAAATTAGCATTCTACATAAACCTCATCAAATGAAGCAACTTTATTGATATGAAATAAATGTGTGAGGTCTGCCAGGTACTGGACTCTCTACTTTCAGCAAATGATTGGCAGAAAACCAATATTTAAAATTCAAAATTCAAACTTGCTTTGGTGATTACTCAAAAAGAAAAAATAACTAGATTGCTAGGAATGCATAGCTATCTTTTAAGTTTTATATTTGAATGACTAGATTTCTTTGCAGCTGGTTATAACCTATTAATTTCAAAAAATCAAGGTAATATATAAGCATATGTTAGATATATTAATCTCCATAGGAAAAAAACAAACAAATGTTGACTGACTAATGGGCGAAAAAGATAGATCTCAATGAAATTCTAGCATTAAAAGTATTGCAATACTTCAAATGACATAAATTTTTGTATGTATTTCTCAAATACAATACATACAATACAAATACAATACATACAGTACAAATGTAGTTCTCAAATAACTAAATCAAATGTTTTTTTTTTATTTTTAATAATTATTTTCAAAGTATCCCTGTAATATTTCTGCATTGTAGTTAATAAAATTTGGCAAAATTTTCCTACTGGCAATGTTAGGGCTCTATGAAATGTTAATTATTGTTTTTATACACCAAGAATCATCTACTCAGCAAAACTGAGTATAATCCTTCAGGGGGAAAAAAGGATATTCAATGGGATAGAGGACCTTCAAGGCTTTTGGGTGAAAATTTGACTTTCAGATGCAAGATTTCATGCAGAAACATATTCTTCATAAAAGAAGTCACTTTCATCTGGGATGCACTATCTACATGCCTATATCACAACATTTATAACAAATCTGGTATCTGAAGAAAAGATACATACAAAATATGTACACTTAAATTTCTGATTTTACAGAAAGATTAAAAATTCAAGTCACACAAAACTCAAAAACTGTATTAAAAGTTTGAATATAAAACTGAGAGATCCAACCAGAATGTCTAAGTAATGAAAGCTCTGTATCCACCTGGGTTAAAAATCAGTAGGATGTAATGTAACACCCACAAAATGCTTTCATCTGTTCATTTTAAGTTTTCTAATTTAACCGGTTAACAATATGGCACTCTAGCAAACCCAATGAATTATTACAATATGGCATTTTTGTTAATGACTAAACCGAAAGAACAAATTTGCTATATACTAAAGCCAATTGTTTTATTCATCAATTTCTGGTCGTAAACTTTGTGTGGACCACATACATGGTTGAAACAAATATGTTGATTATTTGTATGCAACCACACAAAATATTTTTAAAATATTTTTTTCTTAACTTTATATTTTTCTGACCATAGAAATGCACAATGAAAATATTCCACAGTGCACATTGATGAAACCAGCCCAAAATGAAGGCTATATAATAACAAGCCAAGTACAGAAAAATATTTTCAGAGTTATTGGAACATGCAACAATAACTTTTGACTTGCTGTAGTGGATGCATTCCTCCAGTTTAGAGACACTCATGAAATTCTGATTTAGTTCCTGGAGTTAGGGATGGATTTTAAGGATTGGCAACATGTGCAGAACTGTCATTTTGGTTGATGTTCAGGAAGCTTTCACCATTTATTTGTTCAGGTCATTGGGGTCATATGGAAAGAAGGGGTCTATTTGTCAAAGTTAAGGTGCTAGGGTAGTGCCTCCATCTAATTTATAGATTTCTGTTATACTAGTGTTCTCCAATCTATACTCGCTAGATTCTCCTATGTTCATGTCAGATGTACTACTATGTAAGCATTCTTGTGAGCCAGTCTGCAATAGAGAGGTGTTTGTCTGGACATTTGAGTTTTAATCAAGTCACAGCAGAAAATTCAGACTCTCTCCACTCTATTCTGGAACTTTCTAGGAATTTAAAACTCTGATTTCTGCAAAATCCCTTTGCCCTCCGTGGGTATATCTTCTTCTACTGTTTTTCCTGTTGACATTCTCTTGTAGACCAATTTTTCTTACTTCTCACTTCAAACATGTGATTCACAGATTCTGTGAGCCTCAGTTTTAAACAGACAATTATTTTAATTCTCCAAATGGATTCATGTTTTTCTTATCCACATCTAGTTGGTGCCAGCAAATTACCTGTTGATTTTTCTTTTCTTCATGTCAAATACTTTAGTTACAGAGGATGATTCTTTCCCATTCTTGGTGTTGCCTATACCAGACATTTTCAGACTTATTTGGCCTACTACTCTCTTTTCCAAAGAAAAAAATTAATCAACACTCCATTGAAAATCTTCCTTTAACCTTTTTTTTTTAATTAGCATCATTTAAAAAATTACATATAATATTTTTTAATTGAATTATCTTAAATTTAACCTTTTATTATAAATTTGTGGGGGCTTTTCCACAATGAAATTTTGATGACACAATATTGCATCATGTAACCATATAGTATCATAATGTAAACAAGTAATTACATATACATATTCCTGTCAATGGTTGCTGGGCTTCCTGACAATGTATACTATACCTTTGCCTGCCAATGCTTGTTTGTTAAGACCCGTCAGTGGACTTGGCTACTGATCAATTTTAACGTGCATTTTCAATGTTTTTTTTGGGAGGGGGAAATAATGTATTCACTATGATTCTAACTGTGTTACATGACAGATGAAAAATACTAATTTTTTTCAAAATTTTCTTCTCTTCTTTCTTTATGCTTTCACTGCCCTCTCATTTTTATTAAATACCCCCATAAATTGTACTTGAGGCTACTTCTATGTTCCTGGATCATTCCAGCACCCCCAAGGGGGTGACATCATCAACTTTCAGAACCTATGACCTACACTGTCACTCTCTTATGTGAACAGAGCTAACTTTTTTCTGGAGTGTCATATTAAATAAGCTTATATGAACTAAATGGCTGCCTCTGATTTTATAAATTTGGTTTTCTCAATACAACTTAATTCACTTCCTTCTGAGTTTCTCTGACTTATCTTTACCATTTCTTGGATTTTCCCCTGAAAGGAAACCTGTGGCAAAAACTGGAAAATCATTTTCACTGTCTCTTTCTACAGGTCTCCCTTCACTGATCAACTCACTCTATTCGTCACTAACCTCATATTCCTTACTCTCAGCAATGAACTGCACCTCTGGGCTTAGCCTCCTGGCATCAAGGCTGGTCAAATAGGCAGTAGAAGAAGTGACTGAACAGTCTGAGGTGGGGAGGGGAGCAGCATTAACCAGAAACTCACTGCAATTAGTTTCTGGACTGAGTGACTTCTTGTCAGCAAATCTCCACAAGAATATTGGGGAAGAAGTGTTAATTAGAGTATCAGGGCCAGAAGAGGTGTCTGGGAGCTAAGAAGACGTTTGGGTGCCTCCTTTAAGTGCAGTACCATTTGTAGCTGAGAGTGGGTAAGTTGGTGTGTTTTGAGTTGGGGGACAGCAAGGACTCTCCAGATACCCCATTCTCTTTCCTTGGTGCCATCTTTTCTTCTTTCCTCATTTGTAACTCTTTTGTACTAGTAGTACCTTTAGAAATACTAGTCCTTTGCTTTCTCACTAGACCGCTTTCTCTTTTTGATTCTCCTCTGCTGTGTTCTTTACTATTATTATCATTGTGAGACTGTTCTGCAATTTCTTTCTTGAAAAACTGATTATCCAATTCATCCTCTGGGCTCCTTGGTTGTACTTTCTCTTGTTTTTTGCTTCTTGTGACCGGCTGTTGTAAAGATGGAGGATTAAGCAGACCCAGCTCTGCTGATCTTTTTCAGATCCTCAAGAACCCTAAACATGAAAGATAAAAGGGAAACTTAGAAAAAAAAATTCAGCCATATTCAGTTTCTCTTGAAATTTTGTTATATTTTCCCCTATAGCCCTTATGTACCTTATTTTCAAGAAAATTTCATGATTTGATCTATCATTTTTTCTCCTGGAAAACTCCTCAAATTCTTTACCATATCCTTTAATTCCAGGACCCAATGTCCTTGGTGTTTAAAATTGACATATCAGAAACCAAGTCATTTTACACAGGAGATTATCCTCTTAGAAATCTTAGTCAACAAGAATTAGCTGTTATATATAAGTTAAGACTTTAGGGCAGAGTATTCTTTAACTTCAAAACTGTGGACAAGCAATTACTATTTATTAGACAAGATACACAGAGTACAAACACTTTCATGAATAACTAGTCTTCTTTTAGGATGACTAAATAGGACCTTCCATTTATTATATATACCATCTTCCAAATAAATGAGTTTGCATTAATTTAGTCAATCATCTATGCTAATTTAAAAGTTATAATTGCTTACAGATCAAAAAACAAATTGCACCAACACTAGGGAGTTCAGGACTTACTGCTGAGTAGAAATGTAGTAATATCTTTAACTGAAAGAAGAGATGACACTAGGTATATCTATTTTCTTTAGATCATGAGGTAGGCCATTTATTTTAGTTATCATTTATCATATGCTGTTGCATGTATATACCCATCAGAATAACTTTCCAAGACATTTTTACTTTGCATGTATCCAAAGCAAAACTTTATATCACGATTGCCCATGTTCACATTGCTGCTTTGCAGTTGAAGTAAGACTGGAACCCATTTCTTCCAACTCTATTACACCAAAATGCTTTGAGAATGTCCACATGTTAATCCTTATTTTTAAGTGAAATTTGGGGTTGTAAAAGACTTAAACCCTCCTAACTCATGTTCAAGATTCCTGTCCATTCTGAGCGTTCTGTGTTTAACTGGTAGACGGGATTGAAAAAACATTGAGAAATTCTTGAATCAACCCACCAACCTTGAAACGTAACTGCCACAAAACATCAGATTAAGAAGGATAATGATCATCTTAGTGTTTGTTGTGTTTAATACTTTTCTTTGAGCCATTTAAGAACCTTCAATGTTTTAAAATCAATCCTATGATTTTCCTAATGCCTCAACAATAAGTTTTCACATTAGTTCTTATTGTTTTCATATATTGATTAGTATTTTCTATTTAACCAGAAGAAAATCCTTCATCATGCCAATATGTTAAGACAACATGCTGAGTGAAATATCCTTTGTTTTTGATCATTTCAACTTTTGCATTTTCTAATTTGTACATTTTAGATCTTTTAAGTTGTAGGTTCCTTAAAGGCAAAGATTGGTTGCCTTACTCATTTTTTAAGGCCCTCATACTAGTTTATCTTTTTAATATAATTTACGTATTTTCAGTTTTGAACAATCACTTCCACAAGATTTTGAATTCCAAATTTTCTCCCCATCTCTCCCCTCCTCTCCACCCCAGGATAGCATGGACCCCAACCACCCCTTTCCCCACTCTGCCCTCCCTTCTATCACCCCCCTTCTCCTACTCCTTTCCCCTTTATTTTCCTGTAGGGCAAAATAGATTTCTATACTCCATTACCTATACAACTTATTTTCCAGTTGCATGCAAAAAGAATTTTTAACATTTATTTTTACAGCTTTGAGTTCCACATTCTCATTTTCTTCTCTCTCCACCCACACTCATTGAGACAGCAAATAATATGATATAGGTCATGCATGCATAGCCATGCAAAACATTTCCATAACGGTTCTATTCCTAATACTAGAAAGTCATCAGTTTGGGGAAATACTGCTAAATTACACCATAGGTGCTTTATTGAATAAAGAGATTACAAAAATTTATTAATCATGTAAAAGACAAGGATAGCTATCATTTTAAATAGAATAAAAATCCAAATGAAAATATGAGCATGTATTCACTATGTCTCTGAAAACATAAATGTCCCCCAAAAATCATGAATTGCTTTGGGGTATGAGAATGTCAGGAGACAATCAGCGAAGCTTGATAAATTCAATGATGTAGTTTTTTTTTTTTTAATTACTTTTTCTTTAATATTCTGTGATCCAAATCTTTCAAAGATGAAATGGTTATTTCATATGAGGTATTTCCTTTGCTTTGGTAGATATGGAAATGATAGGAAATATTTTTGAACTAGAAATACAAAATATATAAAGCCTTGCCAGTAGGAATGTAATATTCCCTTTTCCAAAAGCAAAGAAACATTGGCCGATGAGAGAATTCATGAAGTCCAAAAATAAAAGCATTCTTAAAGTGTTTTAGTTAGTGGTGATGGTGGTGGTATTTTTTTCAATGGAGCAGAATTTAATATTATAGCTACAAGAAATATGATGTATTTTGAAATTTAAGGTTAGAAATGAATAGTCATTATGTATTACAACAGCAAAGAAAATTAAGTGATGAATTGTTGACCTAGAGAGCAAAGAGAAAATAAACACCAATTAATTTCAACGTTAAACTTCACCCAGTTCTAAAATCTTGTAATCAATTGGTTCCAAATATTTGCCAAATTCTAAGTATACTTATAAAGATGTATAAATATATAAATACATTTACATACTTGCAAATGTATATATGTGTGTGCATAGGACATACTCCGTGGTCTGTATATCATATTCAAATAAGAGATTATTCAATGCAAATTCTAAAAAAAAAAAAGAATTCTGCTTCAGAGAAATTTCATTTATACTTCATACAATGGATAGGAAAACTACCTATTTCTAAGCATTTACAAACACACAGGTACAGAAATATCATTAAGAGATACCAATTAATTTGAAACAGTTTTGTTGTTTAAAATACTAAGTTCCACTTTATGCTTCAGATTTCTGCAGTAATTTTTGTAACTATTTATAGACATTCCTCTCTAATAATGAATTAAAGACAGAGCCAAGAACTTCTGGTTTTGGAGATTTCCTGTAACACTGTTTTTTTTTTTTATACAAAATGACATAAAAATATTTTGAATACCTGAAAAAAATTCAATACCCAAATGAAAAAAGCTAAGAATGAAAAGAGTTGATAGTATGAAAATTTAACTGAGAATTATATTTCTACAATCAAATTCTGTTACAGTAAGAAGGGATCTAGAGATTACCTTGTAGAATGAAGCAAATGAGGCTTAAAGATTAGTCTCCAGGTCTTGTGATGTAGCTAGTGGCACAGAAGGAGTAATGGGGAAATTGCAGTCAGCAACAAAAGAGAGTTTTGGAGAGAAAAACAAACAAACAAATAACCTGAGAGTTTGTAATGGAAATCAAATTAGGATCTTTTGCTCTTTTTGTTTTACTAAAAGTGCCTCTGATTGAATAATGGGATCAGAGATGGTCTTTCCCACACATTGATGTGCCTGCTATCAGGCACAATACTATCCCTGACAGTTTCTTGTGGGAAGCTTGATTAGGGGAGTTGTTTTGTAGTAGGGTCCCAAGTACTTTGTGTTTTTTCTATTGAGGCAATGAGGTTTATGCCCTCTGGCTCAAAAAGAGAACACATACTCTGAGCTCTGAGGGTGAGGTTTTTCTTTGGGGCTTACTGATTGGAAGTGTTTCTTTGGCAGAGAGACTCTGGGAAGCCATTAAGGATGCCCACACCCTCTCAAATCCCCGTGTAAGTATGTAGAGGTCTAACATTTTGGAAGCATGCTTGTTGACTTGATTTTCTCTGATACCTGTACTTGATTAAAATAATTGTTGAAAGTTGCTTTCCTTTTATGAATATAGATATAAGAACCTATCGTAGCAGGTACCCCTGTATATGTTGGGGTACTTACTGATACAGGGTTATTATACAGCAAATCACTGTAAATCAGAGGTTAAGAAATTCCTCAGTGTGGATTTATGAGCACTGCTAAGATAAATAAGAACACTGACCATTTCTACTTAACAGAGTTAAATTTTGTTTTGTATTTCCCAATACATCTTAATCAGGTTCAGACTGCATTCTGCTGATGTTTCACAGGTTGTGAGTTAATTAATTACCTGAAAAAATAGCTCTATTAATTATGCTAGGCTGAAATTTGCCTTTTTGTGACTTCCAGCCGTAAGTATAAGGCCAGAATAAATTGGATACATATCGTACATAATAACTCGTTCAATATTTGAAGACTGTATGGCCTTTCAATATTAAAGGATGCTTTCTTTCCCGTCACTTGTAATATGTGTCGAGAATGTGAAGGAAGAGACTTCTAGGGTGTCAAATTCAACTATAGAAAGAGATCTTCAGAAAAGCACAAACCAACATTGGATATTTATGTTGTGTTTTACTTTTACTTAAGTTGTTAAACATTCCCCAGTTACACTTTTATCTGGTTCCCATTGCCCTCTGGAGATTTAGGGACCTGTGAGTGTGATGTCTCTAGCCTAGAGCACTCTGAGATTAAGCATCAGAGGTGGTACTTAAAATACAGGTCCTTCTGATGGGGTGCTTGGGTGTATGTACTTGGGCCCCAATTCCAAAATCACATTTTTTCTTTAAAAATCACATTTTTCCCTAACCTCAAAATACTATCTCAGGCAGTTTCTTCCCAGTCTAAGGACACAACCTGCTCCAGCAACAACTGTTATCTCCGTCCCTGATATAGAAGCTAGCTGCACCTATAGAACTCATTAGTCTGAACCAGCTGCATGCTGGCTGATCTGGCTTCACTGGGTCATAATGACACTACTGGCTGATCAGTTATATGTATCCTAGATTTAGATATACATATACTCCCTTACATTTATCTTGTCTAACAAGACACTGATGAGAGAAACCTGGTATTTCTGAACCAGCCTTGATCACTAATTGACTTAGTGACTTTTGGGCCTAAAACCACACCACTAGGTAGCCCCACCGTGGGCTATTTCCCAATGAACTCTGGGTAAAATACCTACACAGTAGATATCAAAGTGCATGTTCCTTTAAGAACTGACCACTCCTTAACCACTATTTAGTCTCACCCCAAAACACCTAGTTAGCATATTTTTCACATGTTTCCTATATAATATCCTGTAGAAACTTTCCCTGTACCCCTCTAAAGTTGCAAGTTCCTTAAAAACTCTTACCTGCTGAAAAGTGTAATTATCTTTACCTTGACTTCAACAGTGCTTGAGTTTGTGAATTCCTTCCAGGTGGCCTTCCCATGGTAACCTGGTCCCCTGCTTCCAGCCCTCATCATATATTTAGCACGCAGTGTGGGATACAGTCTGAGATCTCAAGCATTCTTCAATTCAAAGTAAAATTCCCCTCTCTTCCTCTTTCCCTTAAGCTTCCCAAGTTTTTCTCTCCCTCTCCTCACTCTACAGTTAAGGTTCACCTCCTTAAGTACCTAGGAAGGCTTACTGGAGCCTTTCACAGGGTCTGGCACTACCCCCTTGGAAACAATGAATACATTGTGAGAATCTGTGTAGGGTTACTTGTTCTTGGGATGCCCTGAAGTAAGCATATAAACCATAGGTGCTGTATTCCCCTTCCCCCTCTAAACCCATCAATAAGGCTTACAGGCAAAAGGATGGTCCAACTCATTCCCCATTGACCCCTAGCAAACTAGGTCTCTAAGACCATAAAGAACATGTTAACTGGCTTCCCTTATATGGTCTGGAGAGCCAAGTCAAAGGTCTGATTTTTGCAGAGAATTTCTGACAATACTCTCCGAGTTTTTGTATTCTTCTTTTCATTGTCTGTATAAGTGTTTTGAGAGTGTTTTAATGCAGCCAACTCCACTACAGCTGGATTTTGGAATGCAGTTATCACATTCCCTCCCCCTCTTCCCCTTTCTCTAATTACATCAGCATCAGAGGAGTTGATTGACAGGAGAGAGGAAGAGAGGAACAAATCTTAAACTACTTAGTTTATATGATTGCTAAAGGTAGTTTCATATCAGAAATAGAAAGAAATAAGACATGTGCAGTTTTAAAGGGGCTTTGATCAGAGACCACTAGAAGAAAGTAAGAATATAGGAAGGATAACTGCTTGGGTACAAAGTTTAAGGAAAGCATAAAAAGTCTTCAAATTTATGGAAAGTTGTTGGCAAAATTATCTCTCTCTCTTTCTACCTTCTAACTCTGGCCAGGTTGTGAAAGTAGGCAGAAAGACAAGAAATAAGTGGGGGACATTTATCCCCTCATATCAGAGAGGCAAACTGACTAGCATTTAATTGTTTCATGCCTCACCTAAAAGAGAAAAGTTTCTGTGTAATGGGAAATAACCAAAAGGCAAATGTATTCTGATCATATTTTAAGTGAAACGTGTTGCTCTTAATTTGATGTTTAAGATAGGTCAGAATTTATTATACTAGTTTTTTTATTAGTTTATTTATACTAGTAAATTAGGAAAATGCATAGATTTAGGGAAAAAGCACACCTCAGAGACAAAGCTTAGAATTCTCCAGTAGAGAGGAAGAGACTAGGTGCCACTGGATCTTTTTCCATAGTTTCCCTCACTTTGACTGGCAGATTCATAGTCCTATTTCAAAGAAGTTTTTAAGGAGTGGACACAGAAGTGGTTTACTTAAGTAAAAGAACCATTAAGCTCTTTCACCCTGTAGTCCTGACTCTGACCACCAAGCTAGGGCTGCAGTGAATTGTTAGAACAACTAAAAACATTTTAGCAGATTCTGTTAACTCCTCTCATCACAGATCAGATCAAGGGAAGAGAGTGCTAAAGAATAGTAGGGAATTTGAGTTATCCTTCCCCACCTAGCAAAAGAAAAGAGGGGGAGGCATAGCAGTTAAAATGGGACCCCACTGACAACAGCCCTGGGTCCCTGGGCACCCTGAAGCCCATCCCTCTAGGTAAACAGGAATTTCTCCTCTCAAATCCCCCAGTCCTTACTCCCATACCACCAGAGCTTGGAGCTTCTGCTCCAAGTTTCCCAAAGCTGAACAACCTCTATCAGGAAGCTCATAGATTCCTCAAGGACCCTCCTCTGTATCCACCAAATCCCCCTCCTCAATCACCCTCCAGACGTTTAATTCAGGTGCTGAACTTCACAATCTCTCAGCAATCTCTGGTCCTTAGTTCCTCTTTCTCCCCCTTCCCAAATCCCTGACTCCCCTAAAACCAGGCTCTGGCGGAGGATGGGCCAGAGCAGTACAAGATCACAAGCCAACCAGCTTCTGCATTTGGTAAGGTCAATGTTTTATTAATAATTTTTGCATGTGATGGTTTGGGAAATGAAATGAATGTCATCTAAACGTTGTTGTTTGTGTTACTATTGTGCTTCTACATTGCAGTAAAATTCTCTTCTATTGTAAAAATTGAATGACTGTGATCCAGCAATGGTGTTAGATAAAGCAATTTTTAATCTGAATTTTGTTGAAACTAAAAGATGTTGGAAAAATTTTTGTAAAAACCAGTTATGTTACTTTATCAGTCTTGCTAACCCTGCCTTATAATATTTTGTAACTGCCACTTAGAAAACCAGGTGTTTTCACCTTTGCCTGTAAAAGAAGGTACAACTAAAAAAATTTTGGTCTCATTTATGAAAGTTGTAAGATTGTTGATTAAGTTATTTGGGATTACTGTTTTAATGCTGAAACCTAAACTTGTTCATTGATTACTGTGCATAGAAAGGAGGGAATTGGGTGAAAACTTTATTTAGATTTTTTTCTGTCCATTCATAACAGTCCTCCTGTATATTGGCAGGCAGGGGCAATAGCACCGCTCTTCTCCCCTCCTCTCCTCACCTGGAGTCCATGCTAGTTCCTCTTATTTTGCAAACTTACAAAGGCCCCTGGAAACCATCCATGTGGGCAAGGTCATCAGTCCTAGGAAAGGAACTTGTTTGGGTTATGTAGCTCTTAAATGATGAATATGACTTACTCAGAGTTGTAATAGATAGAAAGGATTTTTAACAATTGGCTTTTACAACAAGACAAGTTTTAAATTTGAGAAGGAAAGATCTTAAATGGAATCCCTTATGTGTGTGAGTCCTGGTAAATCTTTATTGCTTATTGCAACTTCATGAGAATTAAAATAACTGTATCTGACTCTAATCTGTGATTGGTGAAACTTGCTATTTAAAGTAAAAGGCATTTGAGACCATAACTATTTTTGTTTTGAGTTTGAATTTTGGTATAGTTGTCTGAATTAAATTACTATCTGAGAGAAATGCCACAAGCTACTCAGAGGGTGTGTGATCCTGTACTGTTAACAGGTGAAGTTTGCATCTAGAAAGAGATAATTTTAGCCTCAATCTAGGACAGGCTCTCCTTGGCTCAGTTTCCCCATTGTGTTTCCTTAAAAATGAATGTTTCCCACATAACTATTTCTGATTCTGGCTATGAAACAGATACTACATGATTGGATAATTTCACTTTTATCTGAATTCAAACAGGGTCAAGGATGTTTTATCTTGTCTTATTTGATATGCCATATATTCCTGCATTTTTTCTTCTATAGCAAATTCCCATGATCAATAGCAAGTGACCACCAAAACATATGAACTTTTTTTGTGTTATCTTTCTGTGAAATCAATTATTTTTATCTAAAACTAGAATATATGCAGAAATTTATGTGAACTACTTAAGACGCACCTTAAGATGTTCCATTCTTTAAAAAGATATTAAAAATAGTATTTTCTGTGATCAGTCTCTTACTCTTATCAATGTGAGATTCCATTACAACACCTTTTTGACTAAAACGTTTTTGATACCTAGGAATTCTGCAATAACTAAGAATTTAGTTTGTTATAATACTTTGGGAATTCATATTACTTAAGGACATTTTTATAACAACTAAGTTTTAATGAATTTAATGTTAAAGGTTTATTTTTGCTTCAAGGTGAAAAGAGAGCTATCATTTTAAAAGTTTTCAACTAATTTTCTTTGTAAAAGGTTAGTGACTCTTTTAACCTTAGGCTAAATTTTAAATTGTTTTAAAGGAAAAGGAAATACTTTTAGAAGAAATGTTTTAAAAAGAAATCTCTCTTATAAGGCCTACTAAATTTTCATTTTCAAGACAATGTATTGCTAAATTAATGTAATGATCTATAAAGCAAAAGAGATCTTGCTATTTTGATCTGAATTTGTAATCATTCCATGGCCCAAGCAAGAATTAAAATTAGTATTTGAACTTATTATATGTAAAAAAAAAACAACTTAATTTCTAAAGCTTCTCTTCCAGAATGAATATAACCAAAGAAGGATAAACAAGACTGTGAGAAGATGTATATCTATTCAGTTGTAAGGTTCAAATTAGAAATCTCTTTTATTTAAAGCAGTACAGCTAAGTTAGTGAAGAGTAGTAACTTGTAAACTATCCTGTCTATGGTAGAAATATGAAGGATAGTGAAGCATTCTGAATAATGGATTCAAAAAACTTGGAAAGATGATTTTGTTAAAAATATGGAAATCAGACTAGAAGGTTTGGGGAAAATGGGGGTCATCCAAGCCGCTCATGTCCTTGGATAGTTACTAAGTATGTTGAGAGGATGTGAAGAACTTTGGCAGTATTCTCACACTCATTCCACTTCTAATCATTTTCTCCCTACTCCTTTTTGGTCCTTGCTTGGTTAATCTCTTTGCCAGATTTGTGTCTTCTAGGTTGAGTGTCATCTACTTGCAGATGACAGCTCAGACTGGGTACCATTCTCTCTATCCAAGACCATGACCAATCACTCTCTGAACCTGGCATCAGCCAAGTTCCCAACATGGGTTACAGGCCCAACCCCTTGAATGGCAGAATCTGTAAGGCAGGAAAAGCTCTATGCCCACTCTCAGTTTGAAGCAGTTTCAGAATCTAAGACTTCATCCCTTGTCCACAAAAGATTTTCGGTCCCATCTGTTTAAGGGGGGAATGATGAGGAGTTTGAGTGCATGTGCTTGGACCCCAATTTTAAAATCACATTTCTCTTTAAAAATCACTTTTCTCACTGGCTTCAAAATACTATCCCAGGCAGTTTCTTCCCAGCCCAAGGGCACTGCCTGCCCCAGCAACACCCATTATCCCCCTTCCTGACACAGCAGTGAGTTGCACCTATAGGAATGTATTAGTTTGAACCAACTGTATGCTGGCTGATCTGTCTGTGCACTGGATCATAACGACATTTACTACTCACTGACCAATCATGTGTATCCTAGATTTAGACATACATACACTCCCTTACATTTATCTTGTCTAACAAGACATCGATGAGAGCAACCTAGTATTTCTGGTATTTCTAAGCCAGCCCTCACCACTCATTGACTTAGTGACATTTCAGGCCTAAAACCACACTCCAGGTAGCCTCCCCTTTGGGCTATCTCCTGATGAACTCTGGGTAAAATACTGCACAGTAGATACCAAAAGTGCATGTTCCTTTAAGAACTGACCACTTCTTAACCACTCCCTAATTCTACCCCAAAACACCTAGTTAACACATTTGTCACATGTTTCCTATATAATATCCTGTATAAACTTTCCCTGTACCCCTCTAAAGCTGCATGTTCCCTAAGAACTCTTGCTTGCTGAAAAGTATAATAAATCTTTACCTTGATCTCAATAATGCTTGAGTCTGTGAATTCCTTCCAGGCAACCTGTCCCTAGTACCCTGATCTTTGTGGGGGTATCACCATCTCCCCTTCCAACCCTCATAACTTCCTTACCTCTCTATTCATTACAACACATGGTATCTAGGGGGAGTGCCAAAGCTTCCTTTTTTTTTAATACTATGTGTAGAGGAAGATCATTAATGGTGAACTGCATTAAATACATCTAGTCAGAAAAGTCAGTATTTTTGGAAATGTACTGAGAAAGCCAGATTTAGCCTAAAGTATTCAAGATCTCTCATAGAATGTAAAAGAGCTTGTCAAGAAATACTAATGTAATTCCAAACTACAGCCCTGCCTTCTCTCTCCCCTCCTTGACCCTACTGTGGCCAACCACAGTCACACAATTCCACATACTTGATGTAAGGAGGCTGCTCAGTTGGACTTTGTGAGCTAATTCTAAAGGGTAATATGAGTCTAAACATATTATAAATATTCCATGTTGCTTTTTCTGAATGTAATCAATGTTTCTTGACCTGAGAAATCATGGAATGATGCCAGCACCATTCCAGATTACTACTGAGGAACATGGCTTTCATTTTCATTGACACAGAATAAGCACATCCCTTTTCTCCTCCATGTGGAATTGGCCAAGTAATAACAACTCTGGACCTCAGTGAGGTCACATGTCAAATGAGGGCTTTAGACCCTCTCAAGTCTGCTTCTGGCTCTCCACATGGGAGAAGGCAGGAGGTGTTCATGTTTAGATTTCCCTACTGAACATGACATTGTTCTTTCTTCCTTAATTCCATTCCCCATAAGTTGCACAAAGTCCAACACCACAGAGATGGAACCCTGATCCTGAGCCATGCACCATAAAACAAGGGCCAGCTGGGGAGAGTGTTGAGGGGTGGGGCATTTGGCTTCTAGCATTTAACTTGCCCCAAGGCTACTAGAATAGAGTCCCTTAGACAAGGATCAAACTGACTAAGGAGAACGGGCTAGGAGGGAGACCCTTTGAAATTGGCATCAACCTCAGCCAGCACCAGACCAGGTGGTCTTGACCATGCAAGATTGGCTAAAAGGATAATGGACTTTGGAACCTCTTGGAGTGGAGTTCTCCTGTGTGATGAGACCCCCCAGTGTGCCTCCCACCCTCAAGCTCAATCCTACCAGTGAGAAGAGGGCAGAGCTGGCAACAAGGGATCTCAGGGTCCTTGGGGCTTGCAGGAAGAGGACAGAGCAGGAAAATGGAGCTCTCAGGGTCCTTGGGGCTAGTAGGTTAACCCCAACCCATCTACTCAGGCCTTGCCAAAGGCTCTGCGGCTTCCATCTTGACTCCTTCCCCTCTTTCCCTGCCCCCCAGGTTTCCACAGGTAAGATAGATCAATTGCCCTAACTTCTCAAAGGCTTGGCAGTTGGGGAAGGCCCCAAGGTTCCATGGAACTGGTAGGGATACACCCAGGATTCTCATGCCACACCAATGTAGGCAAAACAGAATTTCTGGTATGAAGAAACATGACCCACAAATCTGGGATTTTTTGGTAAAAAACAATAACTGGAGCAAAATCTGCCATAGTCCATCTGTGGAGAAGGCACTCAGATGGGCCACAGTTTACTCTTATATACTCCAGAGAAAATTTTTCTTTTACCACGAATCTCAAAGAAACAAATCATCTTATATCCACCGAAAAAATCCTAGTGTGCCATGTGCTTTCTGGAGGACCCTTTGTAGATGGTATTCTCAACTGAGAAAGGTGCCTTCCTTCAAGTATTGTCTAATTAATAATTTCTGCTAATTTAGAGAGAACTTTCCTTCAACTAACTCTGGATCAATTTTAACAAACATACAAGAAGTATTTTGTTGACTCTGTTATGTTTCTCTATTGAAGATAAATGAGTTCTTGAGATTGGCCACTTAAATCATTTTCCCCTTTTGTACTTTGTGGGTGTGAAAATAATTGTTTAGTTTTCTCTGAAAAATATTCTGCAAAACGTTTCTCAAGTCTTACCTCTAAGCTTTCTGTTCCGAGTAAAGATGTGTAACTTACCTAAACTTTCAGAGATCTAAAACAACTGAACAGTTGTTCAGAATAAACTGTTCCCACTATGTAGTTAGAACAGAACTGCAGCTCCCAAAAGTGGAATAGAATGCCAACCATTACATAACTGCCAAATAGCAGTAGCAGGTCTGAGAATTGAGAGCTATTTTAACGATGTTGAGTCTAGCCCTCTTTCTGCTATGCTACGCTATGTCTTTCATGCACTAAAGGTCTCTCCCTCTGATACTTTGTCATGATGGAGGTGACCCTATGTTCTCTAGGCTGGACATCAGGTTGGAAAGGTTTTAAATAAAGATTATGTCACAGATAATTACCCCATAAACACATTGAGTTCAGAGATGCTCATCATCAAGTGAATGACTACTAGCTCATGAATATTTTTGGCCACAGTGATTAAATAAGACTTTAGGTCATTTATACAGAGGGTCCCAAAAGATTTCTGGGATTCCTGGTATAGTACTCTACTGTTTGCAAAGCACCCTGTTTATATGGAGTCCCAAAAGTTTCCATCCAGTTTGAAGCTTTAATAGAAATTTTGCAGCTTAAAATGGAGATTTTGGGGATATGCTGGATGATCAGATGTGTGCCCCTCAGTAACAAGGTGGGCTCAAAATGCAAGATTTTCATCCCACCCCCACTTTATAGCTTCAGAGATGAAGAATGAGAGAGGGTTAGTGTTTTGCTTACAAACACCCAGGTAGGAGAGCAGGAGTGACAGAACATTCATGGAGTGAGGCCTTTTTCATTCTGAGCCCATCTTCTCTTTCCACTACATTATCATTGCCTTATCATCCACTAAGGATTTGAGTAGAAGTTACAACCTGTTTCCGTGGAGGAAGTACCCCCAGTGAAGAAAAGGCATATCTTTTGAAGGAATAAAGAAAGTTCATCTCTGCTTCTCTTCTACTAGTTTTAAACTTCCCTATAGATCTCCTAAAATGTATATTTCTTTAGATTATTTTTACAATTTCTTTAATGATTCTCTAGTAGCAGGCATTTCTTTTTGCCTTCCCAGTTTTGCTCCAATCTCACAAAGTGTTTCAATGTAAATTTTAACTTATCCAGGCTAAATGTGGATGCTGGCATAATTTTCCCTGTCCCATCTTCTCCATACTCTTTCTTTTCAAATATATGTATGCAGTCATTCACAGTGGTCTATACCATATCTTGATTATGATCAATGCATATGAAAATCTTGTCCAAGTGAAGAAGAAACTGAGGAACTAAGCTGGAAGTGATCAGAATGACCTTTCTGTTCCCTTCCCTTGTTCACTCAAGCTCCTCTGTAGTAGCATAAGAAGATGGTGAACTTCCAGAAGTACTCCTGCTCCAGATGCACCTCCTCCTCTTCAGAGCACTGGTTGCTACCCATCCTTCCCCATTTTCCCTCCCCCTGCACTGAGAACAACACCTCCATATACTTGCGCTCCCATCTTTCACCTCCTGGCTCCTCCTTTCTGCTCTCCATCACCTCCCCCACACAGGTCCTAATAGATGAGGAGATTCCCTCATGGTGTTGCTGAGGCAAGCATGGAACATTGGGTCCTCCTGTCAAGCTCAAGCTCAGCCCACATTTGTGTTTTTTTTTGGTTCCCCAGTACCCAGTTCCTACCCATCCCACATCCCCCAGCTTTACTTTTATATTGACCATTGGAAAAACTGTCAAAATAACACATGGATAAAAATTTGGTTAACTTGTCTCTTAACTAAATAAAAAAATGTCAACTGAAAGGATTTCTACAAGACTTCTTGAGGGCAGGAATTCCACCTAGTTAAAATTCCTCCACTGATATGTCTGGAAAATTACTGATTTATATCTGCTGGACTAATAGATACATAAACTCACTCAGTTTAGCAAGAAAGGATGGAATCACCAAAAAAAAAAAATTAAGAGATGCTTGTTACTCTAATGCAGCACTCTCAAACTTACAACAAACGTTACACACATATATCTCATTTATTCCCTGCAACTCACAAAACAGACAGGGCATACTGTCTCCATTTTACAGATGAAGATTAGAAAAGTTGTCAGGGTCACATCACAAAATTAATAAATAACAAAATCAAGACTTGAACTTAAAAATTGCTTAAAAATTAGCGCAAAACAAAGCTAATACTTTTCAATGAGAAAAAAAATTGACCTTGAAAATTTCTGTGTTTAAAAAAAATGACTTTTGGGGATGGAGCCAAGATGGTGGAGTGAGAGCAACTACTCACCTAAGCTCTTAAACAAACTCCTTCAGATACCTCTTAAGGAGAGAATCTGATCAAACTTTGGAGGTGCAGAATCCAATAGGAGACAGACTGTGGCAGATTCACAGTCCATGACAGACTAGAAGGTTGATGGGAAGGATCTGTTCCGAAGGGGTGAGCCTACAGCGCAGCCTGTCCAGCGCAGCAGAGCAAGAGGGCTCTGGGAAAGCCTGAGGCAGCAGCAGGCAGGACCATGGAACAGGAGCCCAGGGTGAGAGACCAGCAGATCCGAGCGAGTGACAGTTGCAGAGCCCCAGATAGCAGCCATCACAGCTCCTCAGACTTTCAGCCCGCAGATTAAACATCTGTAAGTCACCTACTTGAACTTCTGGGAACCAGGATAGTGGAGTGATCAGTAAATGCTCTCTCCAGCCCCCTTGATGACCTCAAAAGAATGATAAAATATTCCCCCAGAAAAATCCTGGATCAGCAGAGATAGCTGAAGAGGCAAACAATCTCATAACACCTGATGCTAGGAAAATAGCTAAGGGGGATTCCTCCTACTGTGGCAGAAGTGAACCGGAAGGAGAGGAGATCTAGGGTGGTGGAAACTTGCATTAGGATCCAGGCAAGCCTCAGTGCTAGGAGAGGAGCCCCAGGAGGGGTGGAAACTCATAATAGGATTCAGGCATGCCTCAGCACTCCAGGGGAAACAGGAAGATAGTAGGGCAGCTGGGATCACCACCCCCTGAGTTTGACTTAGCCTCAGCTCAACTGAGGAAAACTCCCTTGACCAGACTACCTCTTCCCCATGCTTAACAAACTAATCCCAGGGCTGATGGGGAAACACAAAACAAAAAGATAAAAAGACACCTGCCCTTAGTTTTTTCACACCAGTCAGCTCAACACTAAGTTCTTCAGTTTCTACTTGAAAGAATCAGAAGCCACAACACACAATCACCATCATAAGCAAGAAAAAGTAAAACAAGGGTGAAAAACCATCAAATCTTTCTATAGGGACAAAGACCAAAACACAAATACCAAAGAGGTCATTAGTGAGACTGTACTTCCATCTGAAACTTCAGAAGGGACTATGAACTTCTCATATCCACAAATAGTTCTCCTGGAATAGCTGAAGAAGGAAATAGAAGAGAAACTGGCCAATGATTTTAAAAATATGAAAAAGGAATTCCATGAAGAGAATTTCTCTTTGAAAAGGAAAATTGAAAAAATAGAAAAGGAAATTCAAAAACTAACTGGAGAAAATAATTCCTTAAAAGGAATAATTGGACAGATGGAAAAGGAGATGCAAAAGTTAACTGAAGAAAACAATTTGATAAAAATTAGAATTGGGCAAGAAGAAACTAATGACTCTATGAGACAGCGAGAATCAGTCAAACAAAATCTAAAGAATGAAAAGATAGAAGAAAATGTAAAATATCTAATTGGAAAAACCAAATGACCTGGAAAAAGATCCAGGAGAGAAAATTTAAGAATTATTATCCTGACAGAAATCCATGATGAAAGAAAGAGTCTGGACAAAATCTTCCAGGAAATCATCAAGGAAAACTGCCCTGAAGAGCTAGATACAGAGGGCAAAATAGTCATTGAAAGAATCCATCATTCACCTCTCGAAGGGGATCTCAAACCCAAAATCCCTAGAAATATTTTTGCCAAATTCCAAAACTATCAAGTGAAGGAGAAAATACTACAGGCAGCCACAAAGAAACTATTCAAATATCCAGGAGTTATAGTCAGGATCACACAGGACCTTGCAACTTCTACATTAAAAGATTGTGGGAATTGGAATCCGATATTCCATAAGGCAAAGGAGCTGGGACTACAACCAAAGATCAACTACCAAGCAAACTTCAACATAGCACTTCAGGAAAGGAGATGGTCATTCAACGAAGTAAGAGATTTCCAGACCTTCCTGACAAAAATGCCAGAACTTAAATAGAAAATTTGATCTTCAAATGCAGGTCTCAAGAGAGGCATAAAAAGGTAAATGGGGGAAAAAAAACAAAAACTTGTTACTCAGTTGGGACAAACTGTTTACCTCCCTATAAGGGAAGATGATACCTGTAATCTTGAGAATTGTACAACTATTATGAAATATAAAAGGGATATGCATATATGGAATGGGTATAAAGTAAATGATGTGATAATAAAAATGTGATTTAAGCATGGAAAGGGATTGTAACAGGAAGTGTGAAAAGAAGGAAGCAGAAAATGGGAAATGACATCTTAGGAAGAAGTACAAATTTATATTATAGTAGAGGGAAAGAGGGGAGGGAGATGAGCGTAGTTTGAGAGGTACTGTCATGTGATTTGGTGCAAGGAGGGAATGATAAACTTAAGTATATAATTCGAACTAGCTCTATAAGCAGTAGGAAGGGAAGGGGGAAGAAAGGGGAGGGGAAGCTAAAAGGGGGGAAAGAAGCAGTAAGGGTAAAGGGGAGTAAAAGGTAGGGGGTATAAAAGAAGGAAGGGAAGGCTGCAAGAGGTAGTGGTGAAAAGTGAAAGCTTGAGGAGGGAAAAGGAGATGAGAGAACTAAAAGCACAAATGGTGGGAAAGATGATGGAGGGAAGGACACGGATTGTAATCATAACTGTGAATGAGAATGGAATGAACTCTCCCATAAAACAGAGAGAGATAGCAGAATGGATTAAAAGCCATAATTCAAAAATATCTTGTTTAGACGAAACACATTTGAAATGGGGAAATACACACAGGGTAAAGGTAAAAGGTTGGATCAGAATATATTGTGCTTCAACTGATGTGAGAAAAGCAGGGATAGCAATCCTAATCTCAGACAAAGCAAAAGCAGAAATAGATCTAATTAAAAGAGATGAGGAAGGAAACTATATATCTTGCTAAAAGACACCATAGACAATGAAGAAGTATCATTACTAAACAAGTATGCTCCAAGTGGTATAGCATCCAGGTTCTTAGAGGAGAGGCTGGGGAAGCTGAAGGAAGAAATTGACAGCAAAACTATACTAGTGGGGACCTCAATATCCCCCTCTCTGAACTTGATAAATCTAACCTTAAAATAAAAAAAAAGAGATTAAGGAAGTAAATAAAACTCTGGACAAGGTAGGTATGATAGATCTCTGGAGAAAACTGAATGGGAATAGAAAGGAATATACCTTTTCTCAGAAGTACATGGCACATATACAAAAATTGATCATGTACTAGGACATGAAAACCTCACAATCCAGTGCAGAAAGATAGTGATAGTCAATGCATCCTTCTCAGGTCATAATGCAATACAAATTATATGTAAGGAAAGGCCATGGAAAGATAAGCCAAAAATCAATTGGAAACTAAAAAATCTAATCTGAACGAATGAGTGGGTTAAGCAACAAATCATAGGAACAATCAACAAAATCATTCAAGAGAATGACAATAATCAGACAACCTACCAAACCTTATGGGATACTGCAAAAGCAGTTCTTAGGGGAAGTTTTATATATTTGAATGCCTACATGAATAAAATAGAGAAAGAGGAGGTGAATGAATTGGGCATGCAACTGAAAAAGCTAGAAAGAGAACAAATTGAAAATCCCCAATTCAAAATACTGAAAACCAAAGGAGAGATTAATAAAATTGAAATTAAGAAAACTAATCAATTAATAAATAAAACCAACAGATTTTTTTAAAAAAAACTAATAAAATTGATAAACCTTTGGTCAATTTGAGAAAAAAAGAAAGAACATCAAATTACTGATATCAGAAATGAAAGGGGTGAACTCACCTTCAACAAGGAGGAAATTGAAACAATAGAAATTAGAAATTACTTTTGCCCAACTTTATGCCCATAAATTCTACAATCTAAATGATACAGATGAATATTTTAAAAATACAAATGGCTCAGATCAACAGAAGGAGAAGTTGAATACTTAAACAACCCCAAGTCAGAAAAATATATTGAAGAAGCCGTCAATGAACTCCCTAGGAAAAAATTTCCAGGGCCAGATGGATTAACAAGTGAATTCTATCAAACATTTAAAGAACAGTTAATTCCAATACTATGTAGACTATTTTTGAAAACTGGGAAATAAGGAGTCCTTCCAAATTCTTTTTTCTGACACAACTATGGTTTTGATACCTAAACCAGGAAGAGACAAAACAGAAAAAGAAAATTATAGACCAATTTCTCCCATGAATATAGATGCAAACATTTTAAATAAGATTTTAGCAAAATGAATATAGCATCTTCTCATGAGAATAATACATTATGATCAGGTAGGATTCATATCAGGAAGGCAAGGCTGATTCAATATTAGGAAAACTGTTAGCATTATCGATCATATCAACAACAAAACTAACAAAAACAACATGATTATCTCAATAGATGCAGAAAAAGCTTTTGACAAAATACAACACCCATTCCTATTAAAAACACTGGAGAACATAGGAATGAAGGGAATTTTCTATAAAATAATAAGCAGTATCTACCTAAAACCTTCAACAAGCTTTATATGGAATGGAGATAACTAGATGCATTTCCAATAATACAAGGGGTGAAAAAAGGATGTCCATTATCACTACTATTATTCAATATGTTACTAGAATGTTAGCTGCAGCAATAAGAGAATATAAAGAAACTGAAGGAATAAAAATAGACAAAGAACAAACTAAGATATCACTCTTTGCAGATGATATGATGATATACTTAGAGAATCCTAGAGAGTCAAGTAAAAAATTACTTGAAATAATAAACAACTGAGGAGCTAAGATGGCGGAGTAGAAAGACTCACATATGCTAGCTCTGACTCCACAGCCTATAAATTTCCTGTAAAAAGAACTCCCCACAAGTTCTGAAGCAGTGCAAGCTGTGCAGCAATGGAGGGGAGGAGATTTCCGTTCCAGAAAGCCCTGAAAAACTGGCACCAAAGGTCCATCACACACTGGTCAGCATAGCCCAGCCCTGCCCTGGCTGCATGGCCCCGAGAGGAGCAGATCCAAGCAGGCTTAAGGGAGGGAACCTCCAGCGGCCACAAGGTCCCTCCACCCACAGGCGCACAGGTCAGTGAGAGAGACTTCTGGGATGGCCGAGAGGGGAGCGGGGTGTCTCCATAACTCAGGCACCCTCAGGAGGAAGCAGCAGAGGCAGTGGCAGCCAGGGGCTCCTGGAGCAGACAGGAGCTCAGGGTCATTACTGAAGATCTCTGCAAAACCCCCCTGAGGGAACTGAGCCTGAGAGGTAGCCTGCCCCCACCTGAGCACCAGAACTTAAATTCACCTTGAATAGCAGCCACGCCTGCCACTGAAAGCCCTCAGGCTGGGAAGCAGCATTTGAATCTCAGAGCACAAGCAGTAACTGGGTAGGGATGAAGAAGAATCTCAGAAGCCAAGTAAGTGACTGGGAAAATGCCCAGAAAAGGGAAAAAAAAAAAGACCATAGAAGGTTACTTTCTTGGTGAACAGATGTTTTCTCCTTTCCTTTCTGATGAGTAAGAACAAAGTTTACCATCAGGGAAAGACATTGAAGCAAAGGCCTCTGTACCCCAAACATCCGAAAGAGATATCCAATTGGCTCAGGCCATGGAAGAGCTCAAATAAGATTTTGAAAATGAAGTTACACAGGTGGAGGAAAAACTGGAAGAGAAATGAGAGAGATGCAAGAAAAGCAGGAAAAACAGGTCAATACCTTGCTAAAGGAGACCCAAAAAAATGCTGAAGAAAATAAAACCTTGAAAAATAGGTTAACTCAATAGGCAAAAGAGGTTCAAAAAGCCAATGAGGAGAAGAATGCTTTCAAAAGCAGAATTAGCCAAATGGAAAAAGAGGTTCAAAAGCTCACTGAAGAAAATAGTTCTCTCAAAATTAGAATGGAACAGATAGAGGATAATGACTATATGAGAAACCAAGAAATCATAAAACAAAACCAAAAGAATGAAAAAATGGAAGAGAATGTGAAATATCTCATGGGAAAAACAACTGATCTGGAAAATAGATCCAGGAGAGACAATCTAAAAATTATGGGACTACCAGAAAGCCATCATCAAAAAAGAGCCTAGACATCATCTTCCATGAAATTATCAAGGAAAACTGCCCTGATATTCTACAACCAGAGGGCAAAAGCAGTACTGAAAGAATCCATCGATCACTACCTGAAAGAGATCCAAAAAGAGAAACTCCTACGAACATTGTGGCCAAATTCCAGAATTCCCAGGTCAAGGACAAAATATTGCAAGCAGCTAGAAAGAAACAGTTCCACTATTGTGGAAATACAATCAGGATAACACAAGATCTAGCAGCTTCTACATTAAGGGATCCAAGGGTCTGGAATATGATATTCGAGAAGTCAAAGGAACTAGGACTAAAACCAAGAATCACCTAGCCAGCAAAACTGAGTATAATGCTTCAGGAGAAAAAATGGTCTTTCAATGAAACAGAGGAATTTCCAGCATTCTTGATGAAAGACCAGAGCTGAAAAGAAAATTTGACTTTCAAACACGAGACTGAGAAGAAGCATGAAAAAGTAAACAGCAAAGAGAAGTCATAAGGGACTTACCAAAGTTGAACTCTTAACATTCCTACATGGAAAGACAATATTTGTAACTCTTAAAACTTTTCAGTATCTGGGTAGTTTGTGGGACCACAAACACATACACACACATACACACACACAGGTACACGCATGTGTGTGCACACACATACACACATGAACGCACACACACAGAGACAGAGAGCACAGAGTGAATTGAATAGGATGGGACCATATCTTAAAAGAAATTAAGGTAAGTGGTGAGAGAGAAATGTAATGGGAGGAGAGGGGGTGAAATGGAATGGGGCAAATTATATCTCATTCAAGAGGCAAGCAGGAGACTTTTTAGTGGAGGGAAAAAGAGGAGAGCTGAGAAAAAAACAAGAAGTTTACCCTCATCACATTCGACTAAATGAAGGAATAAAATGCACACTCATTTTGGTATGAAAACCTATCTTACAATACAGGAAAGTGGGGGAGAAGGAGATAAGCAGTGTGTGTGGGGGGGATGATGCAAGGGAGGACAATGGGAGGAGAGAGCAATTTGAAGTCAACACTCAGGGAGGGACAGGATCAAAAGACAGAATAGAGACAATGGGGGGCAGGATAGGATGGAGGGAAATACAGTTAGTCTTACACAACATGACAATTATCGAAGCCATTTGCAAAGCTACACAGATATGGCCTATATTGAATGGCCTGCCTTCCCAAAGAGAATGGGTGGGGAGGGAAGGATAGGGAGAATTTGGAACTCAAAGTTTTAGGAACAACTGTCACATATTGTTGTTGCTACTAGGAAATAAGAAATACAGTCAATGGGGAATAGAAAGTCATCTGGCCCTACAGGACAAAAGAGAAGATGGGGACAAGAAAAGGGAGGGATGATAGAAGAGAGGGTAGATTGGTCATAGGGTAAATTAGAATGCTCAGTTTATTGTGGTGGGGGGATGGGACAAATGCGTGGAAAATTTGGAACCCAAAATTTTGTGAAAATGAATGTAAAATGTTAAATAAATAAATTTATATTTTATTTAAAAAAAAGAAATAATAAACAACTATGGCAAAGTTGCAGGTTACAAAATGAACCCACACAAATCTTCTGCATTGCTATATATTAGTAACAAAGTCCAACACCAAGAGATAGAAAAAGAAATCCCATTTAAACCTAGGGTAGACACTATAAAATAGTTGGAAGTTTACCTGCCAAAACAAACCCACGGACTATATGGACACAATTACAAGACACTTTTTGCACAAAAAAAGTCAGATCTAAGTAAATGGAAAAACATCAGTTGCTCATGGGTAGTCTGAGCCAATATAATAAAAATGACAATTCTGCCTAAAGTAATTTACTTACTTAGTGTCATACCATTAAACTAGCAGATAATTATTTTTCCAAAACTAGATAAAATATCAAAATTCATCTGGAAGAACAAAAAGTCCAGAATATCAAAGGGACTAATGAAAAGAAATGCTGTGGAAGGTGGTCTAGAGCTACCAGATCTCAAATTGTATTATGAAGCAGCAATTAACAAAACCACTTGGTCCTGGCTAAGAAACAGAAGGGTAGACAAATGGAACAAGCTAGGTACTCAAGAAACAGGAGGCAATGAATATAGCAATCTCCTGTTTGATAAACCCAAGGACCCCGATTTCTGGGATAAGAACTCACTGTTTGACAAAAACTGCTTGGAAAACTGGATAACAGTGTGGCAGAAACTAGACATAGACCAATGCCTGACACCACACACAAGAATAAAGTCCAAGTTGGTACACGATCCAGGTATAAAGACTGATACCATCGACAAATTGGAAGAGCTAGGAATAGCATATGCCTCAAGTTTATGGAGTAGGGAAGAATTTTTGACTAAAGAAGAGAGAGAAAGTGTTATGAAGTACCAGGTGGATAGTTTTTGTTACATTGAACTGAAAAGTTTTTGCACAACCAAACCCAATGCAACCAAAATTCGAAGAGAAGTAGTATATTGGGAAAGCATTTTTACATCTAGTCCTGGGGATAAAAGCCTCCTTTCTAGAATATATAGAAAACTGAGTCAAATGTACAACAATACATGTCATTTCCCAATTGATAAATGGTCAAATGATATGAACAGGCAATTTTCAGAGGAAGAAATTAAAGGTATCTCTAATCATATGAAAAAATGCTCTAAATCACTTTTGATTAGAGAGATGCAAATCAAAACAACTCTGAGGTACTAAATCACACCTATCAGATTGGCAAAGATGATAGAACAGGAAGATGATAAATGTTGGACAAGATATGAGAGAGTTAGAACACTAATTCATTGTTGGTGGAGCTGTGAGCTCCTCCAACCATTCTGGAGAGCAATATGGAACTATGCCCAAAGGGCTACAAAAATTTGCATACCCTTTTACCCAGCAATATCGCTTCTAGGATTGTACCCTCAAGAGATTATAAAAATGAGAAAGGGTCCCACATGTACAAAAATATTTATAACAGCACTCTTTGTAGAGGCCAAAAACTGGAAATCAAAGGGATGCCCATCAATTGGGGAATGACTGAATAAATTATGGTATATGAATGTAATGGAATACTATTGTGCCATAAGAAATGATGAACAAGAAGACTTCAGAGAAGCCTGGGAAAGACTTATATGATGTGATGGTGAGCAAAAGGAGCAGAACCAGGAGAACCCTGTGCATAGCAACAACCGCAGTGTACAAGAGGTTTTTTTCTTGTGGACTTGGAACTTCAGAGCAATGCAAGGACTTAAGCAAAAATTCCCAATGGTCTTCTAAGGTAAAATGCCTTTGACATCTAAAGAAAGAACTATGGAATTTAGTTGGAAAATGTAGTAGATCATTGTGTGTGTGTGTGTGTGTGTGTTATGTTTTGGTTTGTTATATGATTTCTCCCATTAATTTTAGCTTTTCTATACAGCTTGACTATAGTGAAAATGTATTCAATAGGAATGCATGTATAGATCCTACATAGAATTGTATGCTGACTTGGGGAGGGAGGGGAGATGTGGGGGATAGGTAGAGGGAAAAAAAATCTAAGTTTTATGGTAGCGATTGTAGAACACTAAAAATAAAGAAAATTAATATAAAAAAATCTTCTGTGTTCATTGTTTCTTCGCAACCATATAGATGGGTGGGCATGGAAGAGAGTTTAGATCCTTGGAGGGTGTCAGAGAAGGCAATTTCTAACAAGTCTTACCTATCCAGAAAAGCTTTGAAGTATTGAACTTATGGCATTTTGGCCCAAGATATTTTGAAAGGGAATAATTGAGGGAAGTTAAGATACTTGCCCAGAGACACAGAGAGAAAATTATACTTAAAGTATAACTGGACTTAGAATGACCTTCTTGCCTTCTCTATAAGTTTAGTTTACCCCATGTTATAATAGGCATGATTTAGGAATCTTTCGTTCAATTTTATGTTTGTGTCAAAACACCTCCAATTTCTGCAACACCTCTCTAGAAAATGTCCTCCTGACCGCCCCTTTCACTTCATTGTTCCTCAGGCTATAGATGATTGGGTTTAACATTGGAGTGATGACTGTGTAGGACAGTGATACCATCTTCTTACTCTCAGGAGATTGAGTGGACTTTGGTCTTAGATAAGTTAGACTTGCTGTCCCATAGAAGAGGGATACCACAATTAAATGGGAAGAACAAGTAGAAAAGGCTTTCTGGCGGCCAGTAGCAGAGGGCATTTTCAGGATGGTTGTGATAATGCGGGTGTATGAAACCAAGATAAGGGAGAAGGGGAACATGATGAAGAGGAGAGTAGAGGCCAATGCCTGCATCTCATACATGGTTGTGTCCTGAGAGACCAGCTTCAAAACAGGTGGACCATCACAAAAGAAGTGGTGCACAGTATTTTGTCCACAGAAAGTAAGGGCCATCATCCAAGCTGTTTGCAGCATAGACACAGGGACACCAGAAAGCCAAGACCCTACTGCCATTAAGTTGCACAAGCCTCGGTTCATGATTAGTGGGTATCGGAGAGGGTTACAAATGGCCACATAACGATCATATGCCATCATGGAGAGGAGAAAGCACTCAGAACTGCCAAAGAAGAAGAAGAAATACATCTGTGTACCACAGCCTATGAAGGAGATGGTTTTCTTTGTAGATACCAAGTCCACTAGCATCTTGGGTACTATAACCAAAGAAAAGCAAACCTCTAAGAGTGATAGGTTACGGAGGAAGAAGTACATGGGGGTTTGAAGAGCAGGGTCCACACTAGTTACTGTGACAATGAGGAAGTTGCCCACCAAAGTGACTGAATAAATTATCAGAAACAGAATAAAGAGGCAAACTTGCATTTCAGGATTGCTGGTGAACCCCAGAAGGAAAAACTCGGTGATTCTGGTCTGATTCTCACAAGTCATTTCTCAGTCTTGTCTCACTAGATGACCAGATTTTGTGCTTGTTTCTCATGCCTCTTAAGGGCAATTAGCATATCCAATGGACAGAGCACTGGGAGTCAAGAAAACCCAAATTCAAATTCAACCTTAGGCATTTGCTAGTTTTGTGTACTTAGGAATCTCTTTCTGCTTCCATGTCTTCAACTGTAAAATAGAGATAATAATAGTACCTACTCTCCAAGTTTGTTATAAGGATTAAATAATATGATATCTGAAAAATATTTAACACAGTGCCTGGCACATAGTAAAAATTTAATAAATGCTTGTTTCTTTCTTTCATGGTTCATTAAAAACAAAACATATGAACAGAAGGGGGAAACGAGAGAATTGTTTCTGCTCCCACTTCACAATCACACTCTATTGCATCTCTGAGGGTCAGTAGAACTGTTTGGAAAAGTTTTGGTCCAAAAATAATGAATGGATAGAAAAACTGAAAACACGATGACCACAGAAAGTACTTTTCCCCTCTCACTGGTGAACTGCCATTCTCAGTTATCAGAAACTTGAATCTTGTAAAAATAAGAAAAAGGAAGATGGTTAGATTAAATTTCATTACACACATTCAGCTAGCATTTCCCTAGATGTGTAGGATGCATTAAAGATGCTATTCTAGTGAAATCAGCAAAAATACTCATGCAATCCAGAGTTGGAAAGGATTTTAGGGTCACATGATCCAAAAACTGTAACTTACCCAAGGTTACATGGCAGGTATTATGTGGCAGAATCAAATTGTCTGACTTCGACTCCAATTCTCTTTCAAATGTATCATCCTGTCCTTACAGTTTTCGCATATTATAAAAATCATGAAGAAAAGAAGTTACTTATCCAGAATATGAGATATCTGAAATAGTTTAAATAGAAAATGCCAACTAAGTGTTAGCTGATGAATATTTTTCCCTTATTCTTTCCAACAGAAAGTTTATTATTATTATTATTATTATTATTATTATTATTAGTCCTTTTCTTTAAACATGGGAAAAGTTTGTATTTTTTTTGGTTCCAATAAATGATTTCATTGATACAGTGTAGTTAGTACTAGTTAGTACTAGTAGTTAGGGGGTACTTTGACTATCAAGGGTTTCTGCAGGTCCACCTTCTAAAAGAAAAATTATCCTGTAGTTAAACCCAAAACCCACTATGTTCTTCTGTCATGTAAATACAGAGGTCGATCCCATAAAGTTTAAAGAATTCTAACCAACCACAATGTTCCTTTTGAGTGGATCACAGGAAAGATTTTTTTAAATTATCAACTGGTTAACTTTAATCACCACTGAATCAATAGATTCTACTGCAAAGTATGGCTTTGTGATGCCAGGAAAGGAAAAATTATGTATGTGCTTCCTTTATAGTCAAAATGCTTGCAATATTTTTCTGTTTCAAAAAGCAGAAACATAAAACCCTGAGAACTTGTGCCTAAATACAACAGTTATGAGATGATGGACTTACCAATGGAATAAAAAAATATTTCCTATTTTTATTTCATTTTGCCCCACAGAAGTATCTTAGTCACATCTAATATGTCTATCAGCTTGTTTTACACAATATCAATGCCAATATCTGTTGACTACTATAGATAACCAGAAACAAAATCAGCCAACCCAGAGTTCCTGCTGCCTCTGGTCCTACACCACTCTCAGCACTCCCAAAGTCTTGGGAAGAATCATTGGCAGTAGCAGGGGTAGAGTAGTATAGTGTAATGAAATAAGTGGGGGGCTACATATCAGGAGGCTGCTCTTTACACATACCAGTCTATCTACCATCCACATGATGTCACTCTTGTTGGAATGCTTTCCCTCCTCTCCTCTGCATCTTGGAATTGCAGGTTTCCTTCATGACTCAGTTCAATTGCTATCTTCCAGAGAGGAGGGGAACCTTCCTGGTTCCCCAGATGCCTGTGCTGTCCCTCCTAAGGATACCTTATATCTAACTTGCATGTTCATATGTATACATGTGTGTGTGTATATATATACATATATATGTATGTATGCATGTGTGTATACACATATGTAGGTCTATAGTTTTATATATAGTTATAGTTTTATATATTATATGTAGTTATATATTATGTATACAGTTAGTCATATATGATTCCATATATATTGCATGTGATATGTTATATGTAGCAATATATACAATATTGTATATAATTATATTTAGCATAATTATGTATGTGTGACATATATGCTACATATTACATCCTTGTGTGTGTTCATACTTTGATGCTGCAGAAGACCATGCCATCAGAGAAGTAATGACATGACTTGCACTTGACTTTGTTTTGAGTTACAGAGGGCTGTGCCAGTTACCAGCTTCACTTCTCCTCCAGAGCCATCTGAATCCAGTGACCAGATATTTATCAGGATGATTGGAGATGACCCAGCATGAGGCAATTGGGGTTAAGTGACTTGCCCAAGGTCACACAACTAGTGAGTGTCAAGTGTCTGAGGTGAGATTTGAACTCAGGTCCTCCTGACTTCTACACTGGTGCTCTATCCACTGCACCACCTAGTTGTCCCTTACATATTACATACATATATCATCTCTGTGCATGTGTGACTATGTTTTCGCTTTGCCCGTTTGAATGTAAGTTAATTGAGGGTAGGGATTGTTTCCTGTCTTTGTATTTCCCAGTGCTTTGTATAAAGCTTGGAAAATAGTAGATAATTAATACTTCTTGGCTGATTGGTAGACTGGCCTCAGTTTCTTCATTTATAAAATGGGAATAATAATACTTTCATGACATACCCCCAAGGTCGATAAATTGAGGCCTTCAATGAGAGCTTCTCCTCTCTTCCTCATCTCACATCACTCAACTCTTTTTTTTGCCACTTTCCTTTCCTTCACTCCTATCTTACATGTGAGGAAAATATTTTACAGCACTAGGTAAATTTAGTTGTGATTTTATTGATATACTGTGATACCAATATTTTGTTAAGAAGGGAACCACCTGCCAGGGAAGGAGAAGAACTGCCTACTGTCATTCTTGGACCAGCTATTCGATCATGCTCCCTCCCAGCATTCTGTTCAGTCTTCTTCATGTCTACCTCCCACAACCCCATCTTTGTCAGTCTCCTGGTCTGAGCCTGGGAGGACTCTATTCTGAAGTCAAAACCCTAGGGATGATAATTTACCTAAATTCATTTCTCAAAGATTGACCAATTCCTGTCCCATCATGCCCTAGACATATCAATGATTCTGAAGTCCCTTCTGTCAGTGTTCAAATATTTTTCCCCTCATCTACTAGCTGCTCTCTTATTTCTCCCTTTCTCAATCACTGCCTCACCTTAGAACTACCTACCCCTTCCACTGTGCTCTGCAGAATGCCTACTCTATAATTTTAAACTTTTTCCTTTCTCACTCCTTCAAGTTTCTTGCACTCAATGAGACTAAATTTCCTTCTGATGATATAGATTCCTCGGTCACTCTTTTCAGCACTAGTTGGACATTTATTCATACTTTTGACTCTCTTTGAAATGGAGAAGTTGGAATACCCCTTACCTCCCATTATCAATTTCTGGCTATTCCTTTATTAATGATACTTAGTAACTTTCTTCCTCTGAGGTTAAGTCAATTCATATTTAACTCTTAATCAGGATTCTGTTAGCAGTTATCTACTCACTCTCTTTTTTTCCTCAGTGAGTTCACTGCCTGACTCATAACTCCTGGTTCCTCCCCAACTCCTCATACTAGGGGATTTCAACATGCATCCTCAAATTCTCTCAGATGCCCTAACTTTCTTTAACTTCCTCATTTCCTATGATCTAAAACTCTACCCTTCCTCAGCTACACAGAAATCGTCTGTAAGTGCTACACTTTTATGAACTATGGATTTTCTTATTTGATTAAAATCTACTGCCATTCTACCTCTCCCTCTGCCTTGCAATGCCTAATACTCTGATTTTCCTCCCAACCATGCCCTTCAAGTCCTAAGAGCCTCAGTTGCTTCCCAGGCCATCATCCCTTCACTGGTTAAACAAATTCTCCTCTCTTCCCCATCCTGAGTCCTTGATGAACTAGGTCAACTCTTCATTGTCTTCTCTATAGTCCACTCTCACTTTATCCTGTTGTTGGTCATTCCCTCAACTTGAAATGACTCCCACTGTAGTCTGACTTTGCTCTTACTTCTTTGTTGCAAAGTGAAGATGGAGAAAATCATGAAACTCTCACTGCATCCACAACAAATTTACTTTATATAACCTCAGCTGAACCCTCAGTGTGCTAAGGCAATCCTTTTGCACATCACCCATTGAATGCTCCACTCACCATAGTTGCTTTTCCAAAGCTTTATACCCCTCCTCAAACAGGCCCTGCCTACCCCTCTACCATCCCATTAGCTGAGAATCATGTCTCTTTTTTCTGTGAAAAATTAGACCTACTTCACTAAAAGCATATTCTTCTCCCTTCTTCCTCATCTCACATCAATTCATTGTTTTCTGCAGTCCCTTCTTTCACTGCTATCTTATGCGAGAAGCTGGCCCTTCTTGTCAAAGCAAACCCACATATATTCACAAGTGATCCAGTTCCATCCTATTTTCCTTAGTAGATTGTCCCCCTGTAAAAGCAAGGACCCCAACATACACAGGGGCACCTGATATCACAGGTTCTTAGATCGCATTTCTCAAAGGAAAGGCAATTTCTGAGGGGTCAATAATCACCTTAATCAAGCACATGTATCATTCACTTCGTTCAGGGGGGAAAGTCAGCACCCTGAACTTTGAAGAAAAGACAGAGAAATCAAAATCAACAAACATGATCTAATTGTCTGATATAAGCAATACATACATCACAGATCAACAGACAGATCTAAACTGACTATTACATACATACATAGTTACCAAAGAGGAAAGCACCATCATAAGGATTTTCAAAGTCAGAAGACTGCCTAGTGGCTTCCCCAGAGTCTCATCTGGAACACAAAGCTTCTTCCAAACACTATGCCCCAAAGTAAAACCTCATCTCAGATTTTTTTATACACTTTTTTAGGGCTAGAAGGCATTACAACACTTGAGAACCAATGCCTCATTAGAAAATAACAAAAGATGTGGTCCTTCCTACAAATCTTCCCTAATCAAACTCCCCATAATGGGCAGGCCCATTAGTGGGTGGGGAAGATCTTTAATCATATTAAAACAATTAATAATACATATACATGTACTGTTTCTAGTTAAAGAAACTCTTGTTTCCATATTCTACCCTTAGTAATTACTCTTGGTTAATAAAGGCAAGATTCAATCAGAGGCATTTGATTATACTAAAAAGGAGCAAAATATCCTATCATCCCCACTCTCTCAGAGACGTTTAGTGTCTCTCCATCTACAATTATACTCATGTATCAGCAACCTGAAAGGACTTTTACTTAACAATCCTATCCTTCAGAGAGGGAGAAGAAAGCGAGGTTGGACACCTTGCACAGCCCTCACTCACTCAAATCAAAGTTGACTGAAATTCATGTCATCATCTTGATGTCATGGTCCTCATTGAGAATGAAGGATAGACACAACAGTCCTTCAGGGAGCTCACATTCCATTGGTGAAGAAAATATAAGCATATAAATAAATATAAGATATATAGAAAATAAATAATAAGGTAACTTGAAGGGGAAAGTCCCTAATACTGAGATCATGAAAAGGTCCTGTAGTAGAATTTTAAGAGATCCAAGAGGTTCATCTCTCACCCAACTGAGTTCTTGAGGTTGGGGTCCCATAATAGCAACATACATGCAATCTTCCCCAAGCATAACATGAGTCTCCTAATAAATAGATTTTTATAGCAGCATTCATAAACTAAACATTATTCGAAGGAACACTGTGAAATCAAGAAAAGAAAGGTAATAATGCCAGAAGAATAGTTGGAGAAAAACGTATGTTCTTAGCCATAGAAGACAGATAAAGGAGTCATAATTTGAGTGTAGCTGATGGAAATTAAATCAAAAAATCTTCCTGTTGGACCAGAGAAGGAGAACTTTCCCAGGATTCTAGAATGCTCCACTTTTAGTAGCTAAGCCTTTTGGTTCCCACTAAGAGGTGACAATGAGATCTTAAAGGACACTAGCTTCTACGCTATGTCCTTAAACTAACTTACAATAAAGTAGATGAAGTCAGTGTCTGAGGTTAATTTGGTGGAATCTTTGTCCTCTTCTCCCACAGCCTCACATGGAAAGTGGTGCTTGAGTTTAACTTTAAAGGAAACCAGGAATTCTAAAAGGCAGAGTTGAGGAGGGAGCATATTTAAGGCATTGGAAATAATATACAAAGGCACAGAGATAGGAGATCAATCAATCAGGCCTTTATTAAGCATTTTATTTCCATAAAATGGAAATTATCCTCTCAATAATCTTACTCTTTTATCAGGAAACAACATGTATATTAGCAACATATTAGAACAGATGTAACAGAACAATGTTACAATGAACAAAATACAAAGGACAGGGAACTCCCAGGTATTACACAGTAGCAATACATTTAGACAAAGCAAAGTATCAAAAATAGAAGAGGAAATCAAAATATGAAACATGCTAAATTCTGATAACCTGAATGCAGTCTATCTTTTGAAATAATAATAACAATAAAATCCCTTTCCTACAAGAAAGAAGTCTTTTGTCTGAAGTCTGGATATAAAAGTATTTTATCAATTGTCTTTCTTTCCCAACTGATTTACTTTATGAAAAGAATAAAAGCCATTTTGCAAGTAATTCTTATTAAATACAACATTATTTAAATCAGATTTTAACCTTGTTAAATGACACTAAGATACTTTTTTCAAAGACAATAAAATGAAAGCCCACATAAACTCATAATTTAGCAATTCTTCAGTGAATATGAATGTGAATATGAAATCACAAGTGAAAGATACATAAGCCTTTAGAAAATAAATAGTATTTCAACAATCAACAAAACTATTCGCAATTCTGGTCTACAATCAGTGACAAGTAAAATGGTTCTAACAAGGTAAATAGAATTCCTGTTGGATAAACTAAAGGAACTGTCCTTGAAAACATGTCATCTTCTGTGCTGAAGAACACAAAAATTAGGACCCAAGATCTCTTTAGATAACCTCTAGTAATCACAATATTCTCTGCGGAGATTGTAGATTTTGAAATCTCTCTTCAAACTGAGGCCTTCCTTTTTTACTTATCTTTTTGATACTATAGTTAAAATTTGTCAGATGAGTTGTAACTTAATTTGAACTTTTTTATGTTTCCATCACATATTTGCATATTGTGTGAAATACTGAAAGCTGAAATTTCCAAAATCTCAAAATTCATTTAAGCTATTAAGCAACAGTTTTAAAATCTCAAGGCAGTTATTAAACTATTTTATGAATGTCAGTTATTAAACTATCTTATGAATGTCAAATATGACAATGTGAAACAAATTACTAATGTAATTTCTATATCTGCCTGCTTTGAACTTTTATAATGATAATATTTGAAATAAACAAAAGTAGGCTTTTTCTGTAATCATAAAAAATATTATTATAATGAATTCTAGATTAAAAGGCATAATGGCTGAATAATAGTTGTAAGTTATTAAAGTACTTTTCTGATGTTCAAAAAGATCTAGGTTAAGTGATTTGCTTAGGGTCACATAGCCAGTAAGATATGTTTCAATCTAGATCTTACTAACTCTGAACTCAAAACTTGATCCATAATACTATACTGCCTCCAAATGAAGGATATTACATATAGGATATAACCTAACCTATGTATTTATTAAAATTCCCTACGCACTAAACTACCCCAAGAAACTTCTATTTTTTGGCAGGAAAAAAATTCTTGTCTGGTTTCTAAGTAGTTAAGTAGTAAAATGAATAGAGAACTAGGCCTGGAGTCAGGAAGATTCATCTTTCTAAGTTCAAATTTGGCCTCCGACACTTCCTAGCAGTGTAACCCTGGGCAATTCATTTAACCTTGTTTGCCTCAGTTTTCTTATCTGTAAAAACTGAGTTGGAGGAGGAAATGTCAAACCACTCCAATATCCTTACCAAGAAAACCCTAAATGGGGTCACAGAGAGTTAGACATGACTGAGAAATGATTGACCAACAAAAAACATGCAATAATTCTCTTCCTACCCTGTAACTCACGTGCTGTAGTTTTCTAAGTTGGATACATTTTAAAAGCTGAATTTCTTTTCAAATTAAAAAAATAAGGAAAACATATCTTTCTTACTATTAAAACAAGATGGCAGTTTTTACCTTATTTTCCTCTTCTCTAATGACTTCAGGTAAATATTTGTGCTGTACCCTTTGATACTCCTTTACTATTTGGTTGGCAATTGGAGTAAGGAAGGGAGACAGGAAATATAGACAAATATCTGGATTCACTTCACCAGATTAAGAAGTTAACATGAACCATGATTATATTCTTGGATCAGATGGGCAGTGAAGAAATAAAGGGAGAAAGAAATTGAGAAATATTTGCTGGAATTGGGGTCATTTGGTTATGTATCCATGACCTACCTTACAGGGACTCAGGCTCTAAAAGGCTCCTATTCTGTTACATTAAACATGTTTAAAGGCTTGTGTGACCTTAGGGAAATAGTCCCTTGGCCATTGGAGAGGACTGACACCAATTAAATCAGTCCTTAACTCCTGAAAATGACTGTAGAATTTTGCTTAAGGCCCCCAGGTCTTCCATCATTTGAGTTTTAATAGTTCCAAATGTGTGACTATTTCTGTTTAGTAGCCAGTTATAGGTTCTCTTCAACTCCCAGTTCAGATCTTCTGGTATTACCATTGTGAATTGCTGTAATCACAAATATAAACAGCAAAAATATCAAGCTTGGCTAATCAAGATATGGTTTGGGGTATAATTTGGACCAGGTGATGAAAACCTGTTCCTTGTTCTCTTAATGTTTCTGGGTTATCATAATATTACAGAATGCTAAATTTATATGATTTTAACATATAATGACACAACTGTCTGTGATCCTTAAAACTGACTTTTGGTTCTTAGAATGTTCAATCCAATAATGGAATAGACAATTCTTTAAGAGAAAGTATAGGCATCCCACAAACTTCCAGAGAGCAAGGAGTCAGTTTTCACAAAGAACATAGCTACAAAATATAAATATATGGAAATAACTGGCATGAACAATCCCCAAATCTAAAATACATAGAAATGTAATCATTAGGTAAGCCCTGCTATTTGGAAAATATTGTGTTTCTTTCTTAATGGTATACATTCTAAATGAGTATAGTTTCGTAAGAATAATGATGATAAGCTTGAATGCCATACATTTTTTAAACAAATATAAGCCAAACTGTACTGTGGTCCTTTTTTGCTTTTCAATACTAATGGCAAAACCCAAAAGCTGAAAGTATCCATATTGTGTCAAAAAGTATGGACAGTACTATTTTCTGAGAGTTCAGAAAATTATGCCATACAATACTGAAATACATGACTAAACACAATATCCTTTCTTCTTCCAATACAACTCATTCTAAACAGGAACTGGTTTATAATCCAAGTCTGGTTTGCAAATCTTATATTACATATAATGCACCAAAACATCATGATATCCCTATAAATATATTTCACAATGCATATAGTTGGTGTGGGAATTGGGGAGGGTGGGGAGAGGGGAAGGAAACAACTGGTTCTGGGGCTTCTTCTAGACTGGTGGCATAGGGTGCTTGTTATCTAAAGCAAGTGTTGGCAAACTACAAAATCGAAAACCCATACTTAGCTCACAGGCTATGCAAAAAGGGTCATACTTGACTATGGTCTAATCCAAAACATTATGGAATGACTATTGCAGCTTATCTAGAATATTATTTTTTAAGATCACCAGTAGTTGGTAGTGCTTTGAAGGACATATACGTCAATTAACTACTTTTATTTAGCATCAATAATCAATTGATCAAAAAAACGACTGCAGATTCAAAGGAAATATTAGACACTTTACTGACCCTTTACAGAGAGATGCTGGTGTAGAACACATTTTTAATGTGCTGATTTTGTTGTTCAATCGTTTCAGTCAAATCTCACTCTTTGTGATCACATTTGGCATTATTTTGGCTAAGATATGGAAGAGTTTCCCATTTCCTTCTCCAGTTCATTTAATATATGAGAAAAAATGTGCTCCTAATATATTGATTAGTTTCACTGAATTTTTTTTCTTTTTCTTCTTTCTATTTTATTCCTCTTTCAAAATTATTTGTTATAAAGTATTTCTATCTAGGAGGGGAAAGGAAAAGGATACAGGGGCAGTTGGGTGGCTCAGTGAATTGAGTACCAGGCCTGGAGTCAGGAAGACCTGAATTCAAATATAACTTCAGACATTTACTAGCTGTATGATTTTGGACAAAACTGTTTTTTACCTTGGTTTCTACATCTGAAAAATGGGGATAGTAACACCAGAGATTTTGTGAGTACCAAGTGAAATATTTGTGAAGCACTTAAGATAATATCTGGCATATAGGAGGTATAGAGGATGATATAAATAAATAGTACATATAAGTGTTAAATATCATCATTATCATTATCACCATCAGCATGTAGTAGATTATATTTTAAAATAATAAATAAATCAATAACAGTAAAACTACTATACACTCCGGGTTTGCAAGTATATCTGGTATCTGCTTTATATGTATTTTGCATATGCCTATACCTATGTTTTATACATAGACATATTTTGCATCCCCCACTGAAATGTAAGCTCCTCGAGGGCTTTTTTTAGTCTCCAATACTTAGCACAGTATCTAGCAAAAAAGCATTGCTTCATAAATGTTTTACTGAATACTCCAAAGATAAAAATAAAGCAGCAGTCAAGTAGTGAGGACAAGATATGCCAGGCATCTAGGCAATAGTCTCATGCTATCAGGAGATAGGAAGTGCTCATGATGGAAAGGTTCTTCCTTTTAGTCTTTGCCTCTAAGAATTCCTGGCTTCCCTTAAAGTTCAGATACCACTTTGAGCAAGAGGCATTTTCTGGTGCCCCAGAGGACAATATCTTACTCTCTAGTGCAGTTACTATGTTCTTGCTTTACATTTATCTTGTCTATACCCATTTATTCATTCTGTCTTTCACATTAGAATGTAAGGTCCTTGAGGAAAGGGATAGATTTTTCTTTTTCTTTAATTCCCCAGTACTTAGTATACATAGTAAATATTTCATAAATACTGGTGATTGACATCTCCTGCCATTAAGGAGCTTATATTCTAAAGAAGGGCATATTGAACTATGTGCAGAAATAATTAAATACAAAGTATACACAAAGTAATTTTAAAGCATCTAATAGCAACTGAAAAACTCAAGTCATCTCTAGAAAGAGGTGGAAATTGGGTTGAATCTTGAAGGTTTGAAATATTCCAAGAAGGTAAGAAGGAGATTATTCCAAACATCTAGGGCAACCTATATAAATAATGGAGGTGGGCAGTTGGATGTTAAGATAGCTGAAGAGCAACTAGACCTACTTAGCTGGAAGAAAGAGCATGGGAGAGCCTCACTATGAAGACATTCAAACATCAGTCAGAGGAGCTTATAGGGAAGAGGGGGCCACTGAAGTTTCTTGTGCAAGGGAGGCAAATGGGATATCCTGTGCTTGGAAGCTATGTAAAGGATGGATTGTGGAAAGCAAAGCCAGGATGAATGAAGATCGATTAGGACACTATTACAATAGTCCAGGTAAGAGGTGATAAAGGTCTGATAAACATGATAGACATGAGTAAAAGTAAGGGGATGTATTTTCAAGGTTTAATGAAGCTAGAACCCATAAGAGCCTTTGGGGATATTCATGCATAGAGATTGGTAGGTGAGTGGTAATCCTGCAAAGGAGATTGAGTGCAATCACTTAGACCTGGAAAATTAAATGAAAGGGGTAGTCACTGTCAAATGCTTCAGATAAGTCAAGAAAGAAGAATAATAAGAAAAAGACAGGATGTAGCATTAAAGAAATCATTAATGATCTTTGAGACAGCAGATACTGTAGAAACATAGGAATGAAAGCCAGATTGCAGAGCGATGACAGTGAACAGAAAGAGAGAAAGCAAAAAGAGTGTCTGTAGATAGTCTTTTCTAGTAGTTTGGGAAACATCCTTGAGGGATTGGTTAGGCGAATTGTTTCTTGGTTCTTCACGTTCTGTATGAAGGATGGGAGAGATTTGAGTATGTTTGGAAGCTGATGGTAAGGAGTAATGAAAAATTATGGGAGAGGGCTGGAGAGATGACATTTTCTAGCAATTACTTGGGAAATTAAATAAGACTAGGAAAGTAATTATGTGCCCATCACCCATTTAATTACATCGATCTCTGATAAGGATGAATCACTTTCATATGTGCACACCAATTTTTTAGGAATCATTACTGTTAATTATTAGTATAACTTTAATTGAAATAGAAGCAGCCATCATCAGGAGGAATAAATTTTTAGAAGTTATAAATAAGGCACAGTGGGAATGATTAACAAAGGTATAATCTAAAACTTTTGGGGAAAGAAGCACTCATGAGTTTAAGATTGAACTCTGCCCAGATGTTAGTCCTATAGATACCTAGAAAGGAAGATTCATCCCTTCTTATATTTCTCTCTGGGAGAGTGAAAGAATGACTTCATACCTTTGGAGATTTCTATGTTTTGTTTGTTTCAGAGAGAACATTCACTGAGAACTGTTTATAGTGAACTAACAAAATCTTGTCCTCTAATAACAAGAGTGAAATATTTCAATGGGTAAATGAATTATTTTTTGGAAAAATGAATTATTTTTATATGTTTCTTTCCTAGTTTGATAGTGTAATAAACTAATGTTGCAAATAAGTATAATACTACATGGTAAATATGTTGGAAGCAAAATAAATGAAGTTGACTACTTTGCTATTATTTTTTATCTAGACCAGTGATTTCTTAAATGTAGATAACTGAATGGTGTACGAACTCTCCATAGTATACAAACTGTGGACTACAAAACCATCAAGTGAGATAGTATAAAATAAAAACAGAAGAACTTTAGGAGAAATCCACACTTGATATATGTGACATAGATGGAGAAGGGGGAACCAGTAAAGAGAAGTATACTTCATTTACCAAACTGGTAGATTCTCCTAGACATAGTGTAACGACATTTGAGAAGCTTAAAAATGCTATTTTTAAAGAAGGAGAAATGTGGACCAAATGATAATGTAGATAAATTGATTTTGGATCTGGTTGGATGAATGGACCCAAAGAATAATGATTAATGGCTGACTGATACCGGGAAAGAGGTCTCTTGTGAAACACCAGGAAACTGAAAAGACCCTGTTCTGTGCAACATTTTTATCAGGGGATGAAGGTGTAAATATATCCTTAACATTTCAAATGATACAGAACTAAAAGAGAGAGATATGATATGTTGAATAACAGAATAGAAAAAATGAAAATATAGTCTGGATCTTAGAGTAAGTGTAATAAGAAAAAATCTAAGAGGAACAAATGGAAATTCCTCTGTTTGGGTTCAAAATATCAACTGCACCAACATAAACTATGATAGATACATTAATTCATATTAAGAAGAATGAAAATACCAAGATCCTTGACTTCAAAGAGTTTAAAATCTAATAGATGGAGATGGCATGGACCCAAATAGAAAGTAGAATGTGCTGTCATAGAGATCAGGCAAAAAATGCATTAGGAACACTTGAATAAGGAAAACTATTTTCCACCAATAAAATCTATCAGAGAAGACTCCATGTAACAGCTGACATCTGAGTTGGACCCAGAGAAGAGAAAAATAATTCAACAGACAAAGATCTTGAATGTATTTAAGATTCCAGTAGGACATCTAGTTAGAAATATCCAGTAGAAAATTTTTTAAAAGACTGAAACTCCAGAGAAAGATTGATGTTGCATATGTGTGTGTGTTTAGATACTTATATATGTATGCATATCACCTAATAAAGAGTATAATTGAAGTCACTGAAGTAGGTGAGAGATAGGGGAGGGGAGAGGACAGAAGGAAAGGGGGCTTGTAGAATGTCCCCACTTAACAGGCAAGTAGAAGAAAAACCAGTGAAATAGATGAATAAAGAGTAATCAAAAAGGTGGGAGAAAAATTAGGAGACAGCAGTATTACAGACACCACCAAGTATCAAGGGATGGCATTCTTTCAAATAGTTGAGGACAACCACGTGGCTCAGTGGATAGAGTGCTAAGCCTGGAGTTAGGTAGACCTACATTCAAATTGGGCCTCAGACCATCACTAGCTATGTGACTCTGAGAAAGTCACATAATATCTATTTGCCTCAGTTTCCTAAACTGTAAAAGGGGGATCACAATATCATGTAGCTCACAGGATTGTTATGAGAGGTATAACCCAAGCCAAATCATTTCACTTCTATTTTACAACAGCTTTCTCATCTATAAAATGAGGATAATAGCAACACCTGCCCCATCCCCAGGGTTGTTGTGAGGATAAAATAATATTTTCAGAGGACCTTGCAAACCTAAAACTACTATACAGAAGTTATCATTATCATCATCATCACTATCACTCTCTTCACCATCTCCTCTTCTTTATGATGCCTGTTCTCCAAGCTAGAGATTCTAAGTTTCTTCAAGTGTGTCAAATGCTACAACATGGACTAAGTGAATGTGGAGTAAGAAAAAAAAATGGATTTTGGTAGATAAAATTTGTTGTAGTAGCTTTGGAGAAAGAAATTTCAGTAACATACAATACATGCTCAGGAACTTAACTCCCAATTAACACTGGCAAGTAGGGTGCTCAGAACTTGAATGCTATATTTCTTCTCTGGGTTCTACAGAATCCTGAAGGACTAAGTGTTGGAGGTAGTTTTCTAGTAACTCACCAGCCTTCATCACTGTGCTTCCCTGATTGATTACCAGTTGATACCAATTATTCATACTCATTTAATTAGTTTTTTAGAAAGTGATATTTTACTAAGTATAGTAAGAAAAGATGATGCCAAACATTCCTCCCAAAGGTCTGTGACACAATATCCTACCAATACATACCAGTTCCAGGAAAAGTGAGCTAATACTTATGGTACATGTAGGAATGTGGGAGACAGAATGGTCGGTGACAGTCCTTTGATGTTGGTTTTTTGTAGAAATTCCCTTTAAATCTCATATTTTCCTTAAGGAAAATTTAAAATTTCCCTTCAGTAAGGTGTAACTTTGGTGCCTCAAAGTTGCCTTTCCTCAGTAGGTCTAGATTGTCCTCAGTTCCTGATGGAGACATTACTGACAGTCACTTCTGTTCTGGAGAAACTGCTAGAGATACTAATTAAAAGTCCAAGTCTTCTGATCCTCCAATGTTCACAAGGTTTTGCTTTGGTCAAGGGATGGGGAAAGGACAAAGAGACTCTCCTCTCTTTCCCCCTGCCCCACCTATTTGTGTCAAATAGTAGGAGTGGGGGAGGGAAGAAAAAAAGGGAAAAAAAATTTACGTAATAACTTTATTATACATTTAAAAGGAAAAGCAAGCTGTGATTTTACTTTCATGTACAATCACCTTTTTGTTATATATTTTACAGAAATAATTATTTTATTCCATAAATTAATTAATCTGAAAAAGAGTGGCTGTCTTTCACAGTTGATTATCATGACAGTTTTGCCATTACTGTGTATAATGTTCTGCTACTCACTTCGTTTTGCATCAGTTTGTATATCTTCCCAAGTTTTTATGAAATTATCATATTCATCACTTCTTATACAATACAATAGTATTCCATCCCAATCATATACCACAACTTGTTCAGTAATTCCCCAGTTTGGTGGGCATCGTCTCAATTTCCAATTCTTTGCCACCACAAAAAGAGGTGCTATAAATATCTTTGTACATATGGCTCCTTTTCCTTTTCCTTTGATCTCTTGTGGATAAAGACATAGTAGTGGTATTGCTGTGTCCATGGATAAGCAAAGTTTTATAATCCTTTGGCCATAGTTCCAAACTGTTCTTCAGAATACTTGAAGCAATTCACAACTCTGCCGATAATACCAACGAAGACTTTAGCCTTTGACATGTAAAAGTAAGGAAAGGGATAGAGAGTGGACTTGTGATTTTACTGGTATAAAGCAAAGGTGTTAAAGTCAAATAGAAATGAGACCACTAACATATATATATATATATATATATACATATATATATATATGGATCTCTATGGACCATCTATTGGTGTAATTTTAAAATGTAATCCTATCCATGTTTTATTCTATTTTATATGCTTTAAAAATATTTCCCAATTACCTTGTTATTCTGGTCCAGGCCACACTTGTTACTGTTGCAGACTCATGTGGGGACATCCATGATATAGAGAACTACCGGAAAATTATCCATGCAGTTTGATACCTTCTCTGCAATTTATACTCTTAGGGGGATGCCTAGAGGACTATGAAGCTACTAAACATCACATGGACATTGAAGTATGAACGTCAGTATTTTTTAGTTGCAAAATTTTAATTGTTATAGAAATTATTCTTCCTAGATATAAATTAGTAATTTCATACTTCATCATGAAAAATACTTTGGCTTCTTTATCTGAGAAATACAAAAGCCAATGAAATGATCAAAGTTCAAATTTTGTATCTACGTGAATTCATAATTAAGAAGGGATTTTCAAGTACAATGATACCTGAATATACCTCAGGGTAAAGTGGTTCTTCAAGTCCTACAGTATGGGTATGTTTGTGGGGTTTTTAAGTGCTCTAAGTCTATTACAGAGCCCTAGTAGGGAGGAGAATGGGGGCAAATTCTGAAATAGCCAGTATCATTGCTAGTGATTCTCCTTTTCTCAGTCTGTATCTCTCACATTCCCCCTTAAAAAATAGCCTTCAGGTCTTACTGTACCAACTTTAATCGCTGGATACCATGGGTATGCTGGCCTCCATTCTATATCTGGTCCTCCTCTTAACTGTCTCTTCATGTACTTGTCTTGCCGAACTGTTTGATTCCCTTGTGTGTGTGTGTGTGTGTGTGTGTGTGTGTGTGTGTTATAAATTCTTCCCTCATTTCATGGCAGTACTGACTCTAAGGAACAATTGAAAGATAGAACATAAGAAGTGGGAGCTCTTTAGTCAGATAAAGAAGCTGGCCAGAACATGTAGGCAAAACACTGAACTAGAAAGCTATTATATTCTCATAGATATCAATTTACATTTTAATTTACTCTCTCTTTTTAAGAAAATAACTGCTATTATTGTTAATATCATCATTATTATTATTATCAGTAAGAAAAATGAGGAAAACATATATTCTAAAACACAGACGCAAAGACACCAGCTGTTTTGCAAAAAAAAGTAAAGGCTTCTAAGAGATAGCTAAGGATTTTTAGTCTAACAAGTGAGAGAAAAATCTGGGCTGTCACACAGTCCTGAGGCTGGTGTAAGGAGTTCTAATAGCCCAGAAAGTTTATGAGTTGATTTTATAAACAAATCTGGAGGACAAATGGAGCCCAGAGATGATCTGCAACCCAGAGAAAGTACCATTGCTATGACAACTGGGACTGTGGAATGTAATGTTATGTGGGTTGGGGGGAAGAGTTAAAGATCTTCCCCACCCATTAATGGGCCTCAATACCTTTTGTTAATGTCTACTGAGGCACTGGTTCAGAGGGTCATGCCCTCCAGCTTCGAAAAGTGTATAAATACTCTGAGGTGAGGTTTTACTTTGGAGCTTACTCATTGGAAGTGTTTGTTTAGCCAGATAAGACTCTGGGTAATCCCTAAGGAGCTAGTAACTATGCATCTGTGTAATGGTCAGAGAATTGGACAAGTCTGTTGATCTGTGAAGTATATATTGCTTATGGTCAGACAATTGGAAGCCTTGTCTGTTGGTCTTTATTTCTCTGCTTGTATTTTCTCTGTCAGTATGTAATTAGAGAAGATTGCTGACCCCTAAAAAGTTGCTATCCTTTTAGAAAAGCAGATCCGAGAACCTGTTCAGCAGGCTCTCCTGTGTATGCTGGGATCCTTGGTCTAACATGGACTGAGAGTAAAAGTCTCTCCTCAGTAGCCTAGCCATACTTAATGGAATAACAAACTTAACCTATGTCTGCTGGGGATGCCTGCCCCTTAGAGACTATGGAAAAGTGATGAATGGTTTTAAATCTTCCCACTCCCACTTCCATTTTCTCTCCTTGTGCCTGTTTGAACAAACTGGTACTATAACCTATAGGTAGATACGTGAGATAAATATATTTAGATCTAGGTGAATAGATATTTTCTTGCTATCCCTTTAAAATATTTTTCTATCTTAATTTTGCTCACATAACAACCCAGAATTGATGATGAAAATGTAATGTCTTGTCTGAATACTGGTTACATTGGGAGTGAAATGAAACAAGTTGGCTAGCTAAAGTACACAGAATTTATGTGTGCTCTCTGTGAGTCCAGAAATCAGGGAGTTCTTTTTTTTTTTTTTTTTTTTTTTTAGATTTTTACCATTATTTAATATACTGGTCATTTGACACTAGAATAAATCCTTGTGTGTGTGTGTGTGTGTGTGTGTGTGTGTGTGTGTGTTTGTGTGTTATTTCTTCCCTTTTTCTTTTAAATATAAATTTATTTATTTATTTAACTTTTTACATTCATTTTCAAAACATTTTAAGTTCCAAATTTTCTCCCTATTTTTTCCCCTCTCCCCACCCCAATAAACCGATCATTTTGATTTTTCCTATCATCAGTCTGCCCTCTCTTCTATCATCCCTCCCTTTTCTTGTCCCCATCTTCTCTTTTGAACTGTAGGGCCAGATGACTTTCTATTCCCCATTAACTGTATTTCTTATTTCCTAGTGGCAACAACAATACTCAACAGTTGTTCCTAAAACTTTGAGTTCCAAATTCTCCCCAGCTCTCCTTCCCCACTCGTTCCCTTTGGGAAGGCAGGCCATTCAATATAGGCCCTATCTGTGTAGTTTTGCAAATGACTTCGTTAATAGTCGTGTTGTGTAAAACTAACTGTATTTCCCTCCATCCTATCCTGCCCCCCATTGCTTCTATTCTGTCTTTTGATCCTGTCCCTCTCCGAGTGTTGATTTCAAATTGCTCCCTCCTCCCATTGCCCTCCCTTCCATCATCCCCCCCCACCATGCTTATCTCCTTATCCCTCACTTTCCTATATTGTAAGATAGGTTTTCATACCAAAATGAGTGTGCATTTTATTGCTTCCTTTAGTCGAATGTGATGAGGGTAAACTTCTTGTTTTTTTCTCAGCTCTCCTCTTTTTCCCTCCACTAAAAAGTCTCCTGCTTGCCTCTTGAATGAGATATAATTTACCACATTCCATTTCACCCTCTTTCCTCCCACTACATTTCTCTCTCACCATTTACCTTAATATCTTTTAAGATGTGGTCCCATCCTATTTAATTCACTCTGTGCTCTCTGTCTCTGTATGTGTGTGCATGTGTGTATGTGTGTGTGCGTGCGTGCATACATGTATGTGTGTGTGTGTGTGGTCCCACCAACTACCCAGATACTGAAACATTTTAAGAGTTACAAATATTGTCTTTTCATGTAGGAATGCAAACAGTTCACTTTTGGTAAGTCCCTTATGACTTCTCTTTGCTGTTTACTTTTTCATGCTTCTTCTCATTCTTGTGCTTGAAAGTCAGATTTTCTTTTCAGCTCTGGTTTTTTCATCAAGAATGCTTGAAAGTCCTCTGTTTCATTGAAAGACCATATTTTCCCCTGAAGTATTATACTCAGTTTTGCTGGGTAGGTGATTCTTGGTTTGAGTCCTAGTTCCTTTGACTTCTGGAATATCCTATTCCATGTCCTTCGAGAATCTTGTGTTATCCTGATTGTATTTCCATGATACTGGAACTGTTTCTTTCTAGCTGCTTGCAATATTTTGTCCTTGACCTGGGAATTCTGGAATTTGGCCACAATGTTCCTAGGAGTTTCTCTTTTTGGATCTCTTTCAGGCGGTTATCGATGGATTTCTTCAATACTTATTTTGCCCTCTGGTTCTAGAGTATCAGGGCAGTTTTCCTTGATCATTTCATGAAAGATGATGTCTAGCCTCTTTTTTTGATCATGGCTTTCAGGTAGTCCCATAATTTTTAAATTGTTTCTCCTGAATCTATTTTCCAGGTCAGTTGTTTTTCCCATGAGATATTTCACATTCTCTTCCATTTTTTCATTCTTTTTGTTTTGTTTTGTGATTTCTTGGTTTCTCAGAAAGTCATTAGCCTCCATCTGTTCCATTCTAATTTTGAGAAAACTATTTTCTTTAGTGAGCTTTTGAACCTCTTTTTCCATTTAGTTAATTCTGCTTTTGAAAGCATTCTTCTCCTCATTGGTTTTTTGAACCTCTTTTGCCAATTGAGTGAGCCTATTTTTCAAGGTGTTATTTTCTTCAGCATTTTTTTGGGTCTCCTTTAGCAAGGTATTGACCCATTTTTCAAGCTTTTCTTGCATCTCTCTCATTTCTCTTCCCAGTTTTTCCTCCACATGTCTAACTTGATTTTGAAAATCCTTTTTGAGCTCTTCCATGGCCTGAGCCCATTGGATATCTATTTCGGATGTTTGGAGGTACAGAGGCCTTGACTTCTATGTCTTTCCCTGATGGCAAACATTGTTCCTCCCCATCAGAAATGAAAGGAGGAAACATCTCTTCCCCAAGAAAGTAGCCTTCTATGGTCTTATTTTTCTTCCTTTTTCTGGGCATTTTCCCAGGCAGTTACTTCTGAGATTCCTCTCCACTCCCACCTAGATCCACCCAGCTAGTGCTTGTGGTCTGAGATTCAAATGCTGCTCCCCAGCCTCAGGGCTTTCAGCAGTGGGCATGGCTGCTATTCCAGGTGAGCTTAAGCTCTGGTACTCAGGTGGGGGCAGGGCTGCCTCTCAGACTCAGTTCCCTCAGGGGGTTTATGCAGAGACCTTCAGTAATGGCCTTGATCTCCTGTCTGCTCCAGGAGCCCCTGGCCACCGTTACCTCTGCCTCTTCCTCCTGCTGCTGCCTCCCGAGAGGGCCCGAGTTATGGAGATACCCCTCTCCCCTCTCTGCCAGCCCAGAAGTCTCTCTCACTGATCTGAGCACCTGTGGGTGGAGGGACCTTCACGGCTGCTGGAGTTTCTGTCCCTGAAGCGTGCTCACATCTGCTCCTCTCGGGGTTGCACGGGCAGGGCTGGGCTCCACTGTCCATGTGCAAGGGACCTTTGGTGCTAGTTTTTCAGGGCTCTCTGGAATGGAAATCTCCTCCACTGCATTGCTGCATGGCTTGCACTGCTCCAGAATTTGTGGGGAGGTTTTTTAAAGAAAATTTATGGGCTGTGGATTTGGAGCTAGCATACCTGAGTCTTTCTACTCCACCATCTTGGCTCCTCCCTAAATCAGAGAGTTCTTTCTTGGTTTGGAGGTTCAATAGCTATGGTTATGAATTTTTTAATTAACAAAAATTTTATAAGTTCTCAAAAGGTAGAATTCAGGTCTTTCCTTTCCCCTACATTACTGAACCCATTATCATAAAAAAGTGTGGTTAAAAAAAGGTGATGGAACACAATATTGTACACAAGGTTTAAAAAAACTGGAGGCTTAAGAAAAAATTTCAACTGTATGAGGAAAGGAAGGGGATAGAAGAGGGAAGTAACCAGAGAGAAAGTGGCACTCCTCATTAGACCTTGAGTTCTTTAAGAGTTGGAATGATTGTGTTTGTTTTTCTTTTCTTTGTATCCCCAGCACTTAGCACATTGTCTAGCACATAGTAGTTGCTTGCTAAATGCTTGGTAACTGACTGACCAAAGCCAAATCCTATAAGGGGTGAATAGGCATAGGATAGGAATGAGTTCCTTATATTTTCAGAAGGGAAACCAAACATTGTCTCAACAGTGACACCTTCTGGTTATATATTCATGACACCTTCCTGGAAGAAGTAATTAAACATCATGAACTATTCTAGCAAAATAATCATGAAGTCAGTTGGTCACATTGTCTCTAACTTTTTTTTTTGACCCAATGGCTCTTCTCTCTCTTCTAGGAAGGTATCTTCTTTTGGGGATACACGTGGCTGAGAACCCTGGAAACTGGGATTTGATGTGGCAGCAAATGTTTGAGCCAATCTGGAAGCATGTTGGCAATGGCTGCTACCTCACCAGGGAGAGTTGGAAGGACCTTGAGAAGGTCAACTTCTCTGAATTCCTATTGGAATGGCAACCATCTCCTTTTAAGTGAATTTCAGTGGGATGTCACATCTTGGGCCTAGCTACGACTTAACTTCTCGTTGCCTGGTTCTCTAATTACCAATTCTATGTAGCTAGCCCTAACATCTCTCCTGAAATTCACGTCTATATTTCAAAACAGTGACAATACTTGGAAGACTCACCACCTCAAATTCATCAACCCTCCTAAAAATATCAAACTTACTTTTTCTCTCAACTTCTCTACTTCTATTGATAATAACACTGTCTTCCCAGTCATATAGACTTAACAATTAAGAACCAACTTTCTTCAAAGTCTTCATATCATATGCCTCAAAGTCTTTCTTCTCCCTCATCTCTCCACATCTCATCAGTTACCAAATCCTATGAACTCTACTTCCACAATATTTTCCCCAGTAGTTTCCATCTTTCCACTTATAAGGCTGCTTCCCTAGTTTAACCACCCATCATCTCTCTCACCTTAACTATTACAATATACCCCTAACTTGTTTCCCTTCCAGTATCTCCCATCACCAGTCTATCTTCCATAGAACTGCCAAAATAATCTTCCTAATTTACTTGTCTGACCATATCCCTTCTATTTACTTTTTGTGCAGACTTGTGATTTCATTGGAATGAAGATCTCCCAACAAGGAAGTTTCTTCCATTTTTTTATTTTACTTTTAATTTATGGAATAAAATATTTCTACAATAGTACAATTTTAAAAAGGATGATTGTTCATAAAACTGCAAATCTATTGTGTACAACCTGCTCTTTCTTTCAAATATATAATGAAGTTATCATGCAAATTTCTTTATCCCCCTTCCCTTGCCCCTTCTACCAAGGCAGAATAGGAACTGTTCTGGATCTAGAAGTTGTGAGAGTTGCTTGGGGCATTGGGAGATCAAGTGCCTGGCCAAGGGTGTTTCAGAGGAGAGAGATGAACCCAAATTTCCCAGATTCAGATTCTCTATCATATACCATGCTGCTTCTCATCCATGTAACACTCTCACCCCCAACTTTCAGTGCTTATCTATCAAGAACAAGTTCTTCTGAGAATTGCCAGGTATTTGGAAGTTGGGGGCAGGTTATTTGCTTACTATGTGGTGCAATAAAGAAAGCATTGGAGTTAAGAGAACCTGGTCAGAAGTCTTGGTTTTGCCTTTTACAATGACCTTAAACAAATCATGTGATCTTGATACCCTTGAGTTTCCTCAACTATAAAATGGAGGTAATAAAACTTTGTACTACCTTTCTCCCAGAGTAATTGTGAAAGTGATATGAGAAAATGCATAAGCAACTTTTCCCCCTCATTAAAATGACAAGTTGTAGAAATGGAAAAGTCTGTGAACCCAGGCATTAACTGGAGTTCAGCAAATCCCCATGATTGTAACTTGAAAGAATTTCCTTCCAAGAAAACAGAGAAATCAGGTGGAAATAATAGCTTGCTTGTATGTCTGCCTATCTTCTTCCCTCACTCCAATCTATCCTTCATTCAGCTACCAAAGTGATTTCCCTAAAACACATGTTCCATCCTCTCTCCTCCCACACACACTCAATAAACTCTTGTGGCTCCCTATTGCTTCCAAGATTGAATACAAAATCCTCTTTTTTAGTGTTCAGAACCCTTTTTATCCTAGTCCTCTCCTTTCTTTCCATTCTTCTTATAGCCTACTCCCTTGAAACATACTGTCTGATCCAGTAACACTAGACTCCTTCCTGACCATGAGTGGACACTTCATCTCTAGGCTCTAGACATTTTCTTCATGACTGAAATATTCTCCCTCCTCACCTCTACTTACTGATTTCCCTGGCCTCCTTCAAGTCCCAACTAAAGTCCCACGGTCTAGGGATAACCTTCCTTAATCCCTCTTCATTCTGATGTTTTCCCTTTCTAAAAATTATGTTTAATTGGAACTATATAGCTTATTTGTGTATATTTGCTAGCTCATTGTCTCCCCCAGTACACTGTGAGCTCATTGAAAGTAGAGACTATCTTTTACCTCACCCCTTGTGATTAGAAAGATGCCTGGAACATAGCAGTGTTTCAATCAATATTATTGATTGATTGGTTGACTAAAAGCTATCTGCATGCAAAAATGAAGAAGGAAAACAAATCTTGATTTCTACTGAGTTGGAAGAGATAAGGTATAGACTTTTCCAGTGGAAAGGAGGGCATAGCACAGAAGACTAAAGTAGAGGTAGAGGAAATGGACAAGGCATACACAAAGTAGATAAAGGGAAGGAAATAAGTATTGGTCCAGGCACAATGCTAAGGACTTTACAAATTCCTTACTTGGTCCCCCAAAGTTACATCACTGAAGTAACTATCTGTATTGTGTTCCTGGTTCAATTTTCTCTAAACACTATAAGCTTATACAAGTTTTCTCATGTTCATCGGTCATTTTGTGGACCACCCAGCAGCCTCTGGGAGGCAGAACTATGGAGATGGAAGGAACAGAGAGCTTACAGGGAGCCAGAGGCTGTAACTGAGATGAGGTTGGAGTTCAGGTTACAGTCATGGGGAGATTTCTTATCTTCCTTTCACCTATGTAGTCCTCCATCCCTCACCCTACATTTATTGTAGTTTTCTAAATATAGTTTCATTTGTGCCAATGTCTCTAGACTTTCATGCTAGCACTCTATCGGTCTCCTATCCGTCCAACAGCTTCTTCTCATTTTCTAGTGCTGGTTCTTCATCCAGGTTATGCCTCCCCTAAAAGAAAAACAAAACTGTGGTTGTCTCTCAAAGTTTTGACCTGGTCCCCCTTCTCTTTTCACTTATGTTAACTGAGAACTTACTTATATCTGGAACAAAAGAAATATTTTTAAAAATGCCTAATAATTGATTTTGTTTCATACTCATCTTAAAGTTTGGATCCCTTAACAATGATTTCTGCTTATGCCAATAAGTGTGCAGTTAGGGACTAATAGAGAGGAAGCCAGATTTAAACAGGAAGAAAACATTTTCCAGCTCAAACTGAGAAGGGCAAAAAGACAACATTTAGGAAAATATCTGCCTTCTTAGTAGCATTGAGATCATACTCCCTTCATAACATGCTCCATCTCCCACATTGCCAGTCTTTGTACATTACTCACATACATACACACACACATACACACACACACACACAAACACACCCCAGCTGACACACATACTTTTAGATCCAGAGATATTGACTTCCTTGGTGTTCCTTGAATAAGATATCTCATCCCCAGTATTCTGGGTACTTTCACTGACTACCCTCATGCCTGGAATGTTCTCCTTCTAGTTTCTACTTCCTATTGTTCCTGGCTATCTTCTAGTCCCAACTGAAATCCTACTTTCTTCAGGAAGTTTTTCCTGGTCGCTGTTTAATTCTAGTGCCTTCTCTCATTTGATTATTCCTTCGTTATCCTATATGTTACTTGTTTATGTATTTTTGTTTGCATGTTGTCTTCCCCATGAGATTGTCTTTTGTCTTTCTTTATACCTGCAGTGCCTGATATGTAGTAGATACTTAACAAATGTTTATTGAATGAATGACTGACAGGCAGGTTTACTCCCCACTATAAGAATTATATATGTTTTTCAACAAAAAAAACAACAAAACAAAACAGAATCTGACCATAGAAATCTATTATGGTAGCAAGGCAGATCAAGATCCAAACTCAGAAGAGGACGATGTCAAAACATCTATGGGGAAAACCCCAAAGAAAAGCAAGAAGTGATCTCAAGCCTGGAAAAACCTGGCAACACTTGTATGAACTGATGCGAAGTGAAATGAGCAGAACCAGGAAAACATCATACACAGTAACAGCAAAACTGTTTGATGATCAAGTCAGTTCTTCTCAGCAACACAATTATCCAAGACAAGTACAAGGCCTAATGAAGAAAAATGCTATCCACATTCAGATAAAGAATTGATGGACTCTGAGTGCAGATCACAGCATACTTTTTTCATTTACTTTATCCTTTCTCATGTTTTTGTTTTTCTCTTTCAATCCTTTCCTCGTTTCACAACTGTGACTAAAATGAAAATGTTTTACATGATAGCACATGTCTAGGTTATATCAAAAATCATCAATATTGTTTTAAGAAGGACTTTGAGCAGCTAAATCATTTTGATTATTATAAATAGACATATTAAAATAATAGACATATGAAAAAAGATGCTATCTGCATCCAGAGAATGATAGCCATCTTGAGGGGAGGGTTGGTAAGAGAATGAAAAAAATAAATTTGCATGATACCCTTGTTGTATATTTAGAGGGAATAGTAAATTGTGCATGGTAGATTGACAACCATCTTTTTCATTGTACTCTTATCAAAATATTTTGTTTTATGAATAAAAAATAAAATAAATTTTTAAAATATGTAAATAAGGTAAAAAAGATAACTATATATAGTTTTATATGTATATATATATGCTTCTAAGAATCAGCCATCAGAGGCTAGGTGAGTCATCCACACAATCTGAGTCATCAGATGCCAGTCATTGCAAGTTGAGGAGGAATGGGAATAAGCATTTGTATAATAATGACTATGTGGGAGGGGAGGAGCCAAGATGGCAGAGTAGAAAGACTCACATATACTAGCTCCAAATCCACAGTCCATAAATTTTCTGTAAAAAGAACTCCCCACAAATTCTGGAGCAGTGCAAGCCGCACAGCAACTCAGTGGAGATTTCCATTCCAGAGAGACCTGAAAAACTGACCCCAAAGGTCCATCACGCACCAGACACGGAGCACAGCCCCTACCTTGGCTGCACAGACTGAGAGGACCAGATGCGAGCAGGCTTCAGGGACAGAATCTCCGGCAGCCGCGAAGGTCCCTCCACCCACAGGGGCTACAGGTCAATGAGAGAGACTTCTGGGCTGGCAGAGAGGGGAGAGGGGTATCTCCATAACTCAGGCCCCCTCAGGAGGCAGCAGCAGGAGGAAGAGGTAGAGGTAGTGGTGGCCAGGGGCTCCTGGAGCAGACAGGAGCTCAAGGCCATTACTGAAGGTCTCTGCATAAACCCCCTGAGGGAAATGAGCCTGGAAGGCAGCCCTGCCCCCATCTGAGTACCAGAGTTTAAGCTCACCTGGAATAGCAGCCACACCCACCGCTGAAAGCCCTGAGGGTGGGGAGCAGCATTTGAATCTCAGACCACAAGCACTAGCTGGGTGGACCTAGGCAGGGGTGGAGAGGAATCTCAGAAGTCAAGTAACTGGCTGGGAAAATGCCTAGAAAAGGGAAGAAAAATAAGACCATAGAAGGCTACTTTCTTGGTGAACAGATGTTTCCTCCTTTCATTTCTGATGGGGAGGAACAATGCTTGCCATCAGGGAAAGACATAGAAGTCAAGACCTCTGTACCCTCCAAACATCCGAAATAGATATCCAATGGGCTCAGGGCATGGAAGAGCTCAAAAAGGATTTTGAAAATCAAGTTAGACAGGTGGAGGAAAAACTGGGAAGAGAAATGAGAGAGAGGAAAGAAAAGCTTGAAAAACGGGTCAATACCTTGCTAAAGGAGACCCAAAAAAATGCTGAAGAAAATAACACCTTGAAAAATAGGCTCACTCAATTGGCAAAAGAGGTTCAAAAAGCCAATGAGGAGAAGAATGCTTTCTTTTTTTAATATAAATTTATTTATTTAGCTTTTTACATTTATTTTCATAAAATTTTAAGTTCCAAATTTTCTCCCCATTTATCACCTCCCCCCACCCTAATGCACCAAGCATTCTAATTTTCCCTATCACCAATCTGCCCTCTCTTCTATCATCCCTCCCTTCTCTTGTCCCCATCTTCTCTTTTGTCCTGTAGGGTCAGATGACTTTCTATTCCCCATTAACTGTATTTCTTATTTCCTAGTAGGAAGAACAATACTCAACAGTTGTTCATAAAACCTTGAGTTCCAAATTCTCCCCATCTCTCCCTCCCCACCCATTCCCTTTGGGAAGGCAGGCCATTCAATATAGGCCATATCTGTGTAGTTTTGCAAATGACTTTGATAACAGTCGTGTTGTGTAAGACTAACTATATTTCCCTCCATCCTATTCTGCCCCCCATTCTTTCTATTCTGTCTTTTGATCCTGTCCCTCCCCAAGTGTTGATTACAAATCCTCCCTCCTCCCATTGCCCTTCCTTCCATCATCCCTCCCTCCCTGCTTATCTCCTTCTCCCCCACTTTCCCGTACTGTAATATAGGTTTTCATACCAAAGTGAGTGTGCATTTTACTCCTTCATTTAGTCGAATGTCATGAGAGTAAACTTTACGTTTTTTTCTCAGTTCTCCTCTTTTTCCCTCCACTAAAAAGTCTCCAGCTTGCATCTTGAATGAGATATAATTTACCCATTCCATTTAACCCTCTCTCCTCCCCCTACATTTCTCTCTCACCATTTATCTTTCTTTCTTTTAAGATATGGTCCCATCCTATTCAATTCACTCTGTTCTCTCTGTCTCTGTGTGTGTCTGCATGTGTGTATGTGTGTGTGCGTGCACACATGTACCTCTGTGTGTGTATGTACATCTGTGTGTGGTCCCACCAACTACCCAGATACTGAAACGTTTTAAGAGTTACAAATATTGTCTTTCCGTGTAGGAATGTAAGCAGTTCACCTTTGGTAAATCCCTTATGACTTCTCTTTGCTGTTTACTTTTTCATGCTTCTTCTCATTCTTGTGTTTGAAAGTCAAATTTTCTTTTCAGCTCTGGTCTTTTCATCAAGAATGCTTGAAAGTCCTCTGTTTCATTGAAAGACCATATTTTCCCCTTAAGTATTATACTCAGTTTTGCTGGGTAGTTGATTCTTGGTTTGGGTCCTAGTTCCTTTGACTTTTGAAATATCCTATTCCATGCCCTTCGATCCCTTAATGTAGAAGGTGCTAGATCTTGTATTATCCTGATGGTATTTCCACAATACTGGAATTGTTTCTTTTTGGCTGCTTGCAATATTTTATCCTTGACTTGGGAATTCTGGAATTTGCCACAGTGTTCCTAGGAGTTTCTCTCTTTGGATCTCTTTCAGGTGGTGATTGATGGATTCCATCAATACTTATTTTGCCCTGTGGTTCTAGAATATTAGGGCAGTTTTCCTTGATAATTTCCTGAAAGATGATGTCTAGGCTCTTTTTTTGATCATGGCTTTCAGGTAGTCCCATCATTTTTAAATTGTCTCTCCTGGATCTATTTTCAATGTCAATTGTTTTTCCAATGAGATATTTCACATTCTCTTCCATTTTTTCATTCTTTTGATGCTGTTTTATGATTTCTTGGTTTCTCAGAAAGTCATTAGACTCCATCTGTTCCATGCTAATCTTGAGAGAACTATTTTCTTCAGTGAGCTTTTGAACCTCTTTTTCCATTTGGCTAATTTTGCTTTTGCAAACATTCTTATCCTCTTTGGTGTTTTGGAACCTCCTTTTGCCAATTGATTTAGCCTATTTTTTCAAGGTGTTATTTTCTTCAGCATTTTTTTGGATCTCCTTTAGCAAGGGTATTGACCCGTTTTTCATGCTTTTCTTGCATCTCATTCATTTCTCTTCCCAGTTTTTCCTCCACCTCTCTAACTTGATTTTCAAAATCCTTTTTGAGCTCTTCCATGGTCTGGGCCCACTGAACATGCACCTCAGATATCTGGGAGGGAGAGGCCCCGACCTCCACGTCTTTCCCTGATGGCAAGCATTGTACTTGCTCATCAGAAATGAAAGGAGGAAGGAACATCTCTTCCCCAAGAAAGTAGCTCTCTATGGTCTTATTTTGCTTCCTTTTTCTGGGCATTTTCCCAGCCAGTTCCTTGACTTCTGAGATTCCTCTCCACCTCCACCTATATATGCCCTGCTAGTGATTGGGGTCTGAGATACAAATGCTGCTTCCCAGCCTCAGGACTTCCCGAGGCGGGAGCGGGGCTGCTATTCAATGTGAGCTTAGGTTCTGGTGCTTTGGGTGGGGGCAGGGCCGCCTCCCAGGCTCAGTTCCCTCAGGGGGGTTTATGCAGAGACCTTCAGTAATGGCCCTGAGCCCCTGTCTGCTCCATGGATTCTCGTTGCTACCGCTGCCCTCTGCCGGCCACCTCTGCCCGCTGCCCTCCCGAGGGGGCCTGAGTTATGGAGACACCCCACTCCCCCTCTCAGCCAGCCGCCGACGTCTCCCTCACTGACCTGTAGTGCCTGTGTGGGTGGAGTTCCTTCACGGCCTCCAGAGGTTCTGTCCCTGAAGCCTGCTTTGATCTGCTCCTCTGGGGCCCAGCAGCAAGGACCCCGCAAAGGTGGGCCCCACATCCGGAGCACGATGGACCCCTGGGGACAGCTTTCCAGGGTTCTCTGGAATGGAAATCTCCTTCACTGCGTTTCTGCGCAGCTTACAGCACTCCAGAATCTGTGGGGAGCTCTTTTTACAGGAAATTTATGGGCTGTGGATTCGGAGCTAGCATCCATGAGTCTTTCTACTCTGCCATCTTTGCTCCTCCCCCTGAAGAATGCTTTCAAAAGCAGAATTAACCAAATGGAAAAAGAGGTTCAAAAGTTCACTAAAGAAAATAATTCTCTCAAAATTAGAATGGAACAGAGGGAGGCTAATGACTTTCTGAGAAACCAAGAAATCATAAAACAAAACAAAAAGAATGAAAAAATGGAAGAGAATGTGAAATATCTCATTGGAAACACAACTGACCTGGAAAAGAGATCCAGGAGAGACAATTTAAAAAATTATGGGACTACCTGAAAGCCATGACCAAAAAAAGAGCGTAGACATCATCTTTCATGAAGTGATCAAGGAAAACTTCCCTGATATTCTAGAACCAGAGGGCAAAATAAACATTGAAGGAATCCATCAATCACCGCCTGAAAGAGATCCAAAAAGAGAAACTCCTAGGAACATTGTGGCCAAATTCCAGAATTCCCAGGTCAAGGAGAAAATATTGCAAGCAGCTAGAAAGAACAATTCCAGTATTATGGAAATAAAATCAGGGATAACACAAGATCTAGCACCTTCTACATTAAGGGATCGGAAGGGCGTGGAATAGGATATTCCCAGAAGTCAAAGGAACTAGGACTCAAACCAAGAATCATCTACCCAGCAAAACTGAGTATAATATTTCAGGGGGAAAATATGGTCTTTCAATGAAACAGAGGACTTTCAAGCATTCTTGATGAAAAGACCAGAGCTGAAAAGAAAATCTGACTTTCAAACACAAGAATGGAGAAGAAGCATGAAAAAGTAAACAGCAAAGAGAAGTCATAAGGGACTTAACAAAGGTGAACTGTTTACATTCCTACATGGAAACACAATATTTGTAACTCTTAAAATGTTTCAGTATCTGGGTAGTTGGTGGGTCCACACACAGACATACACACACACACATGCACACATGCACACACATAGAGAGACAAAGAGCACAGAGTGAATTGAATAGGATGGGACCATATCTTAAAAGAAATTAAGGTAAATGGTGAGAGAGAAATGTATTGGGAGGAGAGAGGGTGAAATGGAATGGCGTAAATTATCTCTCATAGAGGAGGCAAGCAGGAGACTTTTTAGTGAAGGGATAAAGAGGAGAGCTGAGAAAAAAACGTGAAGTTTCCTCTCATCACATTCGACTAAAGGAAGGAATAAAATGTACATTCATTTTGGTATGAAAACCTATCTTACAATACAGGAAAGTGGGGGAGGAAGGAGATAAGCAGGGTGGGGGGAATGATGGAAGGGAGGGCAATGGGAGGAGGGAGCAATTTGAAGTCAACACTCGGGGAGGGACAGGGATCAAAAGACAGAGTAGAAACAATGGGGGGCAGGATAGAATGGAGGGAAATACAGTTAGTCTTACACAACAGGACTATTATCGAAGTCATTTGCAAAACTACACAGATATGGTCTATATTGAATGGCCTGCCTTCCCAAAGGGAATGGGTGGGGAGGGAGGCATTGGGAGAATTTGGAACTCAAAGTTTTAGGAACAACTTTTTAGTATTGTTCTTGCTACTAGGAAATAAGAAATACAGGTAATGGGGAACAGAAAGTCATCTGGCCCTACAGGACAAAAGAGAAGATGGGGACAAGAAAAGGGAGGGATGAGAGAAGAAAGGGCAGATTGGTGATAGGGAAAATTAGAATGCTCGGTGTATTGGGGTGAGGTGAGGGGATAAATGGGGAGAAAGTTTGGAACCTATAATTTTGTGAAAATGAATGTAAAAAGTTAAATAAATAAATTTATATTAAAAAAATGAATAATGGCTATATGCCAGGAACTGTTCTAAGCATTTAAAAAAAATTATCTCATTTAATCCATACCATAACCATGCGGTAAATACTATTATCATTCCTATTTTATATTTGAAGAAACTGAGATGGACAGAAGATTATGTAACTTGCCCAAATTCATACAGCTAGTAAATGCCTAAGGCTGTTTTTGAACTCAGGTCTTCCTGACTCTAGGCTATGAATCCTGATAATAAAAGACAGTGCAGCATGATAAATATAGTTCTGGTTTTAGAATCAAGAAATCCTGGTTCAAGTCTCATCCCACCACCGAGTAGAATTGTGACCCTGGACAAGTAATTTTACCTCTCTTGGACTTGACTTCTTTATTCACAAAGTGAGGGAGTTGGGCTTGATGTTGTGTTAACATTTCCTTCACCTCTAAATCCATGATCCTGTGATTTATAAACAGAATACTAGGGGAGGGTTGTATTAACTACTCATATTGCTTAATTCCTTAATTTGTATTTAGAGACAATCAACATGTACTAAAAATTAAGGTTAAATAAATTACAAAATGTTCTGGAACTTGATTGTGTATGCCTAAGTAATCTATCCTAAGGATGACATAATTCCAATGGACACAAATGGCCATACCTGTGAATTTAGCTAGCTTTGTGAAAAGACCCTGCCAGATAATTCATCATCTGGCCACCATCTTTTACCAAAGTATCTGGTTAAGATAAATATGTCTCACAAAAAGAAGAAAAACATTGAAAGTCATTGGCCAATGGAATATGACATTTGTTTATCTATATCAGAGATACTGTAAAGAGTTAGGAAGTTAAGGATCATATCCAAAAGAGAGAATGAAATTGATCTTGGGAACATAAGGTAGTGCCTCCAGTTTTCCACATTACTGGCATATAAGATCCACAATGCGGGATTCATAGACATTTTATGGTCTCTGTTTTTAGAATGCTAAATTACTTAGCTCCTCTCCTTTTAGATAATTCATATGTTGGTGTTATGGAAAGAGTGGAAATGTCAGGAGAGATGAGGTTAAATCCTCAGCATTTATTAACTGAATGACCTTGAGTAGATCTGAAAGGCTCAGTTTCCTCATCTGTAAAATGGGGATTAATAATACTTGTACTGTCTACCTCACAGGACTCTGGAAATTGGAGAGAGGAAAATAGCATGTTCTTAATTAGTTCAAATCATCAAATTTACCTTAAAGGAATGATGTTATTTGAATTCACACTACATATTTCCATTGGACTAGAATTGATTATTATATTTCATGTAATTATGACTTTGAATAGAATGAATTAAAATACACACCACCACTTCAGAAGGTTTATCACTGACACTAATAGGACCTGATTGCACTTTGCAAATCTTAAAGTGATATTAAAATGTGAATTATTTGTTGTTCATATACACTGAACCTTGAGTAGATTGGCTACACCAAGGGTAGGGAACATATGGTCTAGGGTCACAGTGGCCCTCTAGGTACTCAAGTGTGACCCTTAAATGCTGTAAGTTCCCCGCCCCTGACTGTTAAAATATCAAGATCCCCAGGAGTCATTTCATTGATAAGAGTGTCATTACCAAAGTGTTAGAAACCAGATCTTTGGGTTCATAAACTATCTTTCACCTATATGGTTTCCAAAGAAATGAATCCTGTTCTGCCAATTGTTGTTCCAATAAAATTTTTGAAAAAGATAGTTAAAAGTCCTTCCAGGAAGCTTTTCTTCATTAACTCCCATCTAGCTCTAACTAATTATCTTTTTTTGTGACTACTTTTGAATTATGTGATGCTTTTCCATTCCCTGAAATTTAGTTATATAGGATTGGAGAAGGAAATGGCAAACCACATCAGTATCTTTGCCAAGAAAATCCCAGATTGGGTCATGAAGAGCTGGTCGTGACTGAAACAACTGAACAACAAAGTGATATGGACTGGCAGAGGGTAAGTTACATTTTTAGCATTTTATATATATATATATATATATATATATGGCAAATTCTATTCTTAATGGCTTCTGGGCTTGTGTTCTTATTTGCTACTCATTGTCCCTTTTGCTTCCTCAGTATTGGATCATGGTTATGACCCTGGGCAAACAGTACATTTAGAAGAGGTCTGTGAAACAGTGGCACAGAGTCAGTGCAGATAAGGGCTTCTTACATTGTGGTTTCCAACCCCATATGTGGTTATGCAACTGAATATGAGGTCACAAAACATTTGACAACATTTAAGGTTTCTGAGCAGCAACAACCAAAAAATAATTCCAAATTAAATATATAATAAATACAAACCGTGTCTGGCAGTGCTTGCCCATGTTGCCTTATGCAACTTCACTGTAACCTTGGTTTTGAACACACAATATGCATGCTTTGCACTGTGCATACCATCACAACACACAACACCAAAAAATGCTTCCAGAAACACCTTGGTTGAGATTAAGACTATTGTCTTCAAGAAATCATAAAATTACTTGTATACCAAAGAACCATTTTAAAATAAATTTCTTCATGATTTATCAGTAAATGCTTGATTTGTATACCTATTTTATATACCTATATAACCAGAGTAATGTAAAAATTTTCTCAGGAGGAAAGGGGTCACAAGTGGAAAAAGTTTAAGAAGCACTGCTCTAGATCCATTCACCTTGAACTTTCCCTGTCTGTCAAATTTAAATAAAGTACACATATAGCTTAGAATTTCTACCAGGTTTTTTTTCTTAAATAGTAGGTTAATGATCTCCCAATTAAAAGCAATAGATACAAAACAAATAAGTTAGCACATCTGGCTGACCAGAAGTGGAAATGACTTTGCTAGGAAGTACAGGAGGTCTTTGGCATAATCCTGTGCCTATTATAACCAAACCAGAACCAGAGGTCCCTCATGTCACTGCTCCTGATTTCATTATATCACAAACCAGAGTCGGTTCCATTTCTGGGGAGAGGCTCTCTTATACCTTTACCAATAGCAGCTGCTCAATTTCATGCTCCTAAGTCTTTTCTTCCTCTTTGCCCAGATTTCCAGTCCTTTCTGCCAGCTTTCCCAGCTCTTGAGCTTCCACTTCTTGCTGAGCTGAGGTCAGCTTTCCTTTTCAACTACCTTCACTCCAAGAAAGACTCCAAGAATTCAGAGAATTTTGGAAGCTGGAGGAAGTTATGCACAGTGAAGAAAGTGCAGTCAAAAGAGCAGCATGTATAGTGACAAGCAATTTAAATAAAGTTACCACGGAAAAGCAACAAAACTCTGGTCAAATATAAAAGTCAATTTTAGCATTTTACTGTCAATCTTAAAGGATGTATTCCTCCTTTCTGTTAATCACAGAAAACCTTTTAAGCTTATACACACAGATAGATAGGTAGATAGATAGATAGATAGATAGATAGATAGATAGATAGATAGATAGATAGATAGATAAACAGATATCCATCTGTGTGTGTGTGTATATATATATATATATATATATATACACACACACACATACATACATGGGAAGAGAGAGAGGTATGCTTGTGACACAATGGGGATTTGTGAATTATCTTGTGTCGAAACAAAATCTGTCAGTTTTCATAATAATAATAACAATAATATAAAACAAAATTACTGCAAATGAACTAGAACAAATACATCATTCATTTTCAAAGACAGCAAATGACATCATGGTGATGTCTTGACTTGCATATAAATTGGATCTAAGTGAGGCACAAAGCTGTCAGTCTTCTCTCTCTTCTCCAGTCATTGAAGTTCGGTGGCAGGACAAAAAAAAGAGAACTCATGATGGCCAGGACAGAGTGAATGACCTTGGCATTTTCAACATCCAATCAAGCTCTAAAAACCCCACAGTGCCTACTTCAGCCTCCTTTGTAGTCATTGGAACCAACTGTTCTCATCTACCCATTCCACCAGAGAAAGTCTTTACATATTTTAGTAGATATCCTCCCAACTCACTGACAGGTTTGAGGCTTGTCAGTTACCTTGAAACTGGTCAAACCCATCTGCCAAAATGTTTCACCGTCATGTGGCTGCTGTACATGCTACAGCTTATTGGAACCACAGCTGAGAGTTGGGTGCAAAAGGACACCAAAGGTATATGAGCAGCCTTGAAAGGACTGAGCAATCCCTCACCCCAGAAGTGCTAGTTCTCTCTAAACACTCCCACTCCAGTGTAAATATGTAGGGAAACTATAACATTCAGATATTATCTAAAGATAGGCTGATTGCTTAAAGGAGGCTAGATCAGCCTAGTTAAGCGAAAGAATGCTGAGCCATAAGGTAACTTCCCTTTGGTACAATAAATAGGTATGATAAATAGGGGTTGTTTGAGTATTGGATCATTGGTAGTGATTGGAGACATCATTTGATTTAATTCAGACTGTATAGGAATCTTGCGGATTCAAGGAAGTAAACTAAGCACAAAGAGAAGATTAAAACCACAGCAATAACAGCCTCAAATCAAAGTGACAATCTTCTGAGATATCTTGGGCTCTATTGTTCCAGTGATTAAGAATGAGATGGAAGGCTGATTTCTAGGTTGGAAAACTCAAGTGCTCTCTGAGAGTGCCATCTGGTGGCAGTAACTGATGTGAATATCACCCAAACTACTAAAAATCTTATTTCATATAGTGCTGTATTAAAGGGAGGGTTGAAATGTGATAACTTGGTAAGCAACTTTAGAATTAAAGTGACAGGCATGAGAATTTAGCACAAAAGTTCCCCATGTAGAAAGAAGTGATTTCTAAAATGTGATTTTAGAATTAGACTTCATTTCTAACATGTAGTTCTGTTTAACTCCTATTTGGGTTTTTCTCTATGCTATTTCTTGTACATGGTTATTCAAATTATAGGTGAGCCTCTGTCATATCATTTAATAGGGCTCCTATCAACAGAATAAAAATTGGAATAGCTATTTTATCCACCAATCTCATAGGATTGCTGGGAGTGTTGGAGTTTATGTGCTAAAAAGCATGATACAAACATGAGTTAAAGAATTATATTTTATTATTATGATTTTCATATATCACATAATAATAGTAATGACACTTCATGCTTTTACAGTGCTTTCAGGTTTTCAGTGTTTTTTTTTTTTTTACTGCAAGCCCCTGAGATGTAGTGCAAATATTTTGTGCCCATTTCCACATATCAATAAACTGAGACTGAGAAATAACAGACTTTTTCATCTTTAAATAGCTACCATCAGAGATAGGATTTATATTTTTCCTCTCTTCCTTGATTTTAATCTTTGTTAAATTTATTTGTGAACAAAATCTATTTTTTTCTCTCTCCCCTTCCCCTTTCTGCAAGAAAAACAAAATGAGAGACGAGATTTGAAATGAAGTGTACTACACCATTATACTGCAAGATTCTAAATTGCATTCTGGAGGGAAAAAGAATAAGCATTGAGTTTGATTCATTGAATTACATTTTTTTTAAAAAAAATCAAAATTTCATACATATGGTCCCATTTAAAAGAAAGGAGATTTTCTCCAGAAGATAAAACAAACTTAGAACCTAGATGACCAAAATGGGATCCATAAGTCTAAAGTAACAAAAGTAACGAACATCTGAGCTGCTAATCAAACCCAGGTGCTCTGCTTCCCATTCTGGCTCTCTTTACACTATACTGGACCACCTTTCAAATACTCCACATAACAGCTCCTTTAAAAAAATACACTGTTTTAATTTAATTTAATAGGTAACCCTCTCTTAAAACAGAATATATTAAAGAAGACCTCTGTTTTAGGGGAAAGATGGAGAGAAAGGGAGAGAGAGAGACAGAAAAAGAGGAGAGAGGAGTAGAGGAGGAAGAAAGGGAGAAAGACATAGGAGAGAGACAGGAAGTTTGGCAGGGGGAGAAAAGAAGAGAGAAAGAAGGGAGATCAAGACTAGGGAGAAGAAATGGAAGAAGAAAAGGAGAGGTAAAAGAAACCAAAGTCAGAGAGATAAAGGCAAATAGACAAAGATAAACAGAGAAAGAGAGATAGATACCAACTGAGAGAAAGAGAAGAAAGACAGGAAAATGGGCTGGATTTTTCCCTTTTATAACCTTAATGATGTCATGTAAAATTCAATTTTAAAAAATCTAAATTTAATTAATTATTTAAATTAAAAAATTTAAATTAAATTAATTTTTTCATTTTAAAAATCTATTTTAAAATTATTTTTCTTCTATTACTGATTCTTTGATAAAACTAGCGAAAAGACAGTCTTCTCTAGCGTGGAACCATGAGGACAAAGATGAACTATTTGGAGGGTTCTGGCTACTCCCTCAGAATGCAGCAAAGGATTCTTAACACTAGTGGCTGACTATTTGAGAATGAAGGAGAAAATATAAGCATTTATTAAGCACCTACTATCTACTAGGCACTGTCTTAAGCATTTTACCAATAACTCATTTGGTCCCCACAACAATCCACAGTGTAACTGTGTTTTCTGCATACTATAGAAGTCTAAGGGAAAATTTTAATAGTAAGAAGCCATCTTTCCACATGGAAATTTTCTTTCTGTGTGGACCAACTGATATTCATCCAAAGTACTGACTGTAACTACGAATCTAATAAAGTTTCTCAGTGACTTGTCACCAAATCGTAAGCATTAAATTCGCTTTTCACACCACCTCCATACACTAGCATCCTTGACTCTGCTAGACAATAGAACTCACATTGATTTAAGGATTCCTCAGCCTTTCAGATCAATACTCTTCCATTTCCTCAGGCAATACTTCTTTGTCCACAGTGAGTAGTGGAGAATGATAAAATCATTTATTGTACTACTTACTTGAAACAAGATCAGAGGGACCTAGGAAATTATTTTCATATGTTGCGTTGGGGGTGCAGTTTAGAATTTAATTTAGAAAGATTATGTGAATGTGCAGTAGGTATTTAACAAATATTTGTTGACTTTGACTCCCTCTCACATTTTATGAATGATAAAGGACAAGGAAATGGCATCTATGAGGAAAAATGGAGGAAATAAAGGAAATTGGAATACTGGAATATAAGCTCTATAAAGACAGGTATTTTTTTCAATCTAAACTTTATATCTCAGCCAACACTTAGCACAGTGTTTGATACATTGTAGCAACTTAATAAATGTTTGCTGAAGTCATCAATAAACATTTATTAAATGTCTGCTCCAAGAGCTACTACTTAACACTGGAACACCGTTTTAAATTCAATTGAGTTGAAACTGAGGGTAACCTGAGTGAGCCACAAAATCACCGGATGAATGAATACATAAAGAATATATTAAGCATTTACTATGTGCAAAGCATTGTGGTAAATTTGTGGGTTATAAATAGAAAAGTAAAACAGTCACTGCTCATATTCTAATGGAGGGGTTTATGTATATGTGTATGTATATGTGTGTATATGTATATGTGTGTATATGTATATGTGTGTATATGTATATATGTATATATACACATACACATACATAATATATGTATATGTACATGTGTATATTTTGTTATGGATATACAAGCATGTATACATATACATATATGCATACACATAGACATATACACATATATGCATATATCTCTGTGTTTGCATGTATATGTATGTGTATGAGTATATATACATGTATGTATATATGAATACATATATGTATATGTATATTTGGAAAGTTTCAACTGCAAGTTAGAAGGATCCCATGATCTTTAGGTTGCAGTGTCAAAGCTTATGTTCCTCTTTAATGTCCTTTTCCAATAACAAAATTATAACAGTTTCTGGTATGGAACCATTTGAAAATGACAACAACTTTGGTATCAAAATCTTCTTTTCTGAGTCTTTGGGAGCTATGACTATAGCACATACAGCAGTAGTTGCCCTGCCACAGCTCCAGAGGTGACTTCCCAAAATAATGTCTGAGGACACAGGACTGGAAGCTATTCCTATTCCTAAGGCTCTATGGTTCAAGCTCCTGAGTAGTCTCTATCATTTACTGAGGGGAGATTATAATCCAGGTGAGTGCTGGATTGTTTTGAAAATGCTTCCTTCTAGCTCTCCCTCAGGATGCCATGCTGCTTTAGCTAGGCTGATTTTCCTACCTGTATGTGGCAGTTGATTGGCAGTTGATCAGGAGGCTGTCCCCTTCTCCACAGGAGTTGCTACTATGGATGAGAGCTGTGAGTTCTAGGCTTGAAGCAGGACTAGTGGACTTGGGGATGCTGCCACTACCAAGGATTCTGTGCCTACCTGTTTTCTGGTAGAAGTTGGTCAGCAATTATTCCTGGTTGGGATCAGTAAAATGGGTCGTTTTCTCCACCATAATTTATCCCCTGAGTGATTGGTGTGGGTGCTCAGCGCTAAGCATATCTGGTGGTTTACGGGGCACTGCTATTCCCAAAGTTCTTCAACTCAAGTTCCTGTGATATCTCCTTCAGGATCTGAGAATAACTAATGTTATTCTATTCTGTATTAGATGGTGACTTGTTGTTTTCTATCTTCACTGGACACCAAATAAGAAGAAATAGGACTAGCACCTACAATAGACTCCTCCACCCACATTTAAAAAGAGAAATATCTATTGACCTGTACATATAATAATTCAGACATGCTGACCTTTAAAACCTCAGTCTTCACATGTGGTCAAGCCTTAGATAGGCTAAATTTGAAATGGGAGGGAGGGAGGAAGAAGGGAAGAAGGAAGGAAAGAGAAAGAAGCAAGTTTTCCTTCTTCAGTTTCTAACCCCCAAATGGCTAGTTCCTAAATTTCAAACATAATGCAATGCAAATGGATCATTTTGATTACATTAAAATTTTAAAATTTGCACATGTAAAACTGATGCAACCAAAATTAGAAGGAAAGCAGAGAGCTGATAAACAATTTTTACAATTTATGTTTCTGATAAAGGCCTCATTTCTCAAGTATATAGAAAACTGAATCAAGTTTATCAGAATACAAATGATTCTCCAACTAATAAATGATCAAAGGATATAAACAGGTAGCTTTAAGATGAATAAATTAAAATATTTATAGCCATATGGAAAAATGCTCTAAATTACTATTGATTCTAGAAATGTTAATTAAGACAACTCCTAGGTACCCCCTCACACCTGTCAGATTGAGTAATATGACACAAAAAGGAAAATGATAAATGTTAGAGAAGATGAGAAATTTGAACACTTATGCATTGTTAGTGGAGTTGTGAATTGATACAACCTTTCAAGAGAGCAATTTGAAACTATGCTCAAAGGGCTATAAAACTGTGCACATCCCTTGATCCAGCAATACCACTACTAGTTCTTTATCCCAAAGAGATCATAAAAAGTTGGAAAGACCTACACATACAAAAGTATTTATAACAGCTTTTTTTGTGGTGGCCAAGAACTGGACATTGTAGGGATGCCCACCAATTGGGGAAGAGCTAAAAAAGTTGTTGTATATGAATGTAACGTGGAATGTTATTGTGCTATAAGAAAAGATGAACAGATGGACTTCGGAAAAACCTGGAAAGACTTCTATGAATTGATGCTGAGTGAAATGAGCAGGATCAGGAGAACATTGCACATACCACAACATTGTGCAATGATCAAGCATAATAGATTTAGCTCTTCTCAGCAATACAATGATCTAACATAATTCCAAAAGACTCATGATGGAAAAAACTATTCACATCCAGAGCACTAGCTATTGAGTCTGAATGCAGGTTGAAGCGCACTATTTTCACATTTTTGTTTGTTTTTTTCTTTCTAATGTTTTTCCCCTTTTGTTCTGATACTTCTTTCACAGCATGATTAATGTGCAAATACATTTAACATAATTGCACATGTATAACTAATATATTGCTTGCTCTCTTGGAGAGAGAGGAGGAAAAGTAGGGGGGAGAAAAATTTGAAACTCAAAATTTTACAAAATGAATGTTGAAAACTATCTTTACATGTAATTGGAAAAAAATGAAATGCTATTAAATGAATAAAAAATCTAATCTCTCATTCCCATTTCTCTAGCTTTCTTAATTTTAAGAGTTTTGTTCCCAAGAGAAAGCATTTTTAAGTTACTAATTAATGTGATATATCTAGGTATGGGCTATAAGTTCCTTTTGAATATCATGTCTTCTGGGCACATATTATCAAAAGCTGTTGATAATAGTAATGACTATGATAATGCAAATGCTCAAGGAATATTAATAGAGACATGAATTTGTGTCTCTTTTGTGCCTTTGCTCTCTTCCAAGACTACAACCAAGACCAGAGCAGTATTCAGTGCAATGGGTAGAGAGAAGTTCAGGTTACAGTCACACAACCTCAGGGACCATAGTATGTCCATGTGTTTGGCAGGGAGATAAATCTGACTAGAGTACCTCACAGCGAACATCCTTGGGGTTGCTAATTGGCTGTTAACAAGATAGTGACTATCTGAACAGTAGAGAAATAAGAGAGATGCTCTTCTAGTGAGTCTTTCTCCAGAACAACATTATTATTGGTCTTTTGACAAAACGACTTACTTTAAACCCTACTGAAATTCTGACAAACAGGAGAATTAAAGTTTAAAATACTTGACAAAATGTCATAATTCTTAGGACATAGCAGTAAAATCTCAAAGAGACTTAGAAGTCATCTAGTAAAACACCCTCATTTACAACTAGGGAGCCTGAGGCTCAGAGAAGCAAAATAATTTGAAGGTTACACAGTTGGAGTCAAAACACCTAGGTCTGAAGACCCAGGACTTGTGACTCTAATGGCTATCTTCTTTCTACCAGTTTATGGGAGTACATTGGAAAGGGAGGGACAGAGGGTGTTGTGATCTTATGTCTTGTCTATGGAGGAGGGGAATCCTCTTAGGTCTATGGTTTCCTGTCAATACTAGTCGATATGATGAGAACACCAGATAAATATGATTGTTCTAATACCTTCTCCCCTGCTCATAAAACAAATGAATAAAAAAAAAAATAAATGTGTGTGCTACATATAGATATATATAGATAAATAGATACAGATATATATATATACAAATATATGTTATTTATGTGTGTATATATGCATTTAGGTAGAAAATTAATGTGTTTATGTGTATATGTGGGGATGTATGTATGATGTCATGGTCCTCTTTGGCAATGAAAAATGGACACAACAACTTGTGAGTAGACCAAGCTGCCTGAATGGGGACCCAGCTAGCTAGGTAATTCAGTTCCTCCTCTCCTGTCTATCTCCTCCTTCCCTTCTTTCTCCTATCCAAAGGAAAGTAAATTTGGATGGTCAGAGGATGCCCAATTAACTTGGGGTTTACTGGCTAGATCTTTTCCTTTCCTTTTTTCTTTCCTCTTTCCTTTCTTTCTTTTCCCCTTACCTTTCCTTTCTTTCCCTTTCCTGTCCTTTCATATCCTTTCCTGCCTCAGTAGACCCCTGCCCAAGCTCCACTCAAGGGTTGTTTTCTGGACCCTCCTGGCTTAAGAGTGATTATCAATAGTAACTGTTGCTGTTTCCCTCCCAGCCTGATTTATTTATTTTTCTTTGCCTCATTAAAGGGGCCACCCCCTGGCTACTTCTTAAACAGGGCTATTCACAATGAATGGGCGTTACTTCACCCTAAGTGACTTACTGAATAGACCTTGGCCTAAAGGGTCTCCTACTGCAACCTCATCTCCAGTCATAGTGATGATTATCTGGTCACTGGATTCAGATGGCTCTGGAGAAGTGAGGCTGGTGAGGCACAGCCTTACCTCACTCAAAAGAAAGTCAAGTGCAAGTGATGTCATCATTTCTCTGATGGTATGGTCTTCTTTGGCAATGAAAGGTGAACACCACAACAACAACATGTATGTATGTATGTATGTATGTATGAGGCAGTAAGAGAGATTTTGGTTACACCATAGGAAAGTCTTCCTGATTAAAAAATTAAAACTGACGGGAGTTTCTGATGGTAACTGAAATTTCCTTGCCTACAGATATTTAAAAATACAAATAACTTTTTTAATCTGGTTTGGGTTAGATGCAAGTCTGAACTAAAACGCTATCAAAACATCTCCTAAATTCCAGACTTTAAGGTAATAATTCGATTTCATCCCTAGTAGTTACCTCATTGAGATTATTTTTCTTTCTAAACAGCAGAGCAGAGATTTGAACTAGAATGAACTCATTTTTTTGCCTCTTAAAATTCAATTGATAACTTGAAACAATTATAAACTTCTCTTGCTTTTTAATCACCCCCATTGGGACTCTTTAGAGTTCCTCCCAACTTTATTCCCTGTCTGCATTCACTTTTTGATGGGGCCCCAGGAAACTGATTAAAATAGTGAGTTAGTTTCCATGGGCCTTATTGAAGATAAATCTGGTAAGATCATGGGGCCACATTCCAAGTCTGCCCAGGAGAATTATCTGTTTGCCTTATTGCAATCCACAGCCAATCCAAGGCAATATCATCAGTCCTCTTTGAGGGAGCTTTGCTTCATCCAATTGCACCTTGAGATATCAGCGGAGTGCAATCCCCTTGTTAGTCTCCTCTAAAGGCATAATTTCATCTCTCTTTGGTCTCCCACAAACTGGCATATTTGTCTAAAAAAGCAGGGAGACTTATTTAGGGTCTCCAATGGGAGCCTACTATTTCGAACCCAATAGAGCAGAGTTGATATCTAGGTTGTACCCTTGGGAGTGACCTCATATTTAATGAAGGTGATTATTTGTATTAATTCTTCCCTTTCCCAAGGAAAGAAGTAATCTTGAACACCCCTTCAAGAGAGTTGTGGGGTACCAATTGGTCTCCAGGGTCTATACAATTGAAGCTGTAAATCTTTTTTCATTTGGTCTTATACTGTATGCCCTCAAATCATCCTCAGAGTCCTTAATGAAAGGAAAATTAAAAAAGCATTTTGTCCTTCCAGAAAGACCACCCTAATTCAGATAAATATCTTTTCACTGGGTCAGTGAATATTAGAGCTCAAGAGCCTTTGTTACCAGGATATATTCCCTTTAATCAAAATTAATCCTGAGTAGTGTCATATGGTAGATATGAATTAGGGGTCAGAAATCCAAGATTTGGTTCTTAACTCTTTTATTTATCCGTTGTCTGACCATGGGAAAAGTACCTAACCTTTCCAGACCTCATTTTGCTCATCTATAATAGAAAGCGTTTGAAAAATATTCACTTCAAAGTCCTTTGTAATCCTATGACGCTGTGAGCTTCATCTGTAAGATAAGGATAAAACGCATTTATCAGTCTCATGGAGTAGTTATAAAGATTAAATTTAAGGTGTGACACCATGGCATTCATTTGATTCTTTTTGATTTATTGGTGTGTTGGGGTGATGTCTTTGTTTGTCGTTTATGCAAATGTATGCAAATTCAGGTGTGGAAATTTCCTGCACTGAAACAAATCAGCAAATTGTCTCTAACTTAAGGTCTTAAAGATTTGCCCAGGGTCACAGAGAGAATAATTGTCAGAAGCATGACTTGATCCATTCATTCCTGACTCCAAAGCCAGCTCTCTTTCCACTGCATCACACTGCCTGTAAAATGTTATGCTTAATCCTTCCTCCTTCACTTAGAAACTCTTTTCCTTTCAAATGTTAGCTTTCTCTTCTCGACTAATTAAGAAATTCCTTGAGAATGGGGACCATACTTCTATATTCTCTATTGCAACTAAAAGTGAACTGGGCATACTGTGGTGCCAGCAAATATATGTTAGTTGGTTGGCTGAGTTTTCTTTAAGGAAAACTCATTTCCCATAATATGTTTTTCTCAAATTTTTATTTTTTTATTCTGAACTTAAGAAATAAAGCAAGAATTTTGATAATAGTAGAATAGAAGAAAGACAATGGTATATGAAACCACAAATCTGTTATTTACAACTTGCTATTCTTTTTAAACATATAATAAAGTTATAATGTAACTTTCTTTTTTTTCTTCCCCCTTGCTGTAGATAACTACCATTAGGCACACATATATGTACATATGTTATGTGTGTATGGATATATGTGTATATATGTATATACATACATAAATACATGCATACATGTGGGGGGCGTGAAAAGCCATTGCATACATACTTCTATTTTCAGTTCTTTCTCTGGATACAGATAGTGTCTTCCCTCATAGGTCCTTTGTAGTTAATTTGGGTATTTATAATAGTCAAAATTACTTAATTGCTCCAAGTTATGCTTAAAACAAAATTGCTGTTATTGCATACAGTATTCTGTCTGTTCTGCTCATTTCACTCATCATTATTTCATGCCAGTCTATCCATGTTTTTCTAACTTTAATGAGTTCATCATTTCTTATAGCACAATACTATTTCATCACGGTCATATACCACAACCTGTTCAGCCATTTCCAAATTGACAGATATTCCCACAATTTCCAGTTTTTTGTTAACACAAAGAGAGCTGATATAAATATTTTACAAGATATAGGTTCTTCACATTTTTCCTTAATCTGCTTGAGAAACATACTTAGTAGTAGCAGGGCTGAATTAAAGGGTATAGATGTATTAATAATTCTTTAGGCATAATTAGAAATTACTCTCCAAAGTTGTTATATAAGTTCACAGTTCCACCAACAGTGAATGTGTCCCAGTTTTTCCACATTCTCTCCAATATTTGCTGCTTTCCCCTTTTATCATTTTACTTAATTTCATAAGTGCAAAATGATATCTCAAGGATGTTTAAATTTGAATTTCTCTAATCAATAATGCTCTAGAGTATTTTTTCATGAGACTATAAATTGTTTTGATTTCTTCCTTGGAAAAGTGCCTGTTCATGAACCTTTCAAGATTTATCAATTGGAGAAGGACTCACATTCTTCTAGATTTGAAAAAGTTCTTTATGTATTTAAGATATGAAAACTTTATCTGAGAAACTATCCATAAATTTTCCCCAAATTTTTGGTTTTCTTTTGATCTTGGTTACACTGGTTTTATTTGTATAAGACATTTTTAATTTGATATAATCAGAACTACCCATTTCATAACTTACATTGCTGTCTGTTTTGTTTATTCATAAATTGTCACCTATCCCTAAATCTATGCTCCATGTTCTTCAAATTTTCTTATAATATCTCTCTTTACATCAAGGTCATGTATCTATTTTGACTTTATCTTGGTAAGTGATGCCTAACTTCTGCCTAACTGCTTTTGAGTTTTCTCTAAAAATTTTTATCAAAGAGTGACTTCTTATCCCCAAAACTTAAGTCTTTACACTTGTCAAACATAAGGTCACTGTAGTCATTTGCTGCTGAACTTGCATGTCCACTTTATTCCATCTACCTTTCTATTTCTTAGCCAGTACCAAACGGTTATGATAATTACTGCTTTATAATATAGTTTAAGATCTAGTAGTACTAACCTTTACATTTTTGATATTTCCTTTTATATTCTTGACCTTTTGTTCTTTCAGATGGCTTTTGTTATTATTAGTTCTAGTTCAGTAAGAAAAAATGGCAATTAATTGGGATAGCATTGAATCCTTAGATTAATTTAGGTAAAATTGTCATTTTATCATATTGGCTGTACCTACCCAGGAACAATTATTATTTCTCCAATTGTTTAAATCTAATTTCATTTATACAAAATGTGGGTTTTTTAAATAATTTTGTTCATATAGTTCCTGGATTTGCTTTGTCAGATATAATCCCAGATATTTTACACTCTCTAGGGTTATTTTAAATGAGTTATTTCTTACTATATCTTCTTATAGGATTTTATTGGTGATATATAGGAAATGCTGATAATTTAGTAGGTTTACATTTCCCTTTAGCAGAGATGGAATAACAGTGGTCATCAATTTCCAAGTCAGGAGTAATTCCTCTCCCTTCCCAGAGAAGGAAGGAAATTAGTTCACAAAAACAGAAATGCCTAAACTAAATATTCTATATTTTTTCCTCTATCACTCTTATTTGATTTTTGAAGTCCTTTTTAAAGGTTTTTCCAAGAACTCATTTTGGACTTCTGACTATATGATGTTTCCCTTTGACAAGTGAGTGACTTTATTTAACTTCACTATCTTTCTTTGAATATGAACCTAGATCTTCTCTATTCCCCTTAGCAGCTCTCTATGGTTGGGTTCTTTTTCCTTTACTTATTCCTTTTTATTTTTATTTGTTTTATTTTTAGCAACTTATTATTGTAATCAGATTCTAGTCCTGCATTCTGTGGAATTGTGCCCTAGGCCACAGGTCCTTCTCATTTTTATTTTCTGAGCTCTAATAGGGCCTAATCTTGGGCGTTCCTCTCTACTCCCAAGCCTGTTGCCATACTGTCCCACAAACATTCTTGTTCCCTATGGTCCCCACCACAACTACAAACTTCAGCTCTTTCCTTTGTCTTGCAAGGCTAATAACTTTGTGCAACTCTGCCTCACTTAAATCCAATTCACATACCACAAGTAAGAGACCACCTTTAGTGTCATTGATCCTCTTCAAAAAGAAGGGACAAATAACAAAAACGTAATCAGCATATCTGAGATTGTTGATATCTCTCCCAGCAACCTTAATTCTGGTTTTTGATTCATCCAATCTGGCATTTCACATGATATACTCTACAAATGAGTTAAATAAATATGGTGACAACATATGGACTTCTTATACTCCTTTTTCAGTGTTAAACCATTCAGTTGTTCCATATTCAGTCCTAATTGCTGCTTATTGGCCTGTATAAAGGTTCCTAAGGAGAGAAGTAAGATGATCTGATACTCCCATCTTTTTGAGAACTTGTCACATTCTGTTGCGTTCCACACAAAGACTTTAGTGTAGCCAAAGAAGCAGAAGTAGATTTTTTTCAGGAACTCCCTTGCTTTCTCCATACTCCAGGGAATGCTGGCAGTTTGGACTCTTGTTCCTCTTCCTCTTCAAAAACCAGCCTGCTCTTCTGGTAATTCTCAGTTCACATATTGTTGAAATCTATCTTGCTGAATCTTAAGCATAATCTTGCTGGCATGTGAAATAAGCACAATTATTTGGCAAGTCACATTCCTTGGCATTGCCCTTCTTTAGGACTGGGATGTAAACTGATCTTTTCCAATCCAGTGGCCATTATTGCCTTTATTATCCTTTATCCTTTATTCTGATTGTTCTTTATCCTGTATCCTTTAGTATAGTGCCAAACATTGAAGAATAAGTCAATCAATAAGAATTTACTAAGCTCTTACTATGCATCAAACAATGGGCTAGTATCTTAGGATACAAGGAAATGGGAAAAATGATCCTTGCTCTTAAAGAGTATAGAAGAGAAACATTCCTTATATACATCTTGCTAGACATCAATAATCAGAAAGATACTATTAAAGTAATTCCTGTGGTTGCATTTGCTGAGAAATATTGTATGACTTTTACACATACAAGAGCAACTCCTTCTTGGAGTAGAGTCTATTAGGCTAATTTTTCTATTTTTTTTAATGATCTACAAACCACAAAATCAGGATCTTGTATTAACTTCTACTTCCTACACCTTTGTGTCAATTGTGTAACATTTAGTCAATGTGAGAATTACTATAGAAAAAATCATTTGTGGAAGTTATCCTATACCTTTTTCATACTATCATCCATACCACTGGTATCTGAATAGTTCATTCTCAAAAATTTTATCAAATAGAAAAATTGGCATATAGATTTTTGGTTATTGGAGTCTTCCCAATCACCTTTTTTGGTGGGTAATGATGGTCATGCTTGCATATCTCTCCGAAATTCCTATTTAAAAGGTTTCTGAATATTTTCAAGGTTTCCTTGGAAGAAGACTATCTGGAAGATAGCAGAAGAGAATGATTTGAATTGAAAAATGGAGAAAGAAAGAAAAAATTATGAAAATAATTTACATAGTTCTAGATTTGGAGAAAACACCAGCCGCTGAATTAGGGAAGATAAAGCTAACAGAGAAGGAAAATCTCACCTGATGGAGAAGGCCAAAAGCTAGAGGAGAAGAAGGAATAGAGGGGAAGGAGATGAAATAGAAAAAAAGGAGGATTAGAGAATAAGAAAGAATGAGGTAGAAAGAACGAATGAAGAGGGTAAGGGACAGTAAAAGGGGAAGGATGTAAGCTTAAGGGAACCCAAAGAGAAGCAAGAGAAATAGGAGAACTCAAAGACAAGGAGAAGATAGTTTACAAAACAAGTATGTATAGGACAGATTAGTTTTTTAAAAAAGATGAGAACATAAGGGAAGGGAAAAAACATTATATTTGGTTGCTACCAGGTGAATAATACATTAACAAAATGAGAAAGAGTGATAGCTCAAGAACTGAGGAGATCACAAGTATTGTGACAGCAGTTATCCAAGGTAGTTACAAATAAAGGTTTAAAAGGCTAACACTCACTTCCAGCAAGTTTAGAGAGCAGGTAGAGTTTGAAGTCATTTTCATAGAACATATATTTATATTTCTGACATGTTCAAGGGATTGCTATCTATGCTTAAAATGAATAATTCTTGAAATAAGGATCATATACTGTTAACAAGTATAAGAAAAATTGTTTCTAATCATAAATTAAAAATTTAAACAAACTCTGAGAACTTACCTCTCACCCCCAAAATTGTCAAAGATGATAAAAATGGAGAAATATTGCAAAGATTATGGAAAGATGAACATATTATTGCATTGGTGCTGGAGCTGTGAATAGTTACATTTTGGAAAGCAATTTGGAATGTTGTAAATTAAATAACTAAAATATCCATTCCCTAAGATACAGAGGTTTTATTACTAAGAGGTCATTGTTTTAACATAGTCCCATAAATAGCAAAACATTTGGAGCAGCATTTTTGTGGTAGCAATAAGTGTATATTCTACCAAAGTAAATTGGGAAATGGTTAAATTATAGGATGTGAAATAGTATATTGTTATTGTCTAGTTGTTTTCAGTTGCATCTTATTTTTCATGACATTTGGTTCCTGCGAAGAGTAAGGAAATCCAGATTAGGTTCTGTTTTAACAAGCCGCAAGCAGCTTGAGCAGCAAGTCCTGGGATTAGTTGTTTTGAGAGGCCACCTTAGCCCAACCACAGGAACTTTCACCCTTGGGATAGTGGGGGGAATTGGGTATCTGAGACCTAGAAGATTGAGGGAAACTCTGCTGAAAAGGAATGCCAGACCCAGTTGTGCTGTGAAGAGCAGTGCAGCAAGAAGGATCCAGCACACATCTAGTGAGTGGAGAAGTAATGAGGCTGAATGTCCCATTCTGGCTGCGGGCACTTAGAAGAGGCTGGAGGTTTGGCTTTGGTTCCAAGCTAGAGGGGAAAACTGAAGATGTAGGGCAAGAGGCACTACTTTCCATATCCCAGGGATAGAGGTGATTTAAAAAATTAAGCCATTACCACAAAACAAAAAATGCATAGGCAAAGGAGAAAGAATCCAACCATAGAAAGCTATTATGGGAATAAAGAAAACTGGGCTTCATTTTCAGAGGAGGATAATAAACTCCCAAAGAGTAACATCAAATGGTCACCTGTTCAAAAAGAATTTATAGAAGATTTTTAAAAAAGACTTTAAAAATCAAATGACAAAGATGGAGAGAAAACTAAAAAAGAAATAAGACTAATTCAAGAAAAACAAGAAGCTTATGAAAGAAAAGTGAAGCAATTAGAAAAGGTGCTCCAGAATCTTAAGGAAGAAAATGAGACCTTGAAAATTAGAAATGGGCAAAGGGAAGTCAGTGAAATTAAAAGAGATCAAGAAATAATTAAACAAAATATGAATAAGGAAAAAAATAGATGAGAAAGTTAAGCATCTCAAAAGAAAAGAAAAAATTTGGAGAATAGATCAAGAAAAGAAAACATAAACAATAGAAATAAAAGTTTCTTTGAGGAAAACTCATAGGTATATCACAGTCAAATTTCAAAACCACTAGTCCAATGATCAAATATTAAAAAACATCAAGATTAAAACAATTTAAATATGATGGAGCCACATTAGAAACACACAAGACCTAGAAGCAGAGACGTTAAAGGACTGCAGCTCTTGAAACACAGTATATCGAAGAGTGAAAGAACTGAGACTCCAGTCAAAAATATCATGCCCTGCAAAGTATTATTCAGAATGAAAAAATGGACATTTGATAAACTCTCAGACTTTCAAGACTTTGTTAACAAAAATCCTGAACTTAATAGAAGATTCAACATATAAAAACCAAGAGAAATATAAGGCATATGCCAAAGATTGATTATAAGGGATTCATAAAGACAGACTATTTACTTTTTACATATATTAGATGCATGTCTAAGACTCTTATTAATAATTGGGTAGCTTTAACAAAGTTTGGGGTAAATCTGACAATAATATTAATTTTAACAATAAAACATTAAGGAATAGATAACAAAGAGCAATTATTTTATACAAATGTGGTGCAAGAGGAAGAATTGATACAGGGGAATTAAATGGGGAAGGAGGGCTTGTAGTTCTGGTAACCTACTTTCATGGGGAAAAGGTTTAAGGGGGCACAATACATGTATCTTTAGAAGAATATAAAAATCTAAATTCAGAGGAAATAAAATGGTAGTGTCATAAGGAGGGGGAGAGGACAAGGGTGGAATCTTTAAAAGGAAAGGTGAGGGAATTGGTTAAAGAGAGTACAGAAGGGTGTTTAAATTTACGGTAAAGGGAGGATAGGGGAGAGGAAACAAAAGATATGAATAAATATAACAACCAAAGATAAGGAGAAGAATAGGTTTGGGAAAAAATATGTCTATGTATGTCTATGTCTCTGGTTATCTCTCTCTCTCGATATATGTGTGTGTGTGCATGTGTGAATACATATATGTATATATTCATATGTGTATGTATCCATAGGTATAGAAAAACATATCTAATCCTCATTGTAACCTGGGGGAAGAGATAGATGGAGGGGAGGGGAAAAAGAAAAGTAAAAATTTTCACAGCAGAGAAGAAAAGAATTCACAAAGAAGCAAAGAAAAGATGGACAATTTTCAACACAACAAATATCATTTATCATACAGGCTTTCTTGAAATGAAAATATATTGTTGCATAATTTGAATCCTCTCATGTTCTGCTATGTATATGATATGTTTTTTTTTTCTTTTCAACTTTGTATTTAAATTCCAGTATTTAAGTTTATGGTATGTTTTTTGTTTATTTTCTCTATTCTGTATTTGTGTTCTGGTGTTAGAGTCTAAAATAAAATTTTTTAAAATGAAAATATATAAAAAATAAATTGCCCTTGTGTTCCCATTCTCTGCATTATCTCTGCACATAAAGGAAGAGGACAGATTTCCTCCATTTAGATTACTCAGGTTCATTAGAGCTAGCTAAAAATCTTCCCTACTTCTCCTCTGATAAAGAATTATCCACGGTGCTGGAAGGGATTTGGAAGGTCCAAACCTTATAAGGGAAAGTCTTGCAAACATACAGTATTCCTTCAAGGAAAAGAGACAACTTCATTTTAGAACAATGGAAAAAGGTGACGATCTGGGAAAGACCTCATCTGACAACATGATCATGTAATTTGGAACTTCTTAAAAGGGTATTTCATGTCACTTAAAAGATTTCTTTCATTTTAAATGTCAATAATTTTTATTTTAATTTCCTCAATTACATGTAAACAAAAAATGTATAGTGTTCATTTTTTGAGTTCCAAATGTTTTCCTTCTTTCCCTCTCCTTGAGAAAGCAAATGATTTAATATAGATTTAAGGTGCAGCCATGGAAAATATTTTCATATTAGCCATGTTGCCAAAGAAAATTCAGACCAAGAATAAATGCAAGAATAACAAAGTAAAAAAAATACCTCAGTCTGCTTTCAGATTCCGTCAGTTCTCTCCCAGGAGCTGAATAGCATTTTGCATTGAAAGTCTTTTGGAATTGTCTTGGATTGTTGTATCACTCACAGTAGCAAAATTGTTCATAGTTGATCATTGGACAATGTTGCTGTCATGGTATGTAATGTTCTCCTGGTCATGTTCACGTCAGGGGAAAAAAATGAAACTTCAGTGAAATAGAGGACTTCTGAGCAATGTTGTTGAAAAGACCAGAGCTGAATAGAAAATTTGACTTTCAAATGCAAGAATCAAAAGAAGCATGAAAAGTAAACAGGAAAGTAAAACCATATAGGAGTTATCAAAATTGAACTGTTTACATTCTTTTATGGAAAGATGATATTTGTAACTCATGAGACCTTTCTCAGTATTAGGATAGTTGGAAAGAATGCGTGTGTGTTTGTGTATGTATATGCATATACAAAATTAAGTGTTGAGATGAATGTTCCAGGAGAAAGAGAAATGGAGAGGTAGAATGTAGTAAATCTTCTCACATAAAAGAGGCAAGAAAAGGCTTTTACAATGGAGGGGAAGAAGGGGAAGGTGAGAGGGAGTAAGTGAGTCTTCCTTTCATAGGATTTGACTTCAGGAAGGAATAATATATATACTCAATTGGGTATGAAAGTTTATCTTAACCTACAGGAAAGCAGGGAGGAAAGGAATAAGAGTGGGAGGTATAATATAAGGATGATAGATTGGGGGAAAGGGTAATCAGAAGCAAATACTTTGGTAAGGGGATAGAATAAACATAGGACTGAAGAGGGTAGAGGGATATATAATTAGTCTTTCACATGACTGTTATGGAAGTATTTTACATGACTACACATGTATATACTATATTGAATTACTTGCCTTCTCAATGGGTAGGGAGGGGGGATGGGAGAGAATGTTGAACTCAAAGTTTGCAACATGAATGTTAAAAATTGTTTTTACATGCAACTAGGAAATACATGGCAATGGGATAGAAAAATCTATCTTGCCCTATGGGAATAGAAGGGAAGGCAATGGAGGAGGGGAGGGAATACAAGCGAGAGCAAATTGGAGGAAAGGGCAATCAGGATACATGCTGTCCTGGTGTGGGAGGATGGGGAAGATGGGGAGAAAATCTGAAATACAAAATATTGTGGAAGTGAATGTTGAAAACTGAAAAGAAATATTTTTCAATAAAAGAAGTTCTGTTGATTTCCAGTTGCTCCTTGAAGTAAAGATAAAATTATTTAGCACCATTTGCAACCTTTCCCAAAGTACCTTTTTTATTACACAGTATTCCCTTTCCCATACTTTATGACAATCTGGTCTTTTTATTATGTACAGCTTGTCATTTCCTATCCCTGTGCTTTTGTAGTGTAAATCACATATGCTTGAACCCTATCCCCATTTTCTTGAAAGTGCGTCTCCATCTCCATCTCATAGAATCCCAGTGTTTTGTTCAAACTCAATCCAAATTTCATCTTCAGTATATAGGATAGCCTTTCATATGTAGCTAAGTATTACAGATATGAGACATCGGTAAACTGTGCTTCAGCCTATACCACTTGACTTGTTTTCTCTTTTAATAGTATTATCCTAAGTTCTGGAGATATCAATGGATATATTTTGATAATTGCTTCTGGAAACTTTCTTATTAATTAGCTTGAGTCTTCATTCAAGCTCATAAAGTATAAGTTGCTAAATAAATTGAAATAGTAATTACTCTTGTTTCTTAATATTAATCAATCAGTAAACATTTATTAAGTGTTTATTATATACCAGGCACTATGCTAAGTGTGGATAGAATACCTTATCTTATGATTAAGCAAATATTAAAATTAAGGTATACATAAAATTAACATATGAAATTAAAATAAAGAAATGTGTAAAGGTAAACGGTTGGAGCAGAATACGCTATACTTCAGCTGATGTAAAAAAAGGAGAGGTAGCAATCCTAATCTCAGACAAAGCAAAAGCAGAAATAGATCTAGTCAAAAGAGATAAGGAAGCACTATCATGACTAAACATATATGCGCCAAGTGGTATAGCACCCACATCCTTAGAGGAGATGTTAAGGGAGTTACAGGAAGAAACAGACAGCAAAGTTGTACTAGTGGGGGGATCTCAGCGTCCCCCTCTAGGAACTTGATAAATCTAATCTCAAAATAAACAAGAAAAAAGTTAAGAAGGTGAATAGAACTTTGAATAAGGTAGATATGATAGATCTGTGGAGAAGATTGAATGGGGATAGAAAGGAATATACCTTTTTCTAAGCAGTACATGGCATATATACAAAAACTAACCATGCACTAAGGCGTAAAAATCTCACCATTCAGTGCAGAAACGCAGAGATAGTCAATGTATCCTCTTTAGATCATAATGCAATAAAAATTTTATGTAATAAAGGGCTATGTAAAGATAGACAAAAAATTATTAAAAATTAAATAATCTATTCCTAAACAAGGAGTGGGTTAAACAATAAATCATAGAAACAATCAATGGCTTCATTCAAGAGAATGACCATAATGAGACAACCTAGCAAAATTTATGGAATGCGACAAAAGCATTTCTTTGGGGAAGTTTTATGTCATTGAATACTTACATGAATAAAACAGAGAAAGAGAAGATCAATAAACTGGGAATGTAGATGAAAAAGCTAGAAAAAGAACTAATTGAAAAGCCCCAAGTAAATTCCAAATTAGAAATACTGAAAACCAAAGGAGAGATTAATAAAATTGAAATTAAGAAAACTATTGAACAAATAAAACTAAGAGTTGGTTTTAGGAAAAAAACAGTAACATTGATAAACCTTTTAGTCAATTTGATTTTAAGAAAGAAAGAAGAAAACCAAATTACCAATATCAAAAAATGAAAAGGGTGAACTCACCTTCAATGAGGAGGAAATTAAAACAATAATTAGAAATTGCTTTGCCCAACTGTTGCCCATAAATTTCACAATCTAAGTGAAATGGACAAATAGTTTTTAAATGTAAAGTGTCCAGATTAAAAGAAGAAGAAGGTAAATACTTAAATAACTTCATCTAAGAAAAAAGAAATTGAACAATCCAAAAATGAACTCCCTAGGGAAAAAATCTCCAGGGCCAGATTGATTCACAAGTGAATTCTATCAAACGTTTAAAGAACAGTAATTCCAATACTACATAGACTATTTGGAAATATTGGTGAACAAACCCTACCATACCCTTTTTATGATGCAAATATGATTCTGACACATAAACCAGGAAGAGCAAAGCAGAGAAAGAAAATTATATACCAATTTCCCTAATGAAGATAGATGCAAAAATTTGAAATAAGGTATTAGCAAAAAGACTATAGCATCTTGTCATGAGAATGATACTTTAAAATCAGGTAGAATTTATACCAGAAATGCAGAGCTGGTTCAATACTAGGAAAACTATCAGTATTATTGATCATATCAACAAAAAAAATCACAGAAATCATAAAATTATCTCAATAGATGCAGAAAAGCTTTTGACAAAATACAACAGTCATTCCTATTGAGAACACTGGAGAGCATAGGATTAAATGGGTCCTTCCCTAAAATAATAAGAAGTATCTACCTAAAACCATCAACAAGCATTATATGCAATGAGGACAAGCTAGATGCATTTCTAATAAGATCAGAGGTGAAACAAAGATGTACACTATCACCACTGTTATTCAATATGTACTAAAAATGTTAGCTTTTAGCAATAAGAGAAGAAAAAGAAATTGAAGGAATTAGAATAGGCAAAAAGAAACTAAGTTAGCACTCTTTGCAGATGATATGATGACATACCTAGAAAATTTTAAAGAATCAAGTAAAAATACTACTTGAAATAATAAACAACTTTGGCAAAGTTGCAGGTTAAAAAACAAACCCACATAAATCACCTGCATTTCTATATATTACTAACAAAACCCAACAGCAAGAGATAGAAAGAAAAATCCCATTTAAAGTTACATAGACACTATAAAATATCTGAGTTTACTTGCCAAAACAAATCCAGGGACTTTATGAACACAAATATAAAACACTTTATGCACAAATGAAGTCAGATCTAAGTAACTAGAAAAGCAGTGATTGCTTGTGGATAAGCCTAGCTAATATAATAAAAATTACAATTCTACCTAATTTACTTATTCAGTGACATATCAATCAAACTACCAGAAAATTATTTTCTAGCACTAGAAAAAATAATAGAAAATTCATCTGAAAGAATAAAAGGTCCAGAACATCAAGGGAATTAATGAAAAGAAATACTGGGGAAGGTGATCTAGCCCTACCAGATCTCAAATTGTATTATAAAATATCAATCATTAAACATACTTGTACTGGCTAAGAAATAGAGGGGTAGATCAATGGAATACATTGGGCACACATGACACAGTAGTCAATGACTACAACAGTATACTGTTTGATAAACCCAAGGACCTCAACTTCTGGGATAAGAATTCACTGACAAAAACTGCTGGGAAAACTGGATAATAGTATGGCAGAAACTGGGCATACACAAATTGCATGACACCATACACAAGAATAAATCAAAATGGCTACATGATCTAGGTATAAAGGCTGATAATATAAGCAAATTGGGGGAACAAGGGATCGTGTATTTGTCAAATTCATGGAGAATGGAGACATTTATGACAAAACAACAGAGAACACTGTGAAGTGCAAAATGGATAATTTTGATTATATTAAGTTGAAAAGCGTTTGCACAGAAAAACCCAATGCAACCAAGATTAGGAGGGAAGCCAAAAACTGAGAAAGAATTTTTATAACTAGCATCTAAGAGGAAGGTCTCATTTCTAAATATATAGAGAACTGAGTCAAATTTACAAGAATTCAAGTCATTCCCCAATGGATAAATGGTCAAAGGATATAAACAGACAGTTTCCAGAGGAAGAAGTTAAAGCTATCTATAATCTTATGAAAAAATACTCTAAATCACTATTCATTAGAGAGATGAAAATCAAAACAATTCTGAAGTACTATATCACACCTATTTAATTGACTAACAGGCCAAAACAGAAAGATGATAAATACTAGAGAAGATGTAGAAGATCTGGAACACATTCATTTTTGGTGGAGTTGTGAGGTGATATAATCATTCTGGAGAGCTATTTGGAGCTGTGCCCAATGGGCTCCAAAGGTGCATGCCCTTTGACCCCCCAATATCTCTTCTAGGATTGTATCCCAAAAATATCATAAAAATGGAAAAAAGACCCCCATGTACAAAAGTATTTATAGCAGTTCTTTTGTGGTGGCCAAGAACTAGAAATAGTGTGAATGCCCATCAATTGGGGAATGTCTGAACAAGTTCTGGTATATAAATGTTATGGAACACTATTGTGCTACAAGAAATGACAAACAAGAGGACTTCAAAAAAGTCTAGAAAGACTTATATGAACTGATGCTTAGTGGAGTGAGCACACCAAGGAGATTATACACAGTAACAGCAACAATGTGAAAGAACTGTTTTTGGTAGACTTAGCCCTTCACAGCAAGGCAAGAATCTAAAACATTTCCAAAAGACTCGATGCAAAATGCATCCATACTCAGAAAAAAAATTATGGAGTTGGGACACAAAATGAAGCAGATTATTTCCTCCTGCATTATGTTTTGGTTTGGTTTGGTTTTTCTCATGGTTTCTTCCATTACTTTTATTTCTTTTATGCAACACAACTAATGTGAGAATGTGTTTAATAAGAATGCATATGTAGAACCCATGTAAAATTGCATGACTTCTCATAGAAGGATGGGAGAGGAAGGGGAAGAAAATTTAAGACTTATTGAACTGATTGTTGAAAACTGAAAACAAATTAATTAAAAAGAAGAATTGTGTAAGGACTTCAGGGCACTGAATCATGCGAAGCTGCTGGGGTTTCCAGATTTCACAAATGCCAAAGAAAGTTTCAAAGGTCAGTGAGAAAGCTGTTTCATCTGGGTGAGAGGGGAGCACGGACTGGTCCCCTCCCAGGCCCCAGGGTGGTAGCAGCCCCTGCAGCAGCAGTATTGACTTTTGGATCCCTGGGCCAAAGGACTCTGGGAGAATTGAGCAGCTGATCTGGGTTTCAGTACTGAATGGTGGTCCTGGGGTGAGGAGGACCACTGCCATGGTGGACCTGGTGGCACCTGTGGAAAGGTCATCCTACTCACAGTTTCAGGGCACAAAAGAACGCTTTTGGTTGCTCATAGACCAGAGTTCAGGCCAGGAGAGGAGTAAATTCCTCTCCCTTGATTGTGCTACCTTGGAGGAATTGAGAACTTACAGGTCCCCAAAGATATCTCAAAGAACAGCTACACAGAACCTCTGAAGCCTATCATAGTATACCCTCCACTTAACAAAGGAATCAAAGTTCAAGAAACTGGCTGGGAAAATGCCCCAAAAATGGAAAAATAAGACTATAGAATGTTGCTTTCTTGGTGAAAAGATACTTTCTTCCATCCTTTCAGATAAGAAAGAAGGAAAGCATACAATCAGAAGAAAACAGCAAGGTCAAGGTTTCTACATCCAAAAGCTCCAAAGTAATATACAAAAATATAAAAAATGAGTCAACATTTTGTTACAGGAGACCCAAAACATGCTGAAGAAAAGCATCTTTAAAAACAGGCTAACCCAGGGAGTGGAGCCAAGATGGCAGAGTAGAAAGGTGGACCTGAAGAAACCTCCCACCCCCATAACCCATAAATTATCTGTAAAAAATGATTCTAAGGTAATTCTAGAGCAGCAGAAGCCACAAAATAGAAGAGTGAAAGATATTTAAAGTTCAAGACAGTCTTGAAGGCAAACAGGAAAGGTCTATCATTCTGGGCACAGAGTGGAGGGCAGCCCAGCATGGGCCAGATGGCACAGCAGGGACAGAACATAGAACAGGTTCAGGCCACCACCAGCAGCAGCAGTTCCCAGATTACTCAATCCACAAATGCCAAAGACAGCTTCAAAGGTCAGTGAGAAAGCTCTTTCACTTGAGTGAGAAGAGAACATGGACTAGACTCACCAGTAGCAGCCACTGCACCCATAGCATTCATTTTTGGAGCTCTTTGCCAATAGACCCTGTGGGAATCAAACCACTGATCTGGATCTTAGTCCTGACTGGCTTTCCTGGGTTGAGAAAGAGTGCTGGCAGTGGAGCTGGTGGAGTGTCTGGAGAGGGAGCCATACACACAGACCCTGGGAAGAACAGAGTGCTTGTAGTTGCTCCTAGATCAGAGTGTAAGCCAGGAGAAGAGTAACTCCTCTCCCTTGACTGTACCACCCTGGAGCAACTGAGAACTTATAGGCCCCCAGAGTATACCCTCCTCTTGAAAAAGTATGCAAAAGTCAAGTAACTGGCTGGGAAAATACCAAAAAAAGGGGGAAAAATAAGACCATACAAGGCTATTTTTTTAGTTAATAGGTATTTTCTTCTATCCTTTCTGATGAAGAAGAACAATGCATACCATCAGAGGAAGACATAAAAGTCAAGGCTTCTGCATCCAAAACGTATAAAATACATATACAATGATCTCAGGTCATGGAAGAGCTCAAAAAGGATTTTGAAAATCAAGTAAGAGAAGTGGAGCAAAAATTGGGAAAAGAAATTATAGCAATGCAAGAAAATCATGAAAAGCAAGTCAATAGCTTGCTAAAGGATACCCAAAAAATGCAGACGAGAATAAAGCCTTTAAAAATAGGCTAATCTAATTGACAAAAGAGGTCCAAAAAGCCAAGGAGGAGAAGAAAGCTTAAAAAAGCAGAATTAGCCAAATGTAAAAGGAGGATGAAAAGCTCACTGAAGAAAAGTTCTTTAAAAATTAGAATGGAGCAGATGGAAGTTAATGGCTTTATGAGAAACCAAGAAATTACAAAACAAAACCAAAAGATGGAAAAAATAGAAGATAATGTGAAATATCTCATTGGAAAAACAACTGACCTGGAAAATAGATCCAGGAGAGATAATTTAAAAATTATGGGACTACCTGAAATCCATGATCAAAAAAAGAGCCTAGACATCATCTTTCATGAAATTATCAAGGAAAATTGCTCTGATATTCTAGAACCAGAGGGCAAAATAAGTATCCAAGGAATCCACCAATCACTGCCTGAAAGAGATCCAAAAAGAGAAACTCCTAGGAATATCGTAGGCAAATTCCAGAGTTCCCAGATCATGGAGAAAATGTTACAAGCAGCTGGAAAGAAAAAAATTTGAGTGTTGTGGGAATACAATCAGGATAGCATACGATCTAGCAACTTCTGCATTAAGGGACTGAAGGGCTTGGAATATCATATTCCAGAAGTTAAAGGAACTAAGATTAAAACCAAGAATCATCTACCCAGCAATACTGAGTATAATACTTCAAGAGAAATAACGGTCATTCAATGAAATAGAGGACTTTCAAGTATTTTTGATGAAAAGACCAGAGCTGAATAGAAAATTTGACTTTCAAACACAATAATCAAGAGAAGCATGAAAAGGGAAACAGAAAATAGAAATCATAAGGGACTTTCTAAAGTTGAACTGTTTACATTTCTACATGGAAAGCTAATATTTGTAACTCTTGAAACTTTTCTCAGTATTTGGGTAGTTGGAGGGATTACACACACACACACACACACACACACACACATACACTCAGAGCACAGGCTGAGTTGAATAGGAAGGGATGATATTTAAAAAATAAAATAAAAGAGTGAGAGAAGAATATATTGGGAGGAGATAGGGAGAAATGGCATGGTGCAAGTTATCACTCATAAAAGAGGCAAGAAAAAGCTTTATCAGTGGGGAAGAAAAGGGGGAAGGTGAGAGGGAAAAATTGAAGCTTACTCTCATCACATTTGACTTAAGGAGGAAATGACGTTCACTCAATTTGGTATGAAAATCTATCTTATGCTACAGGAAAGTAGGGCAGAAGTGGATAAGTGGAGTGGGGGATGATAGAAGGGAGGTTAATGGGATGAGAGAGTAATTAGAAGTAGACACTTTTGGGGAGGGACAAGGTCAAAAGAGAGAATAAAATAAATGGGAGAGCAGGATAGGATGCAGGGAAATATAGTTAGTCTAACACAACATGACTATTATGGAAGTTTTTTGCAAAACTACACATATATAACCTATATTAAATTGCTTGCCTTCTCAGTGGGGATGGATGGGGAGGGAGGAAGGGAGAGAAGTTGGAACTCAAAGTTTTAGGAACAAATGTTGGGAATTGCTTTTGCATGCAACTGGGAAATAAGAAATACAGGTAATGGAATATAGAAGTCTATCTTACCCTATAAGAAAAGAGAAAAAATGGGGATAAGGGAAGGGAGGGGTATGATAGAATGGAGGGCAGATTGGGGAAAGGAGTAACCAGAATGCATGGTGTTTTGGGTTTGGGGGAGGGGAGAAGTGGGAAGAAAATTTGGAACTCCTAATTTTGTGGAAATGAATGTTGAAAATTAAAAATAAATAAACTTTAGAAAACAAGAAAAGGCATTTCAATCGATACTAGTCTCCCTATTTGAAGATTGGTTGTTCCATCACTTGACAATAAAAAAGTAGACTAATATCAATGGCAAAAGAAGTCTACAAGGCAAATGAGGAGAAGAATGCTTTAAAAAGCAGAACTGGCCAAATGGAAAAGGAAGTTCAAAAGTTCTCTGAAGAAAATAGTTCTTTAAAAATTAGAATGGAGTAGATGGAAACTAATGACTATGAGAAACGAAGAAATTTTAAAACAAGCCCAAAAGAATGAAAAAAAAATAGAAGACAATGTGAAATATCTCATTGGGAAAACAATTGACCTAGTAAATAGATTCAAGAAAGACAATTTAAAAATCATTGGTCTACCTGAAAAACGTGGAATATTGTAGTTAAATTCTAGAATTGTGATAGATCATGGTATCGATCAGAATCACTAAATCTTTTACAGTTGATTATCTTTACAACATTGCTGTTATTATGTAGACTGTCCTTCTGATTCTGTTCACTTCACTTGGTATCAGATGATATGTCTTCCAAAGTTTTTCTAAAAGTGTCCCCTTCATTATATCTTACAGCATCATAGTATCCTACCACTTCCATATAAAATAATTTGTTCAACAATTCCTCAATTGAAGGCCATCCCCTATGTTTCCAATTTTTTGACAACACAGAAAGAGCTGTTATGAATATTTGTGTGTCTATGTAGATACTCTCCCTTTTTCTTTAATCTCTTTAGGTATAGACATAGTAGCAGTATTGTTTAGTCAAAGGGTATGCAGTTTTACAACTTTTTGGCATAATTCTATATTTTTCTTCAAAATTATTGGCCACATCATACCTCTACTAACAATGATTAGTGTACCTATTTTTTTCCATATCCTTTCCAACATCTTACATTTTCCTTTTCTGTCATCTTCACCAACATGATGAGATGGTGAGGTAGTACAGCAGTTATTTCATTAGCATTTCTATACGTATTAGCCATTTTCAACATTTTCCATGGCTATTGAAAGCTTTGATTTATTTCTCTGAAAACAGCCTGTTCATGTCCTTTGATGACTTATCAGTTGGTTCATTTTTCTATATTTTAGAAAATTTCCTATATTTTTAGAAATTAGACCTTTATCAGGGAAACTAGGTACAAAGATTTTTCTTGCACTTCATGCTTTTCTTTTAACTTTGTCTACATTTGGCTTTATTTATGCAAAACCTTTTTAATTTAATGTAATCAAAATTTTTCACTTTACTTCCTATACACCTTTGTATCTCTTGTTTAGTCATAAACTCCTCCTTTATCCATAGATCTGACAGATAATTTCTTCCATGCTCTCCTAATTTGCTTGTTCTTTGTGTCTAAACCAGGTACTTGTTTTGAAATTATCTTAGTATACAGTGTGAAAAGTTGGTCTACATCTAGTTTATGTCAGACTACTTTCTAATTTTCCAAGGGGTTTGGAGTTCTTATCCCAACAGGATGCATCTTTGGGTTTATGAAACACCAGTTTTCATTAGGGAAATTGGTGTATGATTTTCTTTCTCTGTTTTTGCTCTCCCTGATTTAGATATCAAAATTATATTTCTATTACAGAAGAGATTTGTTAAGACTCCTTCTTTACCTATTTTTTTCAAACAGTTTATAAAATATATATAAAATTTTATCTTGTTTTGTTTTCTCTGAGCACAACCACTCCTCTACTTAGTACAATAGTTACGTTTATAAGTAGTCAGTAGAGATCAACAATAGTAGGAAGTAAGATTTCAAAGGAGAACCCAGAAGTCATTTACATACTATCTCATAAGTTAAGAGATCAAAATGGGTACTCATAAACTATTTCATAAATCAGGAGAGCATAAGAGCCATTGGAAACTGTCTCACAAATCACCTAAGGCCACATCCTGAGACTAAATGCTAAATCAGGGGAAGCCAGCTAGGACTCCCTAAGGGCCCCTACTACTAACTACCCATGGTCTGTAAGCCTCATAAACTCTAGGCATGCACAACAAGACCAGCAGAAAATCAGTAAATCTTATGCTAATAAGCTAATCCTAAAACACTACTGATAACTTTGATTTAATGTAGACATGGTAATGACCTAACCTTGAGGTGGCATGGATAAAAGTTAGTCTTTCCCCCATCAAAACCTTAAAAAATTAAGACCCCAAACTCTTTCTCCTGCCTACTTTTCTATCTTCTTATGATAGTCCAAGTGCTGTTCAAGAGTTTCCCAGTCCAATTCATGCTTATGTAAGGGATAATTTATATCTGTTCCCTCTGTCCATCCTCTTCCTCATGGTGCTTACCTCCTTCCACCATCCAATCCCTTGTCTGAATGTTATCTGCCTCTGTACCCCTGTGTTGTTTGTTTCAGTACTTTTTATGCTATTGGCTTCTATGCTCTCTGTACCTTATTAAAAAGTAATTAAAACATTACTCCCTACTTGCTTCCATCACTGTCTTTCCTGGCAAGTATCCAAAGAGCTGGGCATACCTATCCCCAACATTAACCAGAGGGACCTTTATTTGTTGTGGTATATCCTTAGTCACAATTAATAATTCCATACAATTATGAGCAATTTAGTATTGGAATGACTTGTTCTTTAAATGTTTGGCAGAGGGGGCAGAATAAAGATAGTGGATTAAAGTAAGTATTTTTGTGTAGCTTTCTCAATATTCCCAATCTAAACAACTTTAAAAAGTGCACCAAAATAATTCTTTGCAGCATAACTTACAAAAAGTCACAGCCAGTCGTTTTTCCAACCCAAGTGGACTGAGGAGGACAGAGAGGTCTGAAGACTTTGGAGTGGAGATTTTCCAGGAGGATAGCTCAGTGGAAGCAATACCAGTTGTAGGCCTTGGAGTTGGCAATGACAGCAGTACCAGGAAGGCTTGGCAACTAGACACAATAAGAGGATTGAAAACCTGGTCAGAAAGAGATAACAGAAGACCTCTTTGCCAGCATTGTACACAGCTGTATGAATACCAACAGCAACTCAATCCATTACTCATTTCCAGGTTTCAGTTCCAGGGCAGAGAAAAGCAGGGAGTGTCGGCTTCACCTGGGAATAGATTGCAAATCCAGGGCAGTAAGAATTTGTGATAACAAGAGAGTAGGTTCTCTAAATGTGTGAAGACAAAAGTGCAGACTAAGAGGGCAGCGACCACACTTGTCCCCAGATAACAAAATCTTGGAAACATAGAAACCTTACAAGTCACCAGACCCACCAGGAAAAACAGCAAGACCTGAAACTCAATATAATCCACACCCCCATAGATAAACATATCCCAACTCTGACATAAAATACTCAGTCAAGAAAAAGACTGGTAAAATAAACAAATAACAACAAAAAGAGCCTAACTGTAAAAAAGTTACTATGGTGACAGAGAAGTTCAAGACACAAACTTAGAAACAGGCAATGATTTTAAAATATCTCCAAGCAAAATCTCAAAAAAAAAAGAAAAAGACGGATTGAACACAAGACCAACAAGAATTCCTGGAAGAGTTTTAAAAATAGGGAGAATAAAAGACTTTAAAATGTATAATTTTGTTAAAGATAATGGTAACAATGAGACAACACACCAAAATTTGTGAGATGTAACTAAATCATTTATTTCTAAATGTTTTTATTAGTAAAAGAGAGAATAAGCAGATCAATGAACTGAACACACAAGAAGAAAAACTTAAAAAAGAACAAATTATAAATCCCCAATTAAAAGCCAAAATAGAAATTCCAAAAATCACAGGAGAAATTAATAAAATTGAGAGTAAAATAATTAAACTAATAAACAAAACTAGGATCAGGCTTTATGAAAAAAATATTTTTCAATTAATAAAAGAGAAAAAACACACTAAAAAAAAAAGAAAGCCAATTGTGAAAAAGGTAGATGTACAACCAACAAAGATAAATTTAAAGTAATTATTAGGAATTATTTTGCCCAGATGCATGCCAATAAAACTGATAACCTAAATGACATGGATGAATATTTACAAAAATATGCATTGCCTAGATAACAGAAAAGGAAATAGAATAGTTAAATAATGTGAACATAGAAAAAAGGAACTTAACAAGCCATAAATGAAGTCCCTGAGGAAAAAAAATCTGAAGACCAGATGGATTTGCAAATGAAGTTTACCGAACACTTGATCTGGTATGGCTAAAACCATCTTCCTTCACTTTTTTTCATTTATTTTCTTGATATGCTTAACCCTTTTCTCTTTCAAACGTATTTTGCTATTACTTTCTTCTAGATCTACAAAATGTTGGGGTTTTCCGGGGCAATTTAAATGGTTTGGCACTGAATAGATTAATTTAGGTAGAATTGTCAATTTTATTATATTGACTTTGCCTACCCAAGAGCAATTGGTATTTTTTTCACATTGTTTAGATCTGGCTCTATTTGTGTGAAAAGTGTTTTATAGTTATGTTCATATACTTCCTGGGTTTGTTGTGGCAGATAGACTCCCAAGTAGTTAAGGTTGTCTACATTTATTTTAAATGGAATGTCTCTTTCTATTGCTTGCTGCTGGGCTATGTTGCTTATATAAAGAAATGCTAGTTATTTATGTGGGTTTATTTTATACCCTACAATTTTACTAATTTCATTAACTATTTCAATTATTTTTAGTTGGTTCTCTAGGATTCTTTAAGTGTACCATCATGCCATCTACAAAGATTGATAGTTTTTTCCTCATTGCCTATTGTAATTTCTTCAATTTCTTTTCCTTCTCTTATTGCTTTAGCTAACATTTCCAGTACAATAGTGAATAATACTAATGATAGTGGACATTTGCTTCACCTCTGGTTGTATTTAGAAGGTTTCTAGTTTGTGCCCATATTACAGATAATGCTTGCTGGTGATTTTACATAGATACTACTTATCATTCTAAGATAAACTCCTTTTATTTCTCTGCTCTCTACTGTTTTTAATAGGAATGGATATTGTCTTTTGTCAAAGGCTTCTTCAATATCTATTGAGATAATCATATGATTTCTGTTCGTTTTTTTACTGATTGAAAAAGTCTATTATACTGATAATTTTCCTAATATTGAACTGGCCTTGTATTCCTTGTATAAATTCCATCTGATCATACTGTACGATCTTTGTGATGTACTGCTGTAATCTTCTTGCCAACATTTTGTTTAAAATTCTTGCATCAATATTCATTAATCACTTAAAATTTTCTTTCTCTGTTTTAGTTCTTCCTGGTTTAAGTATCACTATATTGCATTATATAGATGTATGTATGTATGTATTGAATCATAAATGTAATTTAGTAGGAACACACCTCTTTTTCCAAGTAGTTTATATAGCATTTGGATTATTTGTTCTTTAAATGTTTGTTTGGGGGAGGAGCCAAGATGGCAGAGTAGAAAGACTCACTATGCTAGCTCTGAATCCACAGCCCATAAATTTCTTGTAAAAAGAACACCCCACAAATTCTGGAGTACTGCAAGCCATGCACCAATGCAGTGGAAGAGATTTCCGTTCCAGAGAGCCCTGGAAAGCCGTCCACAGGGGTTGGTCACACTCTGGACAGTGGAGCCCACGCCTGAGCTGCCCTGGCTGTGCAACCCAGAAGAGCAGACCCGAGCCGGCTTCAGGGATGGAATCTCCTGCGGCCATGAAGGTCCCTCCACCCACAGGCACTACAGGTCAGTGAGAGAGACTTCTGGGCTGGCCAAGAGGGGAGCGGGGTGTCTCCGTGACTTGGGCGCCCTTGGGAGGCAGTGGCTGAGGCAGCAGCGGCCCGGGACTGTCCGAGCATGCAGAAGCTCCATTACTGAAGGTCTCTGCATAAAGCCCCTGAGGGAACTGAGCCTGGGAGGTGACCCTGCCCCCACCGACTCCATTACTGAAGGTCTCTGCATAAAGCCCCTGAGGGAACTGAGCCTGAGAGGCGGCCCTGCCCCCACCCAAGCACCAGAACTTAAGCTCACATTGAATAGCAGCCACTCCCACCACGGAAAGCCCTGAGGCTGGGAAGCAGCATTTGAATCTCAGACCCCAAGCACTACCTGGGCAGATCTAGGCAACGGTGGAGAGGAATCTCAGAAGTCAAGTAACTGGCTGGAAAAATGCCCAGAAAAAGGAAGCAAAATAAGACCATAGAGAGCTACTTTCTTCAGGAAGAGATGTTCCTTCCTCCTTTCATTTCTGATGAGGAAGTACAATGCTTGCCATCGGGGTCTCTCTATCCCAGAAATCTGAGGTGGATGTCCTGTGGGCTCAGGCCATGGAAGAGCTCAAAAAGGATTTTGAAAATCAAGTTAGACAGGTGGAGGAAAAACTGGGAAGAGAAACGAGAGAGATGCAAGAAAAGCATGAAAAACGGGTCAATACTTTGCCAAAGGAGACCCCAAAAAATGCTGAAGAAAATAACACCTTGAAAAATAGGCTCACTCAATTGGCAAAAGATGTTCAGAAAGCCAATGAGGAGAAGAATGCTTTCAAAAGCAAAATTAGCCAAATGGAAAAAGAGGTTCAAAAGCTCACTGAAGAAAATAGTTCTCTCTCTTTAAGGAAAAACTAGGTAGATATCATTATTATTATGGAACTACAAACTTGTACAGATTCTACCATACTAAAAAGGCTTTAAAGTCTGGCCCTAGCAACAGAATCCTAATCAAATATGGAGAGGTTTACAATCACTGAACGGTTGGTGATAATATTTTTGGCCACAGTAATTCATGAAACAAAGAAAAATGCCAAATGTTTCTTGGTTGGAGACAGACACACACGCGGAGAAAGGAAGAGACAAAGAGTAACAGAGAAACTCATTTGTATATCTGGTATGTAATACCACATTCAGCTAACAATGAAGAAACTGAAGCTGATGAAATCAGTTCTATATTATTTTATCTACTGAATGTCCTACATTTTGCTCAAGCCTAGTAGAGTAGAAATATGTGTAATTGTTGTCACCAATGAAACCATATCAAAATCAGTGTTTGTCTCAACTAATCCCTACAAAGCTGCAATTGTCTGTTTAGTTCCTTTCCTATTTTGATATTCTATAATTCTACTTACCATGGTGCATTTTGGTAGTTTCCAGGCTATGGTATGCTACCATAACTATAACAATAATTTTGATTATAACAGAATTATGGTAAGAAGGACTAATACTATTATGATAATACTCAGGTACCAGTTCTTTCACTTTACAGAAATTACTTATTCTTTATGGAGCTCAGATTCTAATTGACAAAATGACTTGTTTGGACTATATGATTTTTTTATTGCAGATTTTTTTTTGTTTTGCTCATGACTGTGATTGCAACAATAGAGTGGACTTCTGGTGAGGAAACCCACCTTGGCCAATGTAAATTCCAAAATATATGGTCTTAAAGAGCTGTGTGCACTGCTACATACCCTTCCCTTTTGAGCTGATCATTCCTTAACGCTAATCTTTTATTAAGACATGGTCATCATACTCTTCTAAATATGAATCACTCAAAAGTAGCGTTTAAAAATGATTTTTGGAGGATTCTGAGAAGATAGTAGAGTAGATCAGAAAATTCCAAACTCTCAAGATTTTCCCTCACAAAGAGTTAAAATAGCAGTTTAGGGAGAGTAAAGTGTAGGTGAAGATAAATAAGAAGAGGGGCACAACTGAGATCTTCCTGGGACAATTTGAGATCAGAAGAAAAATCCCACAATGAGGTTTGATCCCTGTGAAGAGTAAACACCTCCAGGCTAAGTTCTGTTTTAACAACAAGCCACAGGCCACTTAACCAACCAGTTGCAAGGTCTGAGATTATTTAGTTTGAGAGGCTACATTGGTCCCAGTTATGGGAACTTCTACTCCAAGGATAGTGAAGGGAGTTGGGTATTTGAGCCTGGGAAGATTGAGGGAATGTCTGCTGATAAGGAACACCAGCTGTGCTGAGAAGAGCTGTGGGGACAAGAAGGATCTAGCACATACTAGCCAGTGCAGAAGCAGTGGGGAAGAAATCCCCTAGATATGGGCACTTCCAGGAAGCTGGAGGTCTGGCTTTGGTTCCAGGCAGGAGTGGAGAACTGAAGATCAGAGGCAAGAGGCACCATCTCCCATACCCCAGGACTAGACGTGATTAGAAAAATTAAGTTATTACTACAAAAAAATGTGCAAGCAAAGAAGAAAGAATCCAGCTATACAAAGCTCTTATGGGAATAGAGAAGACCAGGGTTCATCTTCAGAGAAGGCTATTGAAGTGAAAAAAAAAACCCAAAGAGTAGCATCAAATGATCACCTGCCCAAAAAGAATTCACAGAAACTCTTTAAAAAGATTTTAAAAATCAAATGACAAAGACGGAGAAAAAAAACTAAAAGAAAAACAAAAATAAGAATAATCAAAGAAAAACAAGAAGGTTATGGAAAGAAAGCCAACCAATTAGACAAGGATACCCAGAATTTTTTTGTTTTGATTAATTTATTTATTTTACTCTTCAACATTTATTTCCACAAGATTTTGAGTTCCAAATTTTCTCCCTATGTCTCCCCTCCCTGCCACCCCAAGAAGGCAAGCATTCTGATTACTTCCTCCCCCAGTCTGCCCTCCTTTCTATCACCCCCCTACCTATCCCACTCCCCCTTACTTTCTTGTATGGCAAGATAGATTTCTATACTCCACTGTCTGTACATCTTAATTCCCAGATGCATGTAAAAACAATTTTTAACATTTGTTTTTAAAGCTTTGAATTCCAAATTATCTTCTTTCTTCCCTCCCCACACACCCTCATTAGGAAGGTAAACAATTAAATATAGGTCATACATATGTAGTATGCAAAATACTTCCATAATAGTGTCAACATGAAAGTTTGATTAAAGGAAGCAAACAGCCTAGGTGATATGTAATTTCATATTGTTTATTCCCTTAAAGCTTGCAGATACATACCAGTGATTGAAAGGGATTACATAGACTGTGCAGTACTTTTACTTTAGGTTCAAATCTTAAGATACAATGACACCAAAACAAGCATAATAGGCAATTAAGTTGTATTACTACAAATAGTGCAAGTTAGAAGGTATATACATATAAACTGTAGATAATAGTGAAGACAAAATAGGAAAAGAAAAAAGTATACTTCAACAGACAAGACTGAGCTCCAACACTTTGGCAACTGGGGAGGCTGAAAGTGGGGAGCAGTTGGCAAAGGTCCTGGCTAGGAGAGCAGAAGCAGGTGTCCCCATTTCTACAGCAAAAGACCTCCAAAGATTCATCTCTCACTCATTTCCTTTATGCAAATAACTCCAGGGAAAAGAGGACCATTAGAACAAAGAAGGAACTCTGGCCAAAAATTCCAGTTGTTGACTTTGATGTATGAACCCCAAGGACTGACCAGGTCCTTGAACACAGACACCTCCTCCCTTAAGGAGTTTTGTGACTCCTAAGATAGCAGTCTCTTCACCCTGGCTACATGATTCATTAATTCTGCTGCTTCCCCTGCCACTCCCAATTAAGCATATCAACTTTAAATGATATTCCTTAAGTTAGGTCACGTGGTGGTCATGCAAGAGTCTGGAGAGAATCTTCCTCAGTTTCCCCACAGTCGACCCCTAGATTCAACCTAGAACCTGGCTGGGAATCATACATCATCCCCCAAATTAGTGGAGAACAGTATACATCATTCTAAATCAGAGGAGAACCTGAAACATCATCCCCCAATTGGAGGAGAACATCACCCTAAATTAGAGGAGAACATCCCCATAATTAGAGAACATCAATATTAAACATCATCCCCCAATTAGAAGAGAACATCACATATCATCCTCAAATTAGAGCAGAACCTTAAACACCATCCTCCAATTAGAGAACATTACCCATCATCCCATAATCAGAGGAAAACATTGCCTCAATTGTAAAAAGAAAATAACTGTAGTTGTGTAGAAATAAAAGAAGTCATACAATTTAAAATTCAAGGTCTAAAGATTAAAACCAGCAGTACTAATAATAATGAAAATAAAAGATAATAGAAAAATGATTTCTATCTATCCTATAAGGTCAGGAAAGGGAACAATTGTTGTGCTTGGGCTGGGGAGAAACTGCCTGGGATAGTGTTTTGAGGGTACAGAGAAATGTGATTTTTAAAGAGGAAAGAGATTTTAGAACTGGGGCCCAAGCATATGCACCCAAGTACCACATCAACCCCCCCATAAAGAGATGGGACCCAAAATCTTTGGGAGAAAAGGGACAGAAGTCTTAGCTTCCAAAATTGCTTCATGCTGAGAGAGAGCATAGAGAAATCCGTGCCTCACAGAGTCCTGGCATTGGAGGGACTGGATCTGTAGCCACTGTTGGGAACTTGCCTGATGCTAGGTCCAGAGGAAGATGGGTCACGGTCTTGGACAGTGCGAATGATACCCAACCTGAGCTGTCATCTGCAAGTGAAGCTCACTGAGCCTAGAAGACACAAATCTGCCACAGAGATTAAACAAACAAGGACCAAAAAGGAGTAGAGAGAAAATAAGCAGAAGTGAGGTGGGTATGAGAATACTGTCAAGTTTCCTCACACTCTCTTAACATACTTTGTAGCTATCCAGGGACAAGAGGGATTTTGATGATCCCTACTTTTCCCAACCTTCTTATCTGCTTTCCAAATTTTTAATCAAGTCTTTATTATCTTTCCAAATCTTTTGAACCCATTACTCAGACAGCTTCACTTTTCTTTGTATTTCTACCATGGACAAGATAGCTCATATGTTATTATTCTTCACCAGTATAGCTGTACTGCCTTAAACAAAAGAGGTTTCTAATTTGAACCTCAGAACTGAAAGAATACATCATTGTTTCATAAACTTATTTATTCTTCTCTGATTATATTCACTCTGGAAGACAAACTTTAGAAGTTAAGCCTTTTACATATGATAAATTCAAACACTAATTTTAACTCTTGCTTAGGTCACAGAAAGACTACAAATTCAGATCAAAATAGCAAGATCTCTTCTACTTTATAGATCATTACGTTAATTTAAAAATATGTTATCTTGAAAATGAAAATTTAGTAGGCCTTACAAAAGAGTTTTTAAAACATTTCTCCTAAAAGTATTTCCTTTTTTAAAAAACAGCTTAAATTTTATCCTGATGTTAAGAGAGTCACTAAACTTTCATAAAGAAAATTAGTTGAAAACTTTTAAAATGATAGCTCTCTTTTCACCTTGAAGCAAAAAATAAATCCTTAAAATTGAAATTCATTAAAAATTAGTTGTTATAAAATGTCCTTAACTAGCATTCATTCCCAAAGTATTATAACAAACTAAATTCTTAGTTATTGCAGAATTCCTAGATATCACAAAATGCTTTAGTCAAAAAGGTATTGTAATGGAATCTCACACTGGTGACAGCAGGAAACTGATCACAGAAAAACTCTACTACTTTTAAAATCTTGTTAAACAATGGGAACATCTTAGGGTAGGTCTTAAATAGTTCACATAAATTTACACCCATATCCTAATCCTAGAAAAAAATAACACTAGATTTACCAGTAAGATTACACAAAAAAGCTCACATGTTTACTGACTACTTGCTATTGATTATAGAAACTTGCTATAGAAGGAAAAAAAGCAGGAACATGTGACATACCAAATATGACAGCATAAAACATCTTTGACTCTGTTTGAATTCAGGTAAGAGTGAAATTCTCCAATCATGCAGTATCTATTTCAAAGGAATAGTCAGGTGGGAAACATTCCTATTTAAATGAACACAATGGGGAAACTGAGCCAGGACAATCCCATCTTACATTGAGACGAGAATTGTCCCCTCAGTGTTTCCTTTCCAGACACAAACTTCACCTGTTAACAGTACGGGATCATACTCCCTCTGAGTAGCTAATGGTATTTCTCTCAGATACTGATTTAATGCAGACAACTATACCTGAATTCAAACTCAAAACAAAAATAGTTATGGCTCCAAATATCTTTTTACCTTAAAAATCTAATCACAGCTTAAAGCCAGATACTGGTATTTCCACTCTTATAGAGTTGCAATAAGTAGTAAAGATTTACCAGGACCAATATACTTAAGGGGTTCTATTTAACATCTTTCCTTCTCAAATTTAAAACTTACCTTGATGTAAAAGTCAGTTGTTAAAAAACCCTTTCTATTTATTACAACTTCTGGACAAGTCATATTCACTGTTTAGGAACTCCATAACCCAAACAAGTTCCTTTCCTAGGGCTGATGACCTTGCCCACATGAATGGTTTCCAGGGGCCTTAGCAATTTTACAAAATAATGGAAATAGATACAGAACACAGGGAGGTGGATGGTGCTATGTTCTGAATGGGCAGAACAAATCTAAATAAAGTTTTCACTAAATATCCTCCTTTCCATGCACAGTAATCAATTAACGATTTTAGGTTTTAACATGAAAACAATAACCCCAAATAACTTAGTTAACTGTCTTACAATTTTCATAAGTGAGAGCCAAATTATTTTAGCTGTAACCTTTTTAGCAGTCGAAAATGAAAATACCTGGTTTATAAATGGCAATTATAAGATGTTATAAGGCAGGGTTGAGCAAGGTTAATAAGGTAACATAACTGGTTTTACATAATTTTTCCAACATTTCAGATTAAAAATTACTTTGCCTAATACCATTTCTGTATCACAATGATCAATCAATTTTTACAATATAAGAGAAATTTCCTACAATTTAGAAACACAATAGTAACAAAAACAATAAACTTTAGATGACATTAACTTCCCTTCAAATTGTCATATATAAAAATTATAATAGAAAACTGGGCTCATCAAATTCACAGACTTGTTGGCTTGTTATTTCATACTGCTCTCGTCCATCTGCTACTATCCCACAGTTGCAGAACCTGGTTGTCAAGAAGCCAGGTATTTGAAAAGGGAGAGAAAGAAGGATTAAGAACTGGGGAGTGATGAAAGGTTCTAGAGTCCAGCACCTGAATTAAATGTCCTATGGTATAGAGTTGGGCTATTGAGATATCCCTGTGGGAGGTGGATAAAAGTGTATTGCCTCCCTTGCCAAGTAAATGCAAATTGCTATCACTGAGCAGGAATTGGAATGCTACTCCTGCTCTTATCAGGGCAGCAAACAAATCCTTTTGGGAAATCCTATTCGAATGGAGCAAATGGAAGGGAATGACTTCATAAGAAATCAAAAAATTATAAAACAGAACCAAAAGAATGAAAAAATAGAAGACAACATGAAATATCTCACTGGAAAAATCACTGATGTGGAAAATAGATCCAGGAGAGAGAATTTAAAAATTATTGGACTACATGAAAGAAAAGAATGATGAAAAAAAGAATCAAGACATCATCTTTTAAGAAGTTATCAAGGAAAACTGTTGTGATATTCTGGAACCAGAGCTCAAAATAGAAATTGAAAGAATCCACCAATTGCCTCTTGAAAGAGATCCCCAAATGAAAATTCCTAGGGATATTGTAGCCAAATTCAAGAGTTCCCAGGTCAAGGAAAACAAGAAAAGCAAGCAGTAAGGAAACAATTCAACTGTTGTGGAAACACAATGAGGTTAGCATAAGATATAGCAGGTTCTACCTTAAGTGATCAAAGTGCTTGGAATATTATATGCCAGAGGTCAAAAGAGCTAGGATTAAAACCAAGAATCACCTACCCAGCAAAACTGAGCAAAATGCTTCAGGGAGAAAAATGTACATTCAATGAAATAGAAGAATTTGAAACATTGTTGTTGAAAAGACAAGAGCTGAACAGAAAATGTGACTTCCAAATACAAGAACCAAGAGAAACATAAAAAGGTAAACAGGAAAGAAAAATCATAAAGGACTTATTAAAGTTGAATTGTTTATATTCCTACATGGAAAGATGATATTTGTAACTCATGAAACCATTCTAAGTATTAGGGAACTTGGACAAACATGCATATATATGGAACAAACATATATGTGAGTATACACACACACAGAGGGCACAGGATGAGTTGAATGTGAAGGGATGATATCTAAAATATATAAATAAGAGGTGATAGAGGAATATTTTGGGAGAAGAGGTAAGACAGAGATTTACTAGGGTAAATTATTTCACATAAAAGAGGCAAGAAAAAGAGGGCAGTGAGAAGGAATGAGCGAACCTTACTCTTATCTGATTTGACTTAATGAGGGAATAACATAAACAATCACTTGCATATATCACCCTACAGGAAAATAGGGGGAAGGGGATAAGGGGGAGATGGTACAAGGGAGGGAAGATTAGGGAAGGAGGTACTTGTAAGCAAATACTTTTGAATTTCCTTTTCACAGGCAACCTACCTCTCTTCTACTGATTGACACATTTTCCTCTACCCAGTCAAGAGAACCCAACCCTGTTGCCTAAGGCAAAGGACTTCTTTTCCTTTTTCAATGGGGTTATTTTCTAAGCAATGTGCTACGTCTAGTGGCTCAGCTCCTTTGAACTGATTCCCCCACTCTTCAGTAGGTCCTGCACTTTTTGCCCATTCTTTCACAGGGTAAGAATATGGAGGGTCTTCCCAGACTGGGACACCAATTTTTCTAATGTCATTTTCCTTGATTTTCCTAAAAACTGCATTGTACCTCAGGATCCTGTTAGTGATGCCAACTGTAATCAAAAGGGATTATGTAGCTTGTGTAGTACATTACTTCAAGTTCAGATCTTAAAACACAAGGATATGCACTAAAACAAGGTTAACAAGGAATTAAGTTTTATGACTGCAAATAGGGCAAGTTAGAAAGTATATACATATAAACAGTAGATAACAGTTAAGAAAGAACAGAAAAAAACTCACCAGCCAAGTCTGAACTCCAACACTTTGGTGACTGGGGAGGCTGAAACAGAGGAACAGTCAGCAAAGGTCCTGGCTGGGAGAGCAGAAGCCAATATCCCCTCTACTGCAACACACATCCAACGATTGGCAAAGCAAGTAAATCATGCCTCAGGGCCAGCAAAGAGATCTTGCCATCCTCCTCTGATCAGCTGCTAGATTCCCTACCACATCTGTTGACTAGGAACTTTGGAAGGAGCTGCTACTGCTATTCCCTTACCACCAACTGCTGCCCTGGGGCTGGGGCTGGATAATACTCCCTTCTCACCCAAGTCCTACAGAGTTTTTCCAATGACCTTCTGTACTGTCTTTGATGTTTGTGGGCTGACAAGTGTGGAAACTGCCACAGCTGCCAGTGAGTCCCCTGAAGCCTGCTCCAGCCATGTCTTAATCCGATGCAGCACATGCTGCATTTTGCTCCACTTCCAGCCCAGTGCAATTGAATCTTCTTGTTGACCTTTCAGGCTGACTTGGGCTGGAGATTTGTCCCACTCTGCTATTTTGTGGGTTCTGCAACTCTAGAATTTGTTTACATTAATTTTTACAAGTATTTGGAAGGCTTTATGGGAGAGCTCAAGCAAGTCCCTACTTTACTCTGACATCTTGGCTCCACCTCCCAGAGTTCCAGAATCTTAAGAAAGGAAGTGACACATTGAAAATTAGAATTGGGCAAAGTAAAGCTAGAGAAATTATAAGAGATCAAGAAATAATTAAATAAGATATTAATAAAAAATAGAATAGAAAGTGAAACACCTTAAGAAAAAGATTTGGATACTAGATGAAGAAGAGAAAATATAAAAGTAATCAGAATAATTGAAAGTTATGATAAAATGGGATCTTCATACAATTGTACAAGAAATAATTAACAAAAATTATCCTCAAGTATTGGAATAAGGTCAGGGGGAGGAAGAGATAATAAAAATCAACACTTATAAAAGATTCTATGAGGAAACCTCCCAGGGATATCATAAGCAAATTCTGAAACCCCAGATCAGAGATAAAATATAAAAACATCAAGAAAACAATTCAAATATGATGGTGCCACAATTAGAATCACATAAAATCTACTAGCAGAGACATTAATTGACCACAGATCTTGCAACACAATATATCGAAAGAGCAAAAGAATTAGGACTATGGCCAAAAATACAATAACCTGCAAAGTTAAGTGTTATACTGAATGAAAAAGAAAAGAAATGGGCATTTGATAATCTCAGACTTTCCATGTTTTGTTTTGTTTTTTTAAATCCTGAACTTAATAGAAGATTCAATACATAAGAACCAAGACAAATATAAGGTATGTACAAAAGACTTATTATAAGGGATTAATAAGGACAGACTTTATTTTTATATGTGGAAAATGTATGTCTAATATTTTTATTTATAATTGGGTAGTTCTTAAGAAAGACTGGGGTCAACCTAAATATGATATGAATTTAAAAATTAAACTATTTAAGAACAATTCAAAAGACTAACTATTTGATACAAATTAGGTGCAAGAGGAAGAACTGATACAGAAGAATTAGATGGGGAAGGGGGACTGATAGCTCTGGCAAACTACTTTCATTAGGATTGGGATTAAAAGTGGACACACACACATATGTGCACAAATATATATTTAGAAGAGTATAAAAATATAGATTCAGAAAAAATAAAATGGTAGGGGCATAAGGAGGGGGGAAAAGATAAGGGAAGGACCTTTAGAGGGGAGAATGGAGAAATAGGTAAAAGGGGGATATAGAACAGTGTTTAGATTTATGGAAATGGGAGGATAGGAGAAGGAACCTTGGAGAGAGGACAGACAAGTAGTAGGAGGGCAAGGCAGTGGGTGGAAGTAAAGTAGTATGGCACACCAAGTTTGGTCACATCTTTACTTTTGTAACTGGATTGATCATGCCCACATCATCTAAGACAGAGGGACCTGATTTTTGGAGAAGAAATTCTACACTTCCCTACCACATGACTGGAAGCAACCTCTTTCCACTGGCTGCATAGCTGCAACGTGCAGTATCTAGAAAACTACGAGTCTAGAACAGTCCTACTCTTTTTTCCCTGTTGGTGTAGTGGCAGTGAAGGTCCTCTTTAACCACTTAAAGGGCATCATGAAGTGAACTGGGTGAGTGGAAAAACTATCTCTTTCCCTCCCTCTTTTCGGTCGTTAGCACCAAGAGAAAGGTTCAAACTTGTTTTGTTCACTGTTTTTTAGTTCTAGGCTCAAGCAATGGAATCTCTACACTCAGACTTCTGCTGAATTGACTTTGGAATCCTGACTACATCCTGACTAAATGTCATCACAGTACGGAAGCCCTAAAAAAGTCAGATTGAAGACCAAATGAGTGACTTTGGTCCTGGGACTTGGTGTGACTAAGCTGTATGGCAGAAAATCTAATCCCTTTCCTTTCCCCAGAAATTTAAAGTAGTGAAAGAGGGAATTATGGCCCTTATATACAAGGGTGGTGATTTTTGTATCTGTTGTTATACAGTTGAGGTAAGGATTGCTTTGTAAAAATTAATGAAACTGTAAAGTGTTTAAATGAAAATAGCATTTAAAAGACCCCCTAAAATTAAAAGAATACAATCAGTACAGGGTTGTGTCAAAAGGAGATTGGAGCTCTCTAACATACCTATAAGTTTAGTGGAGAATTGTAAAGGAGGGATGAAATGTAATGCACCTGGCCTTCAGGTAATAGGGGCCAGAGAAGTAACTGTTACATATCCATTGCCTGCCTTGATAGGAATGCAAAGTAATTATCTATTCCCTTTTCACAATGGATAAACTGAGGCCCAGAGAAACCTCAACAAACCCAAATGTCAGGGGGATAAATCATTGCTGTTTATTTGGGATTTTTTAATTGTGTTCTCCTCAGCTACTAACAGATCTCTCACTTAATTCCTCAGGGACTATGGCAGTGGAGCCTGTTCTCATTATATCTCCATAATTGACCTAATCTCATCCTTTCTTCAATAGATTCCTCTTATGGAAAACTCTGAGCACCACCATGTTGCAATTACTTGAAAGGTTGCATTCACATTTTTAAAACTGCCCCTCACTTCCACTCTAGAAGATCATCATGTGCCACCAGAAGAGACTGAATCTTCTTGCCCATTAAATTGGCCCTGTGCTCCCATTCTCTACATTATAAATCCTATAAATGACCTAGATAGAAAAAAATCAGGCTTCCTCCACTTGGATTACTCAGGTTTATTAGCCCTAGCTACAAGTTTCAAAATCTTTCCTATTTCTGCTTCGATAAAAAATTATCCATATTGCTGGAAGAGATTTTGAGGGTCCAGACCTTGTTCTGGAAAGGGTTGCAAGCATAAAGTATTCTTTCAAGGAAAAGAGAAAACTTCTTATCAGAGCAATGGGAAGGTGTGACTATCTTTGCAGGATGTCAAACTGAAAATATGATCATGTAATTCTCAACTTCTTAAAAGGGTATTACATGTGACTTAATAGGGTTTTTTTAATTTTAAAAATCAGTGATTTTTTTATTATTTTTCCCAATTATACATAAAATTATTTAACATTCATTTCTTAACATTTTGACTTCCATATTCTTTTCCTTCCTTCTTCCTCCTTGAGAAGGCAAAAAATTTGATACAAACTATAAATGTGCAGCCCTAAAAATATTTCATATTAGATACATTGCAACAGAAATTGTCTTAGACTGTTGTTTTACTCAGAATACCTAAGATATTTATACCTGACCATTGGACAATATTGCTGTCAATATGTACAATGTTCTCCTGGTCCTGCTCACTTCATAATGCATCAGTTTGTGTATGACTTAAAAGATTTCTTGATGGGCTTGATCTACTATTTATTCTCTTTCTCTCTCTTTTCAGAATCAGAAGGAAGAAGAAACAAGAAAAGAAACAGGAAATATGTTCAGGTAAGAGATAAATCCACAAATGTCATTTTATATTTCAAGGAAATGGTGCACATTTTTAAAAAATGTTGTCTCTTTTCTATGTGCGGTGTGATATTAGAAGACAGTCTAGAACTCAAATCTTGCTTTGATCTTGAATATACAATTTTGGAATCTGAGAGTTGATATTGCTCTTCAGAAATCATAATATCCATTGCCTTGCTCTGGGCTGGACCTCACATAAGTTGATCCAGAGAACCAATCTTGTTTTGAAAACAAACAAAGAGAAGGAGATTCTACATCTTCCTTCAAATCTCCCATCTCAAAGTTAAGTGATCCCCTTGGCTACTCAATTATTTCTGGTGCATATTAATCTAAACTCTGTATCTTCATTGAATGGATGTATCTTACTCAAAGCAAGATTGGGAGAAGACATAAGCCTGAAAGGACCAGGGTCTCATATTACCTCCTGTGCCATTTCCAGTTGTCCTGACAAATATCATGCCACTGGATCCAGATGGCTCAAGAGAATAAAGTGAGTTTGATGTCCTTGCGCAGCCCTCCCTCACTCAAATCAAAGTCATCTACAAGTCATGTCATCCTGATGCCATGGTCCTCTCCAAGAATGAAGGACAAAAACAATAAAATTTCTGTGTGCTTATACAAGAACACTTTTAGCATGTCAAAAATGACTTTTAATTATTCTTTTTCCAACAACTTTATATCTAATTTGAAGCTTTTATAAAGTTTATGCAGAGAGACCTATTACTCTAAGTAAAAAACTAGTTCTGAGCTGTATAGAAACATATATACACATACGTGTGTATGCACATATGTGTGTATGTATGTATATGTGAATGAGACTGCACACACATATCCATGTATATCGACATGTATGTTATACAGTGGACAAGATAACTTCCATCACCACAGACAAAAGAAATTCCAAAGAAGGAAATTCTTCAACTTCCTCCAGTTTTCAGAGTGCCACCCAGGAACACTCAATCTCCATAGTCAACTTGCTGTCTAAAATTTCTATGATAGAATTTCTTCCTGAAAAAGGAAGCAGAGAGAACTACGGTGACTACAGAAGCTGGAATTAGGAGAAACCTAGATCTGAAACTAACCTCTGACACTTTGGGTAGGACTACAGTGAAGTCATTTGATTGCTCTATGCCTCCCTCTCCACTTCTATAAAATGGAAATAATGTCAACCTCACAGCATGGCAAAGATCAAATGATATAATGCTTTTAAAATGTCATAAACATCTCTTTTCTATTATTTAGTTTAAGGCTTAGTTCTCTGTTAAAAATGAAAATATCCCTGTACAAAGTTAACACTTACCACAAAATCACATTCATCTTGCTCAAATTTTGAAAGCATTTTAATAGCCCTAGAGCCCTGATGCCCTAGAAAGGAAAACACTCTGCAATAGCCTGTTATCAGATAATTAAACTTGCTTACTCTAGGTGTCTTTCAGATCTTTTCCTGAGAATAGAATGTTACGGAGGGATGACACCTTAGAGACTGTCTGTTTCAAAACCTTCACTTTACAAAGAAAGAAAATGATAATAAGAAAGATCAAACAAAGATGGAAATAAATCAAGCCACTCTGGGCCTTTATAGGTTGAATAAATGAGAGTCGATGTGTGCCATAAAAATATATCATGTAGTAAAGTCACTCTTCAGCTCAGCAAATCGAGACATTATTAAAATGCGACCTATGGGTGACACGCTATACTAGGAATTGGGAATGTTATATTATAACTTGCTCCATAAATTCATTAGGAAGAATTTGCATATTTCTTAGAACAAGAAATCATATTTCCTGGAGATTCTACTATGTGACAATAAGGAATAATGATAATGATAATAATAGCCAACATTTATATAGAACTCAATAGTTCCCAGGCACCATGAGAAGTGTTTTAAAAATACTATTTCATTTGACCCTGATAACAATGACAGTGCTATAATTATCCCTATTTTATAGTTGAGAAAACTGAGGCAATGGCTAAGTGCCTTGGCCAGGGTCACACAACTAGTAAGTGTCTGATGTAAAATTTGGACTGAGGTCTTCCTCAGTCCAACATTTTATTCACTGTGCCACGATGATGATGACGACGACTACGACAATGACAACAACGATGATGATGATGATGAAGAAGATAAAGATACATTAAAGAAGTTTGGTGCAATGGAAAGAGAGCTGGATTTGAAGTTCGATAACTGACTCTCTCTACACTTTCTACCTTTGTGATTTGGGACAAGTCACACAGCTAAAAGGGCTGTAACATATTGAAATTCAAGCTTTCTGATTCCACGTATTTCCATTATATCAGTTTCCCTTCTTTAGAAGAAGTGCAGAACAGTGATCATACTAAATACTATTTTTTAGAGTCTCTACTTTACTTAGAATCTGTCAGAGCACAAAATGGTAGCATGTCTTTTTTTCAGTTCTACAGAGATCAGTTTCTTTTCCCCTTGGCTGAATTTATAACCAAATGAAAGGATCCATCAGCTTCTCCAAAACAGGAGGTCTCACCACTCTTGTCTTCAGTCAAGACACCACCTAATCAGTTCTAAGAACATGCTCATGATGTTATCTTTCCATTTCTAAAGATGAGGCAATTTCATAAATTGTCTAGATTTCAACCAGCTTAGTCTAACGACCTGCTTTCAAATCGTGTTTATGTTATTTACAATTTGTCTGTCATTAGAAAACTTAGTTGTTATCACTGGACTCAATTTCCTTAACTGATCATTGTACTGAATTATTTCTAATATTTATTCCGACTTAAACCATTATTTCTACATCTGTGTCCTCCCTCCCTCCCTCCCTCTCTCTCTCCCCTCTCTCTCTCTCTCTCTCTCTCTCTCTCTCTCTCTCTCTCTCTCTCTCTCTCTCTCTCTCTCTCTCTCTCTCTTTCTCTCTCTCTCTCTCTCTCTCTCTCTCTCTCTCTCTCTCTCTCTCTCTCTCTCTCTCTCTCTCTCTCATATTGATGCTGTCTTTATACCACTTTTTTTTAATTCTTGGTGTCTAATCTCTAGGTCCATTGCAGGTTTAACCACTATTTTTTTGAATTTTCTTCTATTTTGAAGTTCAATTCCATTCAACAATTATTTGTTAATCACTTACTATTTATAAGGAATTATGTGAGATGCTGAAAATAAAAAGATAGAAACAAAATAATCTCTGCCCTAACTGAGTTTACATTCTATTTAGTGAACACCATCCCTGGAGAAGTACATCAACACCAAGTAATGCAAAGTAATTTCGCAAGAGAGAGAACAAATGACTAGAAGGACCAGGTAAGGCCTTGTATACAGCATTAAATCAAATTGGGTCTAATATGTGTTTTGAGGGAGGGGATTCTAACCCAACAAGTGTGAAAAAGGGTAAAAATGGATTGTAGAATGCCAATGATAGGCACCAGTGAACAGACTTGTTTAACTGCAAATAAGACTGCATGAAGGGGGATAATGTGTCTGACTAAAAGGTAAATGGGTGCCATTTTGTGGAAGGATTTAAATATTAATATGAGCATTTCAGATATTACCCCAGACAGATGCTTCTGAAAATTTTTCAGGAAGGAGATCAGATTTAAAAGGGGGTAATTTAAGAGAAAAATTATCATGAGCAATCAATATTCAACAGAAAAAAAGATTTTTCATTTACTTTTTCAAGGAAAGAATTTTCTTTTCTCTTTCGCAGATCCAAAGCCTCTGATACAAATACACATAGTGAAGCAAATCAAATTTCTGCATTGACCACATGCAAAAACAACAATATATTTCATTTTGTGTCAAATCCATCATTTCATTGTCAGGAAATAGCTAGCTTTCTGCATCAGTGGTCAAGATATTTATTCTTAAAAAACAAAGCAATAGCAAGGGGTATGCATGGAGTTGCTCTGCTAGGTGGGTTACAAAGAATGTATGTATTCTGTATCTCCTTTAAATCAATCCTTTACACATTTTAAGGATCTGTTTCTAACCATCTATGATTCAGGGGCTTCATATGGAGATGATGAAGAGTCCCCTAACTGGATGCTATGGAAGAAAGACAGAGAGTGTAGAAAATGTACAAAGTAGTTACTGCTCTCTCTACATCTACTTCCCTTTTTGACTTTGAAGTATGAGGAGGGTAGGGGAACATCTGGACAGTAAGACAAGGAAGAGAGTGATTGCCTTATCTCCATCCAACTTGTGAGTATCCAAGAGCATTGAATTGACTGGAATGCAGCAGAGAAATATCTGTCTAGGCTCTTTAAAAGGCACCAGGAATAGCCAAAGGGAATGACCAACCTAAACATGCTCCATCCACTAATAGAAAAATGCACAATATATAAATCTACAAAAATATAATGCAAATTCAATTAGTTATTTGACAGATACTTAGTAGCCTCAATTGAATATTTGTCAACAGTGTGATCAGGATCCACAGTGAGAATTCATTTCTTCACCTTGCCTCTCAGCAGGTCTCAGCAATGGGTGAGAGGGGAATAAACAACCTCTCACAAGTGAATGAATTCATTCTTATAGGCTTCCGGGTTGGCCCAGACCTCCAAATCCTCCTTTTCTTCATATTTCTGCTTACCTATAGCATGGTCCTTCTGGGAAACATTGGTATGATTGTCCTCATCCTGACTGCTTCCCGATTGAACACACCAATGTATTTCTTCCTAGGCAATCTCTCTTTTATTGATCTCTCATACTCCTCTGCTGTGGCACCCAAAGCCATAGCCAACTTCTTATCTGAGAGTAAAACCATCTCCTTTGCAGGCTGTGTGGCCCAACTCTTCTTCTTTGCTCTCTTTATTGTGACTGAGGGCTTTCTCTTGGCAGCTATGGCCTATGACCACTTCATAGCCATCTGTTCCCCACTCCTTTACTCTGCCCGGATGTCAAGACGCCTCTGCATCCAACTGGTGGTGGGATCCTACTTTTGTGGATGTATCTCTTCCATCCTTCAAGTCAGCATTACTTTTACCGTGTCTTTCTGTGCATCTCATGTTGTTGAACATTTTTACTGTGACACTCGTCCAATACAGAAGATCTCTTGTTCTAACGTTTTTATTAACAAAGTGGTGTCATATTCTATGTCTGTCATCATTATTTTGCCTACCATCATAGTCATCATGGTGTCCTATATCTATATCTTGTCTACTATTCTGAAGATCCATTCCAGTGAAGGACAAATGAAAGCATTCTCTACCTGTGGATCCCATCTGATGGTCGTGAGTTTGCTCTATGGAACGGTTTCTTTTATGTACCTCACACCTGCCAGTAACCCAGAGCTGGTTAAAGTAGCTTCTCTGTGTTACACTATTGTCACTCCTATGCTGAACCCTTTGATTTATTCTCTAAGAAACAAGGATGTCCAAGAAGCTCTGAAAAGTGTGTTATGGGGAAAAAAGGATTTTCTCTAGATATCTTTATCTTTACTATCTTGTCTTATTGAATGGATGTGGGTTCTGTATCTCTAAGTTACCATTAAAAGAAGCTTCTCCCTCAAGTAATCTAATTGTTCCTCTGGAAGCCTACTTGAATGATTTCTAATGAAGACACAATATTTCATATACTTTTCTTTCAGGACAATAATTCCTATAAATCCTGAACTTCAGAATTCAGTTTTAAGGGCACATTAAATGAAGAAAATCAAGAACAATGGCAGTAGAAATTCTCATATATAGTGCATTGAAATTGTAAGGTACTTTAGAAATATTATTTCATTTTATTATTACAGCAGCCATGGGAAATAGATTATTGTTCTTATTGTTAATGTTATTGCCTATTATTATTGTCTTTTACTGCTATTCAATTTTACAACTGAGAAACACACCAATGTGTAAGGAAACTGAGTCAGATGGCACTTAAGTGAATTGCCCAGTACCATATAGTTAGTGAGTATCTAATACCAGATCTGCAGTTAGACCTTCCTGAAGTCTTGGGGTTTATCCACTACCTGCCTTTAAACAGGGAAGCATTCAAGAACCATAGAAAGAAAAATCTTTTGTCACATATATAATTCTTGTCAAAGGAAAATGTAAATACTGGTGTTCATTGCATGACTATGGAAGTGACTGGGAATTTGGTCTGCTAAAAATGTGCAAGTGTAGAATTTATTTCTACCTGTCTGGGTTATTTGTTGTTGACAATCTATATTTGAAGGTGCATTTTCTATTTATTTCTATGTTTATATGTTTATTTACTTAGCCATCTATATCTATTTGGAAAATAGGCTAAATTCTGGTATGAGTATGGGTGAGGGGGATAAAAACCATCTGGAGACACTATGAATGAAGTAATCTTTTAACTATTTGGTGGCCAAATGATGGAACGTCCGCAACCACTATTGGTAGAAAAAGAAAATATAATAAACTATGCAAGAAGACTAAATGACATGGTCTCATCAATTGTTATAATTATTTGCTATCCTTGGATAAGATAAGTACAATTTTGCCTAAACTGGTTTCTTTAACAAATGACAAAATATTTGGTCTCGTCTTGTCTCTTGCCCTTGAACAGGGAGTGCTCTTATTTCAAAAACAAAATATGCCACCTGAATATAAACCCAGAAAAACCCCCCTTACCTTTGACTTCTTCTTCTTTCTAGCCCTCCATCTCCTCTAAAATGGTTTATCTATCCCAAGGTGCCACAGAATGCTGCTAATTCTCTATGTGCTCTAAGTAGAAGTAAAGTTATAAAAGTAAATTTTGGTAGCTCAAGTTGCTATCAGTGAACAGTTTTCTTTAGCAGGCTAATACATTTCTTTGCTTTAAGTTTTTCTTTCTATTGTTAAGCCATAGTCATTTGATCTCCCACTGAGAATTCACGCAAGAGATCCTATTCTTGGTTGGGAACATTTCCCAGCAGTGGGGAGAGGGTGAACTTCTGAGTAAAGACAACTTTAAAATTTTGCCTCTGACACATACTGGCAATATGAGCTTATTATCTTCAACATCAGTGCATCAGGCAACACTCTTAGGTTATAAATTGCAGTACATTAGCAAATCTCCATAGGTGGAAAGGATTTCTTCCTTGAGAATTCTTCAGACCATGAAATCACAGAGATAGATAGATACAGAGATAGATAGATAGATACATAGAGAGACAGACAGATAGATAGACAGACAGACAGACAGACAGACAGACAGACAGACAGACAGACAGACAGACAGATAGATAGATAGATAGATAGATAGATAGATAGATAGATAGATAGATAGATAGATGGAGAGAGAGACAGACAGACAGACAGACAGACAGACAAAGAATCTTTCCCAAACTTTTACCTTTATTTGGTTGGGATGCTAAATGTGAACAGAATTCATTCACTGAGTCAGAGGTTATTGAACTGGGGATTTGGGGTGGAAGGAGGAGGTAGGATGGAATTCTTAAGTCATGTGATCAACAAGATGGAGAACTAGATATTTCTCTAATTCATTTGACCTCACAAAACTTTCCAAAACAGATACCAAAGATAATACAATTTCAGGTGACTTTATGGTTGAGGACACCCAGAATTTGAACTGATATTTGCCTTAAGTTCACTCAGTATCTCTCCCAACACCACTACCACCACCATACTACTAGCAGTAAGGTAGCACTACCTGACCAAAAAGCCCTAAACTATTCACTCCTAACAAAATACAATCCTACACTTCTTCCTTCCCTAGAACTGATCTCTAGAAGTTTGCAGAATTTGCTAAGGCTGTGACTGCTAGTGTCATGGTATTATCTCAGACAAAGCAAAAGCAAAAATAAACCCAGTTAAAAGAGATAAGGAAGGAAACTGTATCTTCCTAAAAGGTACCATAGCCAGTGAAGCAATAGCAATACTAAACGTATACATACCAAGTGGTATAGCACCAGATTCTTAAAGGATAAATTAAAGAATTTATAAGAGAAAATGAATAGTGAAAAATTACAAAATTCATCTGGGAGAAAAAAAGGTCAAGAATATCAAATAATTAACCAAAAAAATAAATACAAAGGACGGTGGCCTGGCAAGACGAGATCTCAAACTGTACTATAAATCAGTATCGTCCAAACTATCTCATACTGGCTAAGAACTAGAATGGTAGATCAGTGCAATTGATTAGGTACATAAGACACAGTAATCAATGCCTATAATAAGTTAATGTTTGATAAACACAAATACTCCAGATTCTGGGAGAAGAACTCACTATTTGACAAAAACTGCTGAGAAAACTGGAAGAGAATAGGATACAAACTAGATATAGACCAACATCCCATGCTGTATAATATAAGGTTAAAATGAGTGCATGACTTAGACATACAATACCACAAGCAAATTAGAAGAGCAAGGAATAGTCTACTTGTCAGATATATAGGGAGAGGAATAATTCATGACCAAACAATAAATAGAAAGCATTAAAAAAGGAAAAATAGATAATTTTGATTATATTAAGTTAAAAACAAACTTTTGCACAAATAAAACTAATGTAACGAAGATTAGAAGAAAAGCAGAAAGCTGGGAAATTATCTTTATAGCAAGTATCTCTGATAAAGCACTCACTTCTCAAATATATAAAGAATTGTCATATTTATAAGAATGCAAGCCATTCCCTACTTGATAAATGGTCAAAGGATATGAAAAGACACTTTTCAGATGAAGAAATCAAAACTACTTTGTGGATATATAAAGAAGTGTCCTACATCACTTTTGATTAGACAAATGCAAATTAAAACAACTCTAAGATACCACTTCACACCTATCCAATGAGCTATATGCCAAAAAAGAAGAATGATAAATGTTGGAGAGGATTAGTGAAAATTGAGAAGTTAATGTATTGATGGTGGAGTTGTGAGTTGATCCAACCATTCTGGAGAAAAATCCCCAATTGATGGGCGTCCCTTGAAACTGACTTTTTAGAGTCACACAGTCATTAAACATCTGTTAGGTGTTCCTGACTCCAGGTTCAATATTTCATTATTCTGCTTGTCTCTTCTTTGGATATAAAGATTTCTTTTACTCAATTCAAATTGAAGAATTTACAAATAATCAATTTACAAATACACATTGTAATCAAAATCTGAGTCATCTTTGGAATGGAACCAATTTGGCTGACAATTGTCAACAAGAAATTAATTTTTCCTTTTACATGCTTCCAACACCAAAAGTCTGGGTGGAACAGATTACTGACAAGGACACTTTATCTCAGAAAGTGGATAACAGTTCAAGGTGAAATCATAAGTCTAAGTAGGAGAGATTTTTATTCTTATACCAAAGCAAAAATTACAAAAGGTGGAAATGGTGTTGGAGAGGGTACAGGAAGATGGACACAGGAAGGTAGAGTTGGTGAAGTTGTGAACAGCTCCAGCCATTCTGAAAAGCAACTTGTAATCATGCTAAGAAGTCACTACAATGTGTCACCCCCTGTAACCTAGAGATGTCACTGTCAGCATGTATGCTAAGGAACTTAATGACCAACAAAGGTCCTATAGAAACCAAAATATGAATAGCAATTTTGGAGGGATTAGCAAAAAACTGAAAAAAAGTACTTACCTATTGATTGAGAAATCACTGAATAAATTGAAGTACATGAATTTAATAGAGTGAGTTATCCCTTCTCTAATGTAACTTTCCCCATTGCGGTTTCAGTATATTGTGGGTTGATATAAGCAATCAAATTGGAGTTGGGGGAAGCTGCAGACAACATGCAAAGGTCACTTGATGACACAGAAAAGGTTTAGAAGTTCAGAAATGATATCCAAGCTTAATTTTAGCATTGGGGGTGGGGGTGGGGATAACAAAGTAAAAAAGTGCATAGCACAGAACAAAAGAAAACATAAAAGGAACCAAAGATGAACAGTTCTCAGCACAACGTGTGTTATTTATTATACAGGCTTTCTTCAAATGAAAATTTATTGTTACATATTTTGAATCCTCTTCTATGTTCTGCTATGTGCATTTGTACCCCTAAGAAACATAGCACACAGAAGGGCTGCTAGCACAGGTTCACTCCAGATCTGGTCAGACAAGCAGATACCTACAGAGGGGTTATTTTATTCCAGTCAAGTGTTTCAGTGTTCTCACAAGGATTGCTGATAATGAACCACTAACTCCTACAACATTCTCTAATCACCTTTCTCCCAGGTGCTGGTGAGACAGGAGAAGAAACTACCCTATGTACCATGGGGTCAATCAAGATAGGCACCAATTGCACACTCTCCTGAATCACCTCAATTCTTGATGGGGGCTGGTCAAGGCACACACAGCATTTCAGCCTATCCATTCAACCCTAAAGGTTCCCCCTTCATTCTCTCTATCAGAGGTCTCCTCTCTCTCTTAGAGGTCTCCTCTCTTCTCAATCCTTAGGAGGAACCAAGGGGGTGAATCAAGGCCCACACCAGATTTTAACTTATGCATTCAACACTAAGGCTTCCTACACTCACCAGTGCCCACCTGCTTTATAGGGCCTTCACAATCTGCACAGCTAACAAGTGGCCTTTACAATCTACACTGATGATACTTTTTAGGGTAACAAGAGATTGTTATGGGCATGGATCCTGGTAAGCTGAACTCTAAGAACAAAAATCCTCTTTAAGCTACAACATCACATGTTTTTTTTTTCTTGTTTTGTATTTAAATTCCAGTATTTACATTTATAATATATTTTGGTTTCTTTTCTCTATTCTATATTTCTGTCCTGACCTTAGAGTGTGAAATAAAATTTAAAAAAAAGAAACTCAGAGTTGCATAAAATAGATCTTGTGTTGCACAATATTAAAATATTTTATCTTTTAATATAATAATATTCAGAGATCCCTGTTATGAAGAGACAGTCAAAAACTTTTATGTTCTGGGTTTGGTGATGCCCAGGCCTTTAATTTTTGACATGGAGAAGGGATAACTTTATTACAAAATTATGATGATTATGGGGAATTCTGTAGAATTTGGGGATACTGCGTTGAACTCCTACAAAGTAGAATCAGGAAAATAATACACACAAAGATGATAATGTAAAAAAGAAGACAGAAAAATAATAACCAAATTTTTTTCCAAAGGAGAGATAAGGGAAAAAACTCCCTCTGATCTTTTCATAGTTGAAAGAGTATAGAGTGGCCATGGAATATACCATAAATTGTTAGACAATTTTGATATATTAATTGGTTTTGCTAAATAGTTTTTTCTTTCTCTTTTTTCCTTCCTTCCATTCTTTCTCTCTTTCTTTTTATTGTTGTGACCTCTCTTTAGAAAGGGGAAAAGGAGAATCATAGCTACAAATTAAGGTGTCAGAAAAAGGCATTTTTAATCATCAAAACCTTTAAAGGAAAATACATATGTCATCAAATCAGTTAGAGTACTAAATGAGGAGGTACTTCCTAGTCCCAAAATGACCTGATTTGTTTCTTATTTATAGTTTTCCAATCTTTGATTACTCCTATTTTGGTCCATAAGTTATGCGGGATATTATGTTCTCATGTCTCACATTGTGTCCCAGATATTTACTTTCTTGAAGGGCAAATTTGTAAGTTTTTGTGTGAACAGCTTTGTAAATTATAGTGTGAGATATTCCAGATTGTTGTCTATGCCTGGCTCCAAATGCAGGTTGATTTATAAAGGTTGTCACTGGACTGGGCATCAGAAGGCCTGGGTTCTGATATTTGTTCTGTCACTAGCTGCTCTTAGGAATGTTGCTTATGGACTCTGGGCTTCTCTTTTCTCATATATAAATTGGTGGCCCCGAATTTAATTTAATTTTAAGATACTTTCCATGTCTACAATATTCTATAACTCTAAAAATTAAGTTTAAAAATCACGTTTTCCAACATTATCTGTCCAATGGTTCTATGTGGTTTGGCTCGTTCACCACAGAGGGAGACAAATTGCTTTTGAGAAAAGTAACCTCATAGCATTACAGACTTAAGAGGTGGAAACAATTTTAAAAGTCATCTTCAAGTCCATCCTTCTGATTTTACAAAGGAAGACACTAAGAGCAATAGATATGAAGTGACTTGCCCAAAGTCACAAGAGATAGAAAAAGAAGAGTAGGATGTAAACTCAGATCTAAATTTAATAATTACTGAACATCTCCTATGTGCAAAATATGGATGGGGTGTTATGGAGGTGTTTTCACATGGATAAAGTAATGAGGTGGTGATAACGTTCCCAGGGGATCTGTCCTGATGCCTCTTTTCTTCTTTCTTTTCTAAATGTTTCCTTCTGGCCTCTAGAATAGCATGTTTGGCTTACTGAATGTTGCATGATTTGACTCCAGCTATTCCTCTAGACTTACAATGCATTACTATAATTCCCAAATGAGAACTCCTACAGATATTGTAGCCAAATTCCAGAGGTCCCAGGTAAAGGAGAACAAGAAAAGCAAGCAGTAAGAAAGAGACAAACAATTAAACTGTGGTGGAAACATAATCAGGGTAACATAAGAATCAACAACTTCTACATTAAGGGATGAAAGTGCTTGGAATATGATATTCCAGAGGTCAAAATATCTAAGATTAAAACCAAGATCCACCTACCCAGCAAAACTGAGTACAATATTTCAGGGAGAAAAATGTACATTCAATGAAATAGAAGAGTTTCAAGTGTTCTTGTTGAAAAAACTGGAGCTGAACAGAAAATGTGACTTCCAAATACAAGAATCAAGAGAATCATAAAAGGCTAAACAGGAAAGAAATCATAAAGGATTTATGAAAGTTGAACTATTTATATTACTACATGGAAAGATGATATTTGTAACTCAGGAGGTCATTCTAAGTATTAGGGAACTGGACATACATACATATATACACAACAAACATATGTGTGTGTATACACACACTGAGGGCACAGGATGAGTTGAATGTGAAGGGATGATATCTAAAATATATAAATAAGAGATGACAGAGGAACATTTGGGGAGAAGGAGAAAGGCAGAGGTTGACTAGGGTATATTATCTCACACAAAAGAGACAAGAAAAAGACGGGAGTGAGAGGGAATGAGTGAATCTTACTCTCATATGATTTGACTTAGGAAAGGAATAACATAAACAATTACTTGTATATATCACCCTGCAGGAAAATAGGGGGAAGGGGATAAGGGGGTGATGGTGGAAGACAGGGAAGATTGGGGAAGGAGGTATTTGGAAGCAAATATTTTTGAAATTCCTTTTCACAGGCAACCTACATTCTCTTCTACTGCTTCACACATTTTCCTCTACCCGAAACCTGTTGCCCAAGGCAAAGAGCTTCTTTTCCTTTTTCAATGGGGTTATTTTGTAAGCAATGTGCAACAACCAGTGGCTCAGCTCCTTTGAACTGATTCCCCCATTCTTCAGTAGGTCCAGCACTTGTTGCCCATTCTTTCACAGAGGAAGAATATGGAGGGTCTTCCCAGACAGGGACATCAATTTCTCTATTGTCATTTTCCTTGATTTTACTAAAAAGCTGCATTGAACATCAAGATCCTGTTAGTCATGCCAATTGTAATCAAAATGGATTATGTAGCCTGTGTAGTACTTTTCCTTCAGGTTCAGATCTTAACATACAAGGACATGCACTACAAATAGGGCAAGTCAGAAAGTGTACACACATAAACACTAGATAACAGTTAAGATGTAATACAAGCAAAATGTATACTCACCAGCCAAGTCTGAACTCCAACACTTTGGCAACTGGGGAGGCTGAAAGAGAGGAACAGTCAGCAAAGGTCCTGGCTGGGAGAGCAGAAGCCAATATCTGCTCTACTGCAACACACATCCAAGGATGAGCAAAGCAAGCAAATCTTGCCTCAGGGCCAGCAAAGAGATCCCTGCCATCCTCCTCTGATCAGCTGCTAGATTCCCTACCCCATCTGTTGACTAGGAACTTTGGAAGGAGCTGCTACTGCTATTGCCCCCACCACCACCTCTGCTGCCCTGAGGCTGGGGCTGGACCACACTCCCTTCTCACCCAAGTCCCACAGAGTTTTCCCACTGACCTTCTATGCTGTCTTTGATGTTTGTGGGCTGACAAGTGTGCAAATTGCCACAGCTGCCAGTGAGTCCCCTGAAGCCTGCTCCAACCATGTCTTAATCTGATGCAGCACATGCTGCATTGTGCTCCACTCCCAGCCCAGTGCAATTGAACCTTCCTGTTGACCTTCCAGGCTGACTTGGGCTAGAGACTTCTCTCACTCTGCTATTTTGTGGGTTCTGCAACTCTAGAATTTATTTAAATTAATTTTTACAAGTATTTGGAAGGCTTTATGGGAGAGCTCAAGCAAGTCCCTACTTTTACTCTGACATCTTGGCTCCACCTCTCAGAGTTCCAGAATCTTAAGAAAGGAAGTGACACATTGAAAATTAGAATTGGGCAAAGTGAAGCCAGAGAAATTATAAGAGATCAAGAAATAATTAAATAAAATAATAATAAAAAATGGAATAAAAAGTGAAACACCTTAAGAAAAAGATTTGGATAATGGATGAAGAAGAGAAAATATAAAAATAATCAAACTAACTGAAAGTTATGATAAAATAGAATCTTGATACAATTGTACAAGAAATAATTAACAAAAATTGCTCTTAAGTATTAGAATAAGTTGGGGGGGGGTGGAGGAAGAGGTAGTAAAAGTCACCACTTATAACAGATCCTATGAGGAAATCTCATAGGAATATCATGGTCAAATTCTGAAACCACCACATCAGGGATAAAATATTAAAAGCATCAAGATTAAAGCAATTTTAATATAACAGTGCCAAAATTAGAATCACACAAGATCTAGTAGCAGAGACATTAAAGGACCACAGGTCTTAGAACACAATATATCAAAAGAGCAAAAGAACTGGGGCTCTGGCCAAAAACTACCATACCTTGCAAAGGTAAGTGTTATATTGAAAGAAAAAAAGAAATGGGCATTTGATAATCTCTCAGACATTTAACACTTTGGTTTTTTTTTTTAATCTTGTACTTATTAGAAGACTCAACATATAAGAACCAAGAGAAATACAAGGTATATACCAAAGAGCTAATATAAAGGATTAAAAAGGACAGATTTTTTATTTTTTGTAATTGTGAAACATATATCTAAAATTCGTATTAATAATTGGGTAGTTTTTAGGAAAGATTGGGGTAAACCTAAGTATGATATGAATTTAAAAATTAAACTATTTAAGAACAACTCGAAAGAGTAACTATTTTATACAAATGAGGTACAAAAGGAAGAACTGATGCAGAAGAATTAAATGGAGGAGGAGGGCTGGTAGTTCTAGTAACGTTTCATTGAGATTGGGATTAAAAGTGAAGAATACACACACACAAACACACACACACATATACATATATAAATATATATATATATATATATATATGAGTATAAAAATCTAAACTCAGAAGAAATAAAATGGTAGGTGCATAATGAGCGGGGAAGAAGACAAAGGAGGGATCTTTAGAGGGGAGAATGGAGGAACAGGTGAAAGGGGGATATAGAAGGGTGTTTAGATTTATGGGAATGGGAGGATAGGGAAGGGCAACTTGCAGAGAGGATAGGCAAGGAGTAGGAGGTCAAGGTAGTGGGTGAAAGTAAAGTAGAGGAGGCAGGAGGGATAAGAAACAAGGGATATACACAAATATAAAAACAAAGATCAGGAGAAGAACATATTTTGGAAAGTATATATCTATATCACATATGTGTGTGTAGGTGTATTATATATAAATATAAATATATATATTGGGAGAGAGAAATATATCTAAACTTTATTGTAACCTTCTGGGGTCATGGGTGAGAGGAAAAAGAACAAAGCCAAAAAAAGTGCACAGAAGAGAGCAAATATCTCACAAAGATGCAAAGAAAAGATAAAAAATTCTCATCATAATGTATATTGTCTATCATACACATTTTCTTTGAAATTAAAATTTATTTTTACATATTTTGAGTCTTGTCATGTTCTGCTATGCATATGACATGATTTTTTCTTCCCTATTTTGTATTTAAGTTCCAATATTTAAGTTTATTATTTTTTTTGTTTCTCTTTTCTATTCTGTATTTGTGTTACAGCATTTCAGTCTAAAATAAAATTTAAAAAATAAATAAAATTGATTTTTTTTATTTTTCAAAAAATCTTGCTGTTTGGATTCTGTACAAATAGAAATTTAAGGTTTAATTATAACCATGAGTTTTTTCTATGGTACTGCAAACTTGGTCACATCTTTACTTTTGTAACTGGGTTGATCATGCCCACATCACCTAAGATGGAGGGACCTGGTTCTTGGAGAAGAAATTCTGTGTTTCCCTATCACATGAGTTATACATGTGAGGTAAGGATTGCTTTGTAAAAACTAATGTGACTGTTAAGCTAAAATGAAAATAGCATTTAAAAGACCCCCTAAAATTAAAAGAATGCAATTGGTACGGGCTGGTGTCAATAGAAGAGAGATTAGAGCTCTCTAGCATGCCTGTATGTTTAGTGGAGAATTGTAAAGGAGGGATGAAATATAATGCACCTGGCCTTCAGGTAATAGGGGCCAGAGTAGTCCCTGCTAAATTTCCATTGCCTGCCTTGATAGGAACGGAAAGTAATTATCTATTCCCTTTTCACAATGGATAAACTGAAGCCGAGAGAAACCTCAACAAAATAAAATGTTAGGGGAATAAATCATTTTTGTTTACATGGGATTTTTATTTTATTATGTTCTCCTGAGCTACTAACAGACTTGTCACTTAATTCCTCATGGACCATGGAACTGGAGCCTGTTCTGATTATATCTCCATAATTGACCTAATCTCACCCTTTCTTCAATAGATTCCTCTTATGGAAAAATCTGTGTATCTACCATGTTGCAATTACTTGAAAGGTTGCATTCACATTTTTAAAACTGTCCTTGACTTCCATTGTAGAAGATCATCATGTGCCACCAGAAGACAAAGAAACTTCATGCCCTTTAAATTGGCCCTGTCATCCCATTCTCTATATTCTAAGTCCTATAAATGACCCAGATGAGAAGAAGACAGGCTTGCTCCACTTGGATTACTCATATTTATTAGCTCTAGGTACAAGGTTCAAAATCTTCCCTACTTCTGCTTTGATAAAAAATTATCCATAGTGCTGAAAGAGATTTTGGGGATCCACTCCTTCTTCTGGAAAGTGATGCAAACATACTGTATTCTTTCAGGGAAGAGAAAACTTCTTATTAGAGCAATGGGAAAGTGTGACTATCCGGGCAGGACATCAAACTGACAACATGATCATGTAATCTGGAACTTCTTAAAAGAATATTACATGTGACTTTAATAGATTTTTTCATTTAAAAAATCAATGATTTTTTATTTTATTTTTCCTAATTATATGTAAACAAAATTTTTTAGTATTTATTTCTTAAGATTTTGAGTTCCAAATTCTTTTCCTTCCTTCTCTCTCCTTGAGAAGGCAAAATATTTGACATAAATTATAAATTTTTAGCCCTAAAAATATTTCGTATTAGCTATATTGCAAAAGAAATTGTCTTAGACAGTTGTTTTGCTCAGAATAGCTAAGTTATTTATAGCTGATCATTAGACACTACTGCTGTCAATATGTACAATGTTCTCCTGGTCCTGCTCACTTCACATTGCATTAGTTTGTATATGACTTAAAAGATGTCTTGATGTGCTTGATCCACTATCTATTTCTTCTCTTCCTCCCTCTTTTCAGAAACAAAACTAATTTTCAAATTGCTATAGGTAGAAACATAACATGCAAAAGGAATAGAAAATATCTCCAGGTAAGTGATAAATCCACAATGTCATTTTTTATTTCAGTCAAATGATTCAAATTTTTTAAAAATGTTGTCTCCTTTCTGTGTGCTGTGTGTGATATTAGAGGACAGTCTAAAATTCAAATCTTGCTTTGATCTTGAATATACTGTTTTGGAATTTGAGAGTTGAGATTGACCTTCAGAAATCATAATACCCATTGCCTTGCTCTGGGCTGGACCTCACATAAGTTGATCCACAGAATCAATCTTGTTTTAAAAATAACCAGAGGAAAAAAAAATAATAACCAGAGAGAAGGAGATTCTACACCTTCCTTCAAATCTCCCACCTCAAAGTTGAGTGATCCCCTTGGCTAGACAATTCTTTCCAGCGTATATTAATGTAAATTATGTGTGTTCATTGAATGGGTCTGTGTTACTCAAAGCAAGATTTTGATAAGACAGAAGCCTGAAAGGACAAGGGTCTCATGATGCCTCCTGGGCCATTTCCATGTCCTGACAAATATCATGCAACTGGATCCAGATGGCCCAAGAGAATAAAGTGAGGCTAGTGACCTTGCACAGCCCTCCTTCACTCAAATCAAAGTCAACTGCAAGTCATGTCATCTTGATGCCATGGTCCTCTTCAAGAATGAAGGATAAACAATCAAATTTCTGTGTGTTTGTATAGGAACATTTTTAACGCATCAAAAATGACGTTTAATTATTCTCTGTCCAATAACTGTTTATCTGATTTGAAGCTTCTTTTAAAGTTTATGCAGAGAGAGATCTATTCCTCTAAGCAAAAAGCTGGTTGTGAGCTGTAAAGAAACATATATACACATACATATGTGCGTTTGTACATATGCATGTATATATGTATATACGGGTGACAATGTGTTTGTGTGTAGGTCTATTATACAGTGGACCAGATAACTTCCATCATCACAGACAAAAGAAACATCAAAGAAGGAAATTCTTCCACTTCTTCCAATTTTCAGAGTAATAACCAGGAACACTAAACCTCCATACTCAATTTGCTTTCTAAAATTTCCCTACTAGAATTTCTTCCCTTAACGAGGCAGCAAAGAGAACTAGGGTGACTACAGAACTTGGAATTAGGAGAAAAATAGATCTGAAACTAACTTCTGATACTTTGTGTAGGACTACAGTGAAGTCATTTAATTTCTCTGTGTCTCATTCTTCACTTCCGTAAAATGGAGATAATATCAACCTCACAGCATGGCAAAGATCAAACGATATAATGCTTTTAAGATGTCATATAAATCTCCTTTTTTATTATTTAAATTAAGGCATAGTTCTCTGCTAAAATGAAAATATCCCTATATAGAGTTAGCATTTACCAAAAAAACACATTTATCTTAATCAAATTTTGAAAGCATTTTTTAATAGTCCTAGAGTCCTGATGCCCTAGAAAGGAAAACACTCTGCAATAGCCTGTTATCAGACCAATAAACTTGCTTACTCTAGGTGTCTTTCAGATCTTTTCCTGAGAATAGAATGTTATGGATGGATGAAACCTTAGAGATGGTTTCATCTGTTTCTGTTTCAAAACCTTCACTTTACAAAGAAAGAAAATGATAATAAGAAAGATTAAACGAAGACTGAAATAAATCAAGCCACTCTGGACCTTCATTACATTGAATAAATGAGAGTCAATGTGTGCCATAAAAATATATGATGTAGTAAAGTCACTCTTTAGTGCAGCAACTCAAGAGACATTACAAAAACACCACCTATGGGTAAAGTTCTGTACTAGGAATTGGGAATGTTATACTATAATTTGCTCTATAAATTCATTAGGAAAAATTTATATATTTCTTAAAACAAGATGTTATACTTCCTGGGGATTCGACTATGTGACTCAAAGGAATAATGATAATGATAATAATAGCTAACATTTATATAGAACTCAATAGTTGCCAGGCAGTATAAGAAGTGTTCCAAAAATATTATCTCATTTGACCCTCACAACAATCATAGTGATATAATTATCCCTGTTTTATAGCTGAGAAAACTGAGGCAATGGCTAAGTGACTTGGCCAGGGTCACAAAACTAGTAAGTGTCTGATGTTAGATTTGGACTGAGGTCTTCCTAACTCTCAGTCCAACACTTGATTCACTGTGCCACGAAGATGATGATAATGATGATGATGATAAAGATGATGGAGATGATAAAGATACATTAAAGAAGTTTGGTGAAATGGAAAGAGAGCTGGATTTGAAATTGGATAACTGACTCTCTCTACACTTTCTACCCTTGTGACTTTGGACAAGTCACACACCTGACAGGACTGTAACACACTGGAATTCAAGCTTTCTGACTCCAGGTATGATGCTATTTTCATTATATCATTTCCCCTTCTTTAGAAAAATTGCAGAATGATGATCATATTGAGGACTATTTTTTAGAGTCCCTACTTTACTTAGAATCTGTCAGAGCTCAAATGGTGGCATATCTTTATTGCAGTTCTTCAGAGATCAGTTAATTTTCCCCTTGACTGCATTTATAACTAGCTGAAAGGATCCATAAAATTCTCCAAGACAGGAGGTCTCACCACTTTTCCCTTCACTCAAGGGACCACCCAATCAGTTCTGAGATGATGCCCATCATCTTGATGCTGTCTTCATACTCCTTTTTTTTTTTAATTCTTGGAGTCTAATCTCTAGGACCCTTGAAGGTTTAACCCCTCTTTCTTTGGCTTTTCCTCTATTTTAAAGTTTAATTCAATTCAACAATTATTTGTTAATCACTTCATATTTAGAAGGAAATATATGAGAAATAGAAAGATAGAAACAAAACAGTCCCTGCCCTAACTGAGTTCATATTCTATTTAGTGGAATACCATCCCTGCAGAAGTACATCAACACCAAGTAATGCAAAGTAATTTCACAAGAGAGAGAAAAAATGACCAGAAGGACCAGGTAAGGCCTTGTATGGGGCATTACATCTAATATGTTTTCGAGGGAGAGGATTCTAACCTAACAAGGGTGTGAAGGGGTGGAAATAGATGGTGGAATGTTAATTATAGGCACGACTGAACAAATTTGTTTAGCTTCAAAGAAGACTGCGTGAAGGGGGATAATATGACTGACCAAAAGGTAAATGGGTGCCATTTTTGTGGAAGGACTTAAATGTTAATATGAGTACTTCATATTTTGCCCCAGCCTGCTGCTTCTGAAGATATATTATGAAGGGGATCAGATGAAAAAGGGGGTAATTTAAGAGAAAAATTATCAGGAAAAACCAATATTCAAGAGAAAAGAGAGTTTTTATTTACTTTTCCAGGGAAATTTTTTTTTCTCTTTCCCAGATCCAAAACCTCTGAAACAAATATGCATAGCGAAGCCAATTAAATTTCTACATTGACCACATATAAAAACAAACATTATATCATTTTGTGCCAAGCCCATCATTTCACTGTCAGGAAGTGGGCAGCTTCCTGCATCACTGGTCAAGATATCTATCTATTCTTAAAAAAGAAATAGCAGGGGTTATGCACAGAGTTGCTCTACCAGGTGGGTTACACAGAATATTTTTATGTATTACATATATCGTTTAAATCAATCCTTTAGACACTTCAAGGATCTCTTTCCAACCATTTATGACTCAGGGGCTACATATGGAGATGATGAAGAGTCCCCTAACTGGATGCCAAGGAAGAAGGACAGAGAGTGTAGAAAATATACAAAGTAGTTACTGCTCTCTCTACATCTACTTTCTGTTTGGCTTTGAAGTGTGAGGAGGGTAGGGGAATATCTGGACAGTAAGACAGGGAAGAGAGTGATTGCCCTATCTCCATCCAACTTGTTAGTATCCAAGAGCATTTAATTGACTAGAATGCAGCAGAGAAATATCTATCTAGGCTCTTTAAAAGGCACCAGGAATAGCCAAACGGAATGACCAACCTAAACATGCTCCATCCACTAATACAAAAATGCACAATATATAAATCTACAAAAATATAATGCAAATTCAATTAGTTATTTGACAGGTATTTAGTAGCCTCAATTGAATATTTGTCAACAGTGTGATCAGGATCCACAGTGAGAATTCATTTCTTCACCTTGCCTCTCAGCAGGTCTCAGCAATGGGTGAGAGGGGAATAAACAACCTCTCACAAGTGAATGAATTCATTCTTATAGGCTTCCGGGTTGGCCCAGACCTCCAAATCCTCCTTTTCTTCATATTTCTGCTTACCTATGGCATGGTCCTTCTGGGAAACATTGGTATGATTGTCCTCATCCTGACTGCTTCCCGATTGAACACACCAATGTATTTCTTCCTAGGCAATCTCTCTTTTATTGATCTCTCATACTCCTCTGCTGTGGCACCCAAAGCCATAGCCAACTTCTTATCTGAGAGCAAAACCATCTCCTTTGCAGGCTGTGTGGCCCAACTCTTCTTCTTTGCTCTCTTTATTGTGACTGAGGGCTTTCTCTTGGCAGCTATGGCCTATGACCGCTTCATAGCCATCTGTTCCCCACTCCTTTACTCTGCCCGGATGTCAAGTCGCCTCTGCATCCAACTGGTGGTGGGATCCTACTTCTGTGGCTGTATCACTTCCATCCTTCAAGTCAGCATTACTTTTACCATGTCTTTCTGTGCATCTCATGTTATTGAACATTTTTACTGTGACACTCGTCCAATACAGAAGATCTCTTGTTCTAATGTCTTTATTAACAAAGTGGTGTCATATTCTATGTCTGTCATCATTATTTTGCCTACCATCATAGTCATCATGGTGTCCTATATCTATATCTTGTCTACTATTCTGAAGATCCATTCCAGTGAAGGACAAATGAAAGCATTCTCTACCTGTGGATCCCATCTGATGGTCGTGAGTTTGCTCTATGGAACGGTTTCTTTTATGTACCTCACACCTGCCAGTAACCCAGAGCTGGTTAAAGTAGCTTCTCTGTGTTACACTATTGTCACTCCTATGCTGAACCCTTTGATTTATTCTCTAAGAAACAAGGATGTCCAAGAAGCTCTGAAAAGTGTGTTATGGGGAAAAAAAGATTTTCTCTAGATATCTTTATTTTTACTATCTTGTCCTATTGAAAGGTTGTGGATTCTATATCTCTAAGTTACCATTAAAAGAAGATTCTCACCCCAAGTCATCAATTGTTCCTCTGGAAACATACTCGAATGATTTCTAGTGAAGACACAATATTTCATCTACTTTTCTTTCAGGACAATAATTTCTATAAATCCTGAACTTCAGAATTCAGTTTTAAGGGCACAGTAAACAGAGAAAAAACCACAACAATAGAAATTCTCACATGTTTATAAATATTATTTTGTTTTATTCTTACAACAGCCTTGGGAGACAGATGTATTATTATTATACCATTTTACGACTGAGAAACACACCAATGTGTAAGTCAGATGGCACTTAAGTGAATTGCCCAGTGCCATATAGTTAGTATCTGAGACCAGATCTGCAGTTAGACTTTCCTGAAGTCTTGGGCTTTATCTACTACCTCCCTTTAAATAGGCAAGTATTCAAAAAACACAGAGGGAAAATCTCTTTTCACATATGTAATTCATGTCAGAGGAAAATGCAAATTCCAGTGGTCATTGCACACCTATGGAAGTGATTGGGAATTTGGTTTGCTAAAAATGTGCAAGTCTAGAATTTGTTTCTACCTGTCTGGGTTATTGACAATCTATAATTGAAGATACATTTTCTATTTATTTCTTTGTTTATGTATATATTTACTTAGCCTTCTATAGTTATTTGGAAAATAGGTTAAATTGTGGTGGGAGTGTCGGTGAGGGGAACAAAAATCATCTTCAGACACTATAAATGACTTAACTGTTTAACTATTTGGTGACCTAATAGTGGAAGGTCTGCAACCACTATTGCTAGAAAAATAAAGTATAATAAACTATGCAAGAAGACTAAACAAGATAGTCTCATCAATTGTAAAAATTATTTGTTATCCTTGGATAATATAAGTACAATTTTCCTAAATTGATTATTTTAACAAATGACAAAGTATTTGGTCTCCTCTTGTCTCTTGCCATTGAACAGGTAGTGCTCTTATTCCAAAAACAAAATATGCCACCTGAATATAAAGCCAGAAACCCCACCCCCTTATCTTTTTCTTCTTCCTTTTTTCTAGCCCTCCATCTCCTCTAAAATGGTTTATCTATCCCAAGTCGCCTCAGAATGCTGTTAATTCTCTAGGTGTTCTAAGTGGAACAAAAAAGTTATAAAAAGAAATTTTGATAGCTGAAGCTGCTATCCGTGAACAGTCTTCTTTAGCAGGCTAATATATTTCTTTGTTTTAAGTTTTTCTTTGTATCTTTAACCCACAGTCATTTGATCTCCCACTGACAGAGAATTTACCAAAAAGGTCCTATTCTTGGTTTCCCAACAATGGGGAGCATGTGAGCTTCTGAGTAAAGACAACATTAAAATTTTGCCTCTGACACATACTGGCAATATGAACTTATATCTTTAATCTCAGAGCATCAGGCAACACTCTTAGGTTATAAATTGCAGTACATAAGCAAATCTCCACAGGTGAAAAGGATTTCTTCCTTCCGAATTCTTCAGACCATGAAATCACAGAGATAGACAGACAAATACAGAGAGAGACAGACAGGAAGGCAGGCAGGTAGAGACAGAGAGAGACAGAGAGAGACAAAGAGAGAGAGATGGATAGATGAAGAGATAGATGGATGGATTGATAGATGGATAGATAGATGAAAGGATGGATGGATGGATGGATGGATGGATGGATGGATGGATGGATGGATGGATGGATGGATGGATATATGAATAGATAGACAGACAGATAGATAGATAGATAGATAGATAGATAGATAGATAGATAGATAGACAGACAGACAGACAGACAAAGAATCTTTCCCAGACTTTTACCTTACTTGAGTGGGATGCTAAATGTGGACAGAATTCCTTCATTGAGCCAGGTGTTATTAAACTGGGGGTTTGTAGTGGAAGGAGGAGGCAGGATGCAATTCTTAACTCACGTGATCCACAAGATGGAGAACTAGACATTTCTCTAATCCATTTAACTTCTCAAACCTCTCCAAAACAGATACAAAGATAAGACAATTTCAGATGACTTTATGGTCGAGGACACCCAGAGTTTAAACTGTTATTTTTCTTGAGTTCACTCAGCATCTTTCCCACCACCACTACCACGGCCATACTACTAGTAGTAAGGCAGCACTACCATACCAAAAAGAGCCAACCTATATGCTCATAACAAAACACAACCCCACACTTCCTCCTTCCCTGGATGTGTACCCTAGAAGTTTGTAGAATTTGCTAAGTCTGTGACAGCTAGTATCATGGCATTGCTTCAAAGCAAAAGCAAAAATAGACCTAGTTAAAATAGATAAGGAAGGAAACTGCATCTTACAAAAAGGTACCATAAATAATAAAACAATAGCAATACTAAACGTATACACCCCAAGTGGTATAGCATCCAGAATCGTAAAGGATAAATTAAAGGATTTATAAGAAACAATGAATAGTGAAAAGTTACAAAGTTCATCTAGAAAAAGAAAGGTCAAAAATAACAAAAAATATACAAAGGAAAGTGGCCTGGCAAGACAAGATCTCAAACTGTACCATAAATCAATAATTGTCCAAACTATCCCTTACTGACCAAGAAATGGAGTGGTAGATCAGTGCAATAGATTAGGTACACAAGACACACTAATCAGTGCCTATAGTAACCTAATGTTTGATAAACCCAAATACTCAACATTTTGTGATAAGAACTCACTATTTGACAAAAGTTGCTGGGAAAACTGGAAAACAATAGGACACAAAATAAGTACAGACCAACATCTCATACTGTATAATATAAGGTTAAAATGGGTGCATGAGTTAGACATAAAATACCACAAGCAAATTAGAAGACCAAGGAGTAGTCTACTTGTCAGATATATAGGGAGAGGAATAATTCATGACCAAACAATAAATAGAAAGCATTAAAAATGGAAAAATAGATAATTTTGATTATATTAAGTTAAAAACGAACTTTTGCACAAATAAAACTAATGCAACCAAGATTAGAAGAAAAGTAGAAAGCTGGGAAATCATCTTTGCAGCAAATATATCTGATAAAGGCCTCATTACTCAAATATGTAAATAATTAAGTCATATTTATAAAAAATGCAAGCCACTCTCCAATTGACAAATGTTCAAAGGATATGAAAAGGCAATTTTCAGATAAAGAAATCAAAGCTACTTTGTGGACATATAAAAAGGGCACAAATCATTTTTGATTAGACAAATGCAAATTAAAACAACTCTGAGATACCACCAGTATCACCTATCCAATGAGCTAGTATGAGAAAAGGGGAGAATGATAAATATTGGAGAGGATTGGTGACAATTGAGAAGTTGATGTATTGTTGGTGGAGTTGTGAACTGATCCAACCATTCAAGAGAACAATCCACATTTGATGGGCATCCCTTGAAACTGACTTTTTAGAGTCACACAGTTATTAAACATCCCAAATAAAATTAGAACTCAGTTCTTCCTGACTCCAGGTTCAACATTTCATCAATCCACTTCTCTCTTCTATGGATATAAAGATTTTTTTTTATTCGATTCAAATGGAAGAATTTAAAAAATTGTAAATTTACAAATAAAATCTGAGTCTTATCTTTGGAATGGAATTAAATTAGTTCATGATTGCCAACAAGAAACCAATTTTTTCTTTTACATGCTTCCTACACCAAAAGTCTGTGTGGGAGAGATTACTGACAAAGAACACTGAATTTCAGAAAGTGGATAACAGCTCAGGGTGAAATCATAAGTCTGAGTAGGAGAGATTTTTATTCTTATACCAAAGCAAAAATAACAAAAGGTGGAAAAGGTGTTGGAGAGGGTACAGGAAGATGGACACAGGAAGGTAGAGTTGGTGAAGTTGTGAACAGCTCAAGCCATTCTGAAAAGCAACTTGTAATCATGCTAAGAAGTCACTACAATGTGTCACCCCCTGTAACCTAGAGATGTCACTGTCAGCATGTAAGCTAAGGAACTTAATGACCAAAAGAGGTCCTATAGAAACCAAAATATGAATAGCATTTTTGGGGGGACTAGCAAAAACCTGAAACACAGTACTTGCCTATTAATAGAGAAATTGCTGAATAAATTGAAGTACATGAATTTAATAGAGTGAGTTATCCCTTCTCTAACGTAACTTTCCCCATTGTGGTTTCAGTATATTGTGGGTTGATATAAGAAATTAAATAGGAGTTTGGGGGAAGCTGCAGACAACATGCAAAGGTCAGTTAATGACACAGAAAAGGTTTAGAAGTTCAGAAATGATATCCAAGCTTAATTTTAGCGTTGGGTGTGGGGGTGGGGATAACAAAGTAAAAAGGTGCATAGCACAAAACAAAAGAAAACACAGAAGGAACCAAAGATGGACAGTTCTCAGCACAATGTGTGTTATTTATTATACAGGCTTTCGTCAAATGAAAATTTATTGTTACATATTTTGAATCCTCTTTTATGTTCTGCTATGTGCATTTGTACCCCTAAGAAACATAGCTCACAGAAGGGCTGCTGGCACAGGTTCACTCTAGATCTGGTCAGACAGGCAGACACCTACAGAAGGGTTACTTTATTCCAGTCAAGTGTTTCAGTGTTCTCACAAGGATTGCTGACAATGAACCAATAACTCCTATAGCATTCCCTATTCACCTTTCTCCCAGGTGCTGGTGAGGTGGCAGTGGCAACTACCCCTAGGTCCCAATGGGTCAGTCAAGATAGGCACCCATTGCACACTTTCCTGAATCACCTCAGGTCTTCATGGGGGCTGCTCAAGTCACATGCAGCATTGAAACGTCTCCATTCAACCCTAAAGGTTCCCCCCTCTCTCTATATATCAGAGATCTCCACTCTCTCTTAGAGTCTCTTCTCTCCTCAATCCTTGGGGGGAAGCAAGGGAGCAAGTCAAGGCACACCGCATTTTAACTTATGCATTCAACGCTAAGACTTCCCCACTTCGGCCAGTGCCCTCCTGCTTTATAGGGCCTTCACAATCTGCACAGCTAACAAGTGGCCTTTACAACCTACACCGATGATTCTTTTTAGGGTAATAAGAGATTGTTAAGGGCATGGATCCTGGGAAATTGAGCTCTAAGAACAAAAATCCTCTTTATACTACAATATCACATCTTTTTTCTTTCTTACTTTGTATTCAAATTCAAATATTTACATTTATGATACATTTGTGTTTCTTTTCTCTATTCTTTATTTGTATCCTGATGTTGGAGTGTAAAATAAAATTAAAAAAAGAAACTCAGAAATGCATAAAAGAGATATAATATTGCATAATATTAACATATTTTGTCTTTTAATATCATGATATTCAGAGATTTCTGTTATAAAGGGAGAGTCAAAAACTTTTATGTGGATTTTCTGAATTGGGGGGCCCCAGGCCTTTAATCCTTGAAATGAGGATGGGACAACTTCATTACTTTATTACAAAATTATGATGACTATGGGGAAGTCTGTGGGTTTGGGGATACTTTTTTGAACTGCTACAAAACAGAACCAGGAAAATAATACACACAAAGACAATAACGTAAGTGAAAAGACAAAAAAGGAGGAAAGGGAGAACACTTTGTAATCATAATAACCAAACTGGTTTTTTTTCCAGAGAAGAGAGGAGAAAATAAAACTCCCTCTGATCTTTTCATCGTTGAAAGAGCAGAGAGTGGGCATGGAATATAACATGAATCATTAGACAATTTTGATATGTTAATTGATTTTGCAAAATAGCTTTTTCTTTCTTTCTTCCTTCCTTCTTTTCTTCCTTCCTTCCTTTCTTCCTTCCCTCCATTCTTTCTTTCTTTTTCTTGTTGTGACATCTCTTTAGAAAGGAGAAAAGAAGGATCTTAGCTAGAAATCAAAGTGACAGAAAGAAACATATTTATTTAATAAAATTTTTAAAGAAAAATATACATGTCATCAAATCAGAGTACTAAATAAAGAGGCACTTTCTAGTGCCAAAATTACCATATTTGTTGCTTATTTATAGTTTTCCAATTTTTAATCACTCCTATTTTCATCCATATGTTATGTGGGACATAATGTTCTCATGTCTCACATTGTGTCCCAGATATTTACATTCTTGAAGTCCTGATTTGCAAGTTTTTGTATGAACAGCTTTGTAAATAGCAGTGTAAGATATTCCAGATGGTTGTCTATGCCTGGCTTGAAATGTAGGTTGTCATATACAGTTTCTCATTGCACTGGGCATCAGAAGGCCTGGATTCTGATCTTTGTTCTGTCACTACCTGCTCTTAGGCATGTTGCTTATGGTGTCTGGGCTTCTCTTTTCTCATATATAAATTTATGGTCCTGAATTTAATTTAATTTTAAAAACCTTTCTATAACTCTAAAAATCATATTTTTCAACATAATCTTTGAAATGGTTCCCTGCAGTTTGGCTCATTCACCAGAGAGCGAGACAGATTGCTTTAAAAAAATAAACTCGTAGCTTTACAGATTTAAGAGGTGGAAACAATGTTAAAGGTCATCTTCTAGTCCATCCCTCTGATTTCACAAAGGAAGACACTGAGAACAATAGATATGAGGTGACTTTCCCAAAGCCACAAGACGAAAACAGCAAAGCAGGATGGAAACTCAGGTCTGTCTCCAAATTTAATAATTACTGAACATCTCTTAGGAGCAAGACATAGACTGGGCATTATAGAGATATTTTTAAATGGAGAAAATAATGAGGGGGCGGAGCCAAGATGGCGGAGTAGAAGGACGCACGTTTACGAGCTCCGAAAACAAAGCCCATAGAATTAATGTAAAAAGAGACCCCCATAACTTCTGGGTCAATACAAGGTGTGCAGAAACAGAGTGGAGGAGATTTCCATTCCAGGGAGCCCTGGAGACCCATCCCCAGGATCCGGCACGCCCCGGAAAGTGGACCCCACCCCCACCACTGCCCTGGCCACGGCCCCAGAGAAGCTGATCCGAGCAGGCTTCAGAGACGGAAGCTCCGACAGCCGTGAAAGTCCCTCCGCCCACGGAAGCTACAGGTAAGTGAGAGAGAAGGCTGGGCTGGAGGAGGGGAGTGGAACGTCTCCGTGACTCAGGCCCCCTCGGGAGGAAGCGGTGGCGGCAGAGATGGGGGCAGGAAGCGGCGGAGGCAGAGGTGTGGGCGGCGGCTGAGGCGACAGCGGCCCGGGACTCAGGAATCCCCCAGCGGCAGGCAGGATCTTCATTATGGAAGGTTCCTGCATAAAACCTGAGGGAACTGAGCCTGGGAGGCGGGCCCCCCAACCCGCCCCCACCCGCTCCATTCCTGAAAGTCTCTACATAAAGCACCTGAGGGAACTGAGCCTGGGAGGCGGCCCTGCCCCCACCCCAGCACCTGAAGTAAAGCTCACTGATTGACAGCCGGCAGGAGGAAAGCCCATTTAAATCTCAGAGGCCAAGCACTAGCTGGGCAGATCCAGGCAGGGGTGGAAAGGAATATCAGAAGTCAAGTAACTGGCTAGGAAAATACCTAGAAAAGGGAAGGAATATAAGACTATAGAGAGTTTTTTCCAACAAATGCAAATGATCCCGACCTTCGGATCTGATGAGGAGGACGTATCCTTGCCATCAGGGAAAGATGTGGAGGGCGGGGCCTCAGTACCCCAGACACCCCAGGAGGGTGGTGGGTGGGCTCAGGCCCTGGAAGAGCTCAAAAAGGATTTTGAAAAGCAAACTAGACAGCTGGAGGAAAAACTGGGAAGAGAAATGACAGAGATGCAAGAAAAGTATGAAAAATGGGTCAATACCTTGGTAAAGGAGACCCAAAAAAATGCTGAGGAAATTAACACCTTGAAAAATAGGCTCACTCAATTGGCAAAGGAGGTTCAAAAAGCCAATGAGGAGAAGAATGCTTTCAAAAACAGAATGAGCCAAATGGAAAAAGAGGCTCAAAAGCTCACTGAATTTAATAGTTCTCTCAAAATTAGAATGGAACAGATGGAGTCTAATGACTTTTTGAGAATCCAAGAAATCACCAAACAAAACCAAAAGAACGAAAAAATGGAAGAGAATGTGAAATATCTCATGGGAAAAACAACTGACCTGGAAAATAGATCCAAGAGAGACAATTTAAAAATTATGGGACTACCTGAAACTCATGATCAAAAAAAGAGCCTAGACATCATCTTCCATGAAATTATCAAGGAAAACTGCCCTGACATTCTAGAACCAGAGGGCAAAATAAGTATTGAAGGAATCCACCGATCACCACCTGAAAGAGATCCAAAAAGAGAAACGCCTAGGAACATTGTAGCCACATTCCAGAGTTCCCAGGTGAAGGAGAAAATCTTGCAAGCAGCTAGAAAGAAACAATTCCAGTACTGTGGAAATACAATCAGGATAACCCAAGATCTAGCAGCTTCTACATTAAGGGATCGAAGGGCGTGGAAGAGGATATTCCAGAAGTCAAAGGAACTAGGACTCAAACCAAGAATCACCTACCCAGCTAAACTGAGTATAACACTTCAGGGGAAAATATGGTCTTTCAATGAAACAGAGGACTTTCAAGGATTCTTAATGAAAAGACCAGAGCTGAAAAGAAAATTTGACTTTCAAACACAAGAATGAGAAGTATGAAAAAGGAAACAGCAAAGAGAAGTCTTAAGGGACTTACCATAAGTGAACTGTTTACATTCCTACAGGGAAAGACAATATTTGTAACTCTTAAAACTTTTCAGTATCTGGGGAGTTGGTGGGACCACACATACACATGTACACACATGCACACACATACACACATGCACACACATACAGAAATAGAGAGCACAGATTGAACTGAATAGGATGGGACCATACCTTAAAAGAAATTAAGATAAATGGTGAGAGAGAAATGTAGTGGGAGGAAAGAAGGGGAAATGGAAGGGGGTAACTATATGTCATTTAAGAGGCAGGTAGGAGCTTTTTTTCAGTGGAGGGAAAAAGAGGAGAGCTGGGAAAAAAAACAACAAGAACTTTACCCTCATCACATTTGACTAAACGAAGGAGTGAAATGCACACTCATTTTGGTATGAAAACCTATCTTACAGTATAAGAAAGTGGGGGAGGAGATATTGCAAGGGGGGGATGATGGAAGGGAGGGCAAAGGGAGGAGGGAGCAATTTGAAGTCAACACTTGGGGAGGGACAGGATCAAAAGACAGAAGAGAAACAATGAGGGGCAGGTTAGGAGGGAAGGTAATCCAGTTAGTCTTACATAACACGACTATCAGGGAGGTCATTTGCAAAACTACACAGATATGGCCTATACTGAATTGCCTGCCGTCCCAAAAGGAATGGGTGGGGAGGGAGGGATGGGGAGAATTTGGAACTCAAAATTTTAGGAACAACTGTTTAGTATTGTTGTTGCAACTAGGAAAGAAGACATACAGTTAATGAGGAATAGAAAGTCATCTGGCCCTACAGGAGAAAAGAGAAAATGGAGACAAGAGAAGGGAGGGATGACAGAAGAGAGGGCAGATAGGAGATAGGGAAAATTAGACTGCTTGGGGTATTAGGGTGGGGGAGGGGTTAAAAGGGGAGAAAATTTGGAATGCAAAATTTTGTGAAAATGAATGTAAAAAGTTAAATAAATAAATATTTTAAAAAATTGCTTTGTCTAATACCATTTCTGTATCACAAGGGTGAGTCAATTTTTACAATATAAGAGAATTTTGCTACAATTTAGAAACACAATAGTAACAGAAACAGCAAACTTTAGATGACATTTATTTCCCTTCAAATCCTCATATATAAAAATTATAATAGAAAATTGGGCTTACCAAATTCACAGACTTCTTGGCTTGTGATCTCATACTGCTCTCGTCCATCTGCTACTATCCCACAGTTGCAGAACCTGGTTGTCGAGGAGCCAGGTATTTGAAAAGGGAGAGAAAGAAGGATTAAGAACTGGGGAGTGATGAAAAGTTCTGGAGTCCAGCACCTGAATTAAATGTCCTATGGCATAGAGTTGGGCTATTGAGGTGTCCCTGTGGGAGGTGGATAAAAGTGTATTGCCTCCCTTGCCAAGTAAATGCAAATTGCTATCATTGAGCAGGAATTGGAATGCTACTCCTGCTCTTATCAGGGCAGCAAACAAATCGTTTGGGAAATCCTATTCGAATGGAGCAAATGGAAGGGAATGACTTCATAAGAAATCAAAAAATTATAAAACAGAACCAAAAGAATGAAAAAATAGAAGACAACATGAAATATCTCACTGGAAAAATCGCTGATGTGGAAAATAGATCCAGGAGAGAGAATTTAAAAATTTTTGGATACACAAAAGGAAAGAATGATGAAAAAAAGAATCAAGACATCATCTTTCAAGAAGTTATCAAGGAAAACTATCGTGATATTCTGGAACCAGAACTTAATAGAGAAATTGAAAGAACCCACCAATTGCTTCTTGAAAGAGATCCCCAAATGAAAATTCCTAGGGATATTGTAGCCAAATTCCAGGGTTCCCAGGTCAAGAAGAACAAGAAAAGCAAGCAATAAGAAAGAAACAATTCAACTGTGGGGGAAACACAATCAGGATAGCATAAGATCTAGCAGGTTCTACATTGAGTAATCAAAGTGCTTGGAATATGATATCCCAGAGGTAAAAAGAGCTAGGATTAAAACCAAGAATCACCTACCCAGGAAAACTGAGTACAATATTTCAGGGAGAAAAATGTACACTCAGTGAAATAGAAGAGTTTCAAGCATTCTTGTGGAAAAAACCAGAGCTGAACAGAAAATGTGGCTTCCAAATACAAGAATCAAGAGAACCATAAACAGGAAAGAGAAATCTTTATAAAGGACTTATTTGAGTTGAATTGTTTATATTCCTACATGGAAAGATGATATTTGTAACTCATGAGACCATTCTCAGTATTAGGGAACTTGGACATACATGTATATATACACAAGAAACTTATGTGTGTGTATATACACATACAGAGACACAGAGGGCACAGGATGAGATGAATGTGAAGGGTTGATATCTAAAATATATAAATAAGAGATGATAGAGGAATATTTTGGGAGAAGGAGAAAGGCAGAGATTGACTAGGGTAAATTATCTCACATAAAAGAGACAAGAAAAAGAGGGAAGTGAGAGAGAATGAGTGAACCTTACTCTCTGAACCTTACTCTCATCTGCTTTGACTTAGGGAGGGAATAACATAAACAATCACTTGCATATATCACCCTACAGGAAAATAGGGGGAAGGGGATAAGGGGGAGGTGATAGAAAGGGAGGGAAGATTGGGGGAGGAGGTATTTGGAAGCAAATACTTTTGAAATTCCTTTTCACAGGCAACCTACATTCTCTTCTGCTGCTTGACACATTTTCCTCTACCCATTCAAAAGAACCCAACCCTGTTGCCCAAGGCAAAGGGATTCTTTTCCTTTTTCACTGGGGTTATTTTGTAAGCAATGTGCAACATCTAGTGGCTCAGCTCCGTTGAATTGGTTCCCCCATTCTTCAGGAGGTCCTGCACTTTTTGCCCATTCTTTCACAAGGGAAGAATATGGAGAGTCTTCCCAGACTGGGACATCAATTTCTCTATTGTCATTTTTCTCTTCATTTTCCTAAAAAACGGCATTGAACCTCAAGATCCTCTTAGTGATGCCAACTGTAATCAAAAGGGATTATGTAGACTGTGTAGTACTTTTACTTCAGGTTCAGATCTTAAAATACAAGGACATGCACTAAAATAAGGTTAACAAGGAATTAAGTTTTATGACTGCAAACAGGGCAAGTCAGAAAGTGTACACATATAAACAGTAGATAACAGTTAAGACAGAATAGAAACAAAAGGTATACTCAACAGCCAAGTCTGAACTGCAACACTTTGGCAACTAGGGAGGCTGAAAGGGAGGAGAAGTCAGCAAAGGTTCTGGCTGGGAGAGCAGAAGCCAATATCTGCTCTACTGCAACACACATCCAAGGATGGGCAAAGCAAGCAAATCTTGTCTCAGGACCAGCAAAGAGATCCATGCCATCCTCCTCTGATCAGCTGCTAGATTCCCTACCCAATCTGTTGACTGGGAACTTTGGAAGGAGCTGCTACTGCTTTTCTCCCCATCACTACCTCTGTTGACCTGGGGCAGGGGCTGGATTTTACTCCCTTCTCACCCAAGTCCCACAGAGTTTTCCCACTGACCATCTATGCTATCTTTGATGTTTGTGGCCTGACAAGTGTGGAAACTGCCACAGCTGCCAGCGAGTCCCCTGAAACCTGCTCCAGCCATGTCTTTATCTGATGCAGCACATGCTGCATTGTGCTCCACTCCCAGACCAGTGCAATTGAACCTTCCTGTTGACCTTTCAGGCTGACTTGGGCTGGAGACTTGTCTCACTCTGCTATTTTGTGGGTTCTGCAACTCTAGAATTTGTTTACATTAATTTTTACAAGTATTTGGAAGGCTTTATGGGAGAGCTCAAACAAGTCCCTACTTTTACTCTGACATCTTGGCTCCACTTCCCAGAGTTCCAGAATCTTAAGAAAGAAAGTGACACATTGAAAATTAGAATTGGGCAAAGTGAAGCCAGAGAAATTATAAGAGATCAAGAAATAATTGAATAAAATAATAATAAAAAATAGAAAAGAAAGTGAAACACCTTAAGAAAAAGATTTGGGTAAGGGATGAAGAAGAGAAAATATAAAAATAATCAGATTACATGAAAGTTATGATAAAATAGAATCTTGATACAATTGTAGAAGGAATAATTAACAAAAATTGTCCTCAAGTATTGGAAAAAGTTGGGGGAGGGGAGGAAGAGGTAATAAAAATCGCCACTTTTAAAAGATTCTATGAGGAAACCTCACAGGGATACCATAATCAAATTCTGAAACCCCCAGATCAGAGATAAAATGTAAAAGCATCAAATAAAGCAATTTAAATATGATGGTGCCACAATTAGAATCACATAAGATCTACTAGCAGAGACATTAATTGATGCCAGATCTTGCAACACAGTGTCTCGAAAGAGAAAAGAACTAGAACTCTGGCCAAAAATACCATACCCTGCAAAGTTAAGTGATATACTGAATGAAAAAGAAAAAAAAATGGGGGTGGAGCCAAGATGGTGGAGTAGAAAGACTCACGTATGCTAGCTCCGAACCCACAGCCCATATATTTCCTGCAAGAAGAACTCCCCACAAATTCTGGAGCACTGCAAGGCACGCAGAAACACAGTGGAAAATATTTCCATTCCAGAGAGCCCTGGAGAGCTGTCCGCAGAGGTCCATCATGCTCCAGACAGCAGAGTCTACCCCTGTGCTGCCCAGGCCACACAGCCCCAGAGGAGCAGATCTGAGCAGGCTTCAGGGACAGAATCTCAGGCAGCTGGGAAGGTCCATCTGCTCACAGACGCTACAGGTCAGTGAGAGAGACTTCTGGGCTGGCCGAGAGGGGAGCGGGGTGTCTCTGTGACTTGGGCCTCCTTGGGAGGCAGCGGTGGAAGAAGTGGCAGAGGCAGTGGCAGCGGCCCAGGTCTCCCCAAGCAGGCAGAAGTTCAGAGCTATTACTGAAGGTCTCTGCATAAATCCTCTGAGGAAACTGAGGATGGAAGACTGCCCTGCCCCCACCTGTCGCATTACTGAAGGTCTCTGCATAAAGCCCCTGAGGGAACTGAACCTGGGAGGTGGCCCTACCCCCACCCTAGCACCAGAAGTTAAGCTCACCTTGAATAGCAACAACACCTGCCGCAGAAAGCCCATTTGAATCTCAGACCCCAAGCACGAGCTGGGCGGATCTAGGCGGGGGTGGACAGGAATCTCAGAAGTCAAGTAACTGGCTGGGAAAATGCCCAGAAAAGGGAAGAAAAATAAGACTATAGAAAGCTACTTTGATGGGGTACAGAAGTTTCCTCCTTTCAATTCTGATGACGAAGAACTATTCTTTCCATCAGGGAAAGACGTGGAGGTCAGAGCCTCTGTATCCCAGACATCCCAGGTGGATGTAAGGTCGGCTCAGGCCATGGAAGAGCTCAAAAAGGATTTTGAAAATCAAGTGAAACAGGTAGAGGAAAAACTGGGAAGAGAAATGAGAGAGATGCAAGAAAAGCATGAAAAATGGGTCAATACCTTGCTAAAGGAGACCCAAAAAAATGCTGAAGAAAATAACACCTTGAAAAATAGGCTCACTCAATTGGCAAAAGAGGTTCAAAAAGCCAATGAGGAGAAGAATGCTTGCAAAAGCAGAATTAACCAAATGGAAAAAGAGGTTCAAAAGCTCACGGAAGATAATAGTTCTCTCAAGATTAGAATGGAACAGATGGAGACTAATGACTTTTTGAGAATCCAAGAAATCACCAAACAAAACCAAAAGAATGAAAAAATGGAAGAGAATGTGAAATATCTCGTTGGAAAAACAACTGACAGGGAAAATAGATCCAGGAGAGACAATTTAAAAATTATGGGACTACCTGAAGGCCATGATCAAAAAAAGAGCCTCGACATCATCTTCCAGGAAATTATCAAGGAAAACTGCCCTGAGATTCTACAACCAGAGGGCAAAATATGTATTGAAGGAATCCATCGATCACTACCTAAAAGAGATCCAAAAAGAGAAATTCCTAGGAACATTGTGGCCAAATTCCAGAATTCCCAGGTGAAGGAGAAAATATTGCAAGCAACTAGAAAGAAACAATTCCAGTATTGTGGAAATACAATCAGGATAACTCAAGATCTAGCAGCTACTACATTAAGAGATCCAAGGGCGTGGAATAGGATATTCCAGAAGTCAAAGGAACTAGGACTCAAACCAAGAATCACCTACTCAGCAAAACTGAGTATAATACTTCAGGAGAAAATATGGTTTTTCAATGAAATAGAGGACTTTCAAGCATTCCTGATGAAAAGACCAGAGCTGAAAAGAAAATTTTACTTTCAAACACAAGAATGAGAAGAAGCATGCAAAAGTAAACAGCTAAGAGAAGTCATAAGGGACTTACCAAAAGTGAACTGTTTACATTTCTACATGTAATGTGGAATTTAACTGTTTACATTTCTACATGTAATGTAGAAATTAAACAGTATATGTAACTCATAAAACATCTCACTATCTGGGTAGTTGGTGGGACCACACACATGTACGCACATGCATGCACACACACATACACACATGCACGCACATACAGAGACAGAGAGCACAGAGTGAATTGAATAGAATGGGACCATATCTTAAAAGAAATTAAGGTAAATGGTGAGAGAGAAATGTAGTGGGAGGAAAGAGGGGGAAATGGAATGGGGTAAGTTATATCTCATTCAAGAGGCAAGCATGAGACTTTTTTAGTGGAGGGAAAAAGAGGAGAGCTGAGAAAAAAAAAACAATAAGTTTACCCTCATCACATTAGACTAAAGGAAGGAACAAAATGCACACTCGTTTTGGTATTAAAACCTCTCTTACAATACAGGAAAGTGGGGGAGAAGGAGATAAGCAGGGTGGGGTTGATGATGGAAGGGAGGGCGATGGGAGGAGGGAGCAATTTGAAGTCAACACTCGGGGAGGGACAGGATCAAAAGACAGAAAAGAAACAATGGGGGGCAGGATAGGATGGAGGGAAATATAGTTAGTCTTACACAACACGACTATTATGGAAGTCGTTTGCAAAACTACACAGACAGTGCCTATATTGAATTGCCTGCCTTCCCAAAGGGATTGGGTGGGGAGGGAGGGATGGGGAGAATTTGGAACTCAAAGTTTTAGGAGCAACTGTTTAGTAGTGTTGTTGCTACCAGGAAATAAGAAATACAGTTAATGGGAAATAGAAAGTCATCTGGCCCTACAGGACAAAAGAGAAGATGGGGACAAGAGAAGGGAGGGATGATAGAAGAGAGGGCAGACTGGTGATAGGGAAGATTAGATTGCTCGGTGTACTGGGGTGGGGGGAGGGGAGAAAAGGGGAGAAAATTTGGAACCCAAAATTTTGTAAAAATGAATGTAAAAAGTTAAATAAATAAATTTTATTAAAAAAAAGAAAAGAAAAGGGCATTTGATAATCTCTCAGACTTTCAATGCTTTGGTTTTTTTTTTTTTTTGAATCCTGAACTTAAAAGAAGATTCAACATATAAGAATCAAGAGAAATATAAGGGATATACAAAAGACTTATTATAAGGTATTAAGGACACACTTTACTTTTATATGTGGAAAATCTATCTCTAATATTTTTATTAATAATTGAGTAGTTTTTTAATAAATTTTTTTGTTAAATTTTTTATATTCATTTTCACAAAATTTTGGGTTCCAAATTCTCTCCCCATTTGTCTCCTCCCCCCAGCCCTATACACCAAGCATTCTCATTTCCCTTATCACCAATCTGCCCTCTGTTCTAAAATCCCACCCTTCCCTTGACCCCATCTTCTCTTTTGTCCTATAGGGTCAGATAACTTTTAATTCCCCATTACCTGTATTTCTTATTTCCTAGTAGCAAGAACAATACTCAACAGTTCTTCCTAAAACTTTGAGTTCCAAATTCTCCCCATCCCTCCCTCCCTACCTGTTCCCTTTGGGAAGGCAGGCAATTCAATATAGGCCATATCTGTGTAGTTTTGCAAATGACTTCGATGATAGTCGTGTTGTGTAAGACTAACTAAATTATCCTCCATCCTATCCTTTCCCCCTTGTTTCAATTCTCTCTTTTGATCCTGTCCCTCCCCAAGAGTTTTGACTTCAGATTGCTCCCTCCTCCCATTTCCCTCCCTTCCATCATCAACCCCACCCTGCTTATCTCCTTCTCCCCCACTTTCCTGTATTGTAAGATAGGTTTTCATACCAAAATGAGTGTGCATTTTATTCCTTCCTTTAGTCGAATGTGATGACAGTAAACTTCATGTTTTTCTCTCAGCTCTCCTCTTTTTCCCTCCACTAAAAAGGCTCCTGCTTGCCTCTTCTATGAGAGATAATTTGCCCCATTCTATTTGTCCCCCTCTCCTCCCAATATATTTCTCTCTCACCGTTTACCTTAATTTTTTTAACATATGATCCCATCCTATTCAATTCACTCTGTGCTCTCCGTCTCTGTGTGTGCGTACAGGTGTGTGTGTGTGTGTGTGTGTGTGTGTGTGTGTGTGTGTGTGTAATCCAACTATCTACCCAGATACTGAAAAGTTGCAAGAGTTGCAAATATTGTCTTTCCATGTAGGTTTGTAAACAGTTCAACTTTGGTAAGTCCCTTATGACTTCTCAATGCTGTTTACTTTTTCATGCTTCTTCTCATTCTTGTGTTTGAAAGTCAAATTTTCTTTTCAGCTCTGGTCTTTTCATCAAGAATGCATGAAAGTCCTCTATTTCATTGAAAGACAATTTTTTCCTCTGAAGTATTATACTCAGTTTTGCTGGGTAGGTGATTCTTGGTTTGGGTCCTAGTTCCTTTGACTTCTGGAATATCCTATTCCACGCCCTTCAGTCCCTTAATGTAGAAGCTGCTAGATCTTGAGTTATCCTGATTGTATTTCCACAGTACTGGAATTGTTTCTTTCTAACTGCTTGCAAGATTTTCTCCTTCACCTGGGAACTCTGGAATGTGGCTACAATGTTCCTAGGCGTTTCTCTTTTTGAATCTCTTTCAGGTGGTGATCGGTGGATTCCTTCAATACTTATTTTGCCCTCTGGTTCTAGAATATTAGGGCAGTTTTTCTTGATCATTTCATGAAAGATGATGTCGAGGCTCTTTTTTTAATCATGGCCTTCAGGTAGTCCCATAATTTTTAAATTGTCTCTCCTGGATCTATTTTCCCTGTCAGTTGTTTTTCCAATCATATATTTCACATTAAGTTCCATTTTTTCATTCTTTTGGTTTTGTTTGGTGATTTCTTGGTTTCTCAGAAAGTCATTAGACTCCATCTGTTCCATTCTAATTTTGAGAGAACTATTATCTTCCGTGAGCTTTTAAACCTCTTTTTCCATTTGGCTAATTCTGCTTTTGCAAGCATTCTTCTCCTCATTGGCTTTTTGAACCTCTTTTGCCAATTGAGTTAGTCTATTTTTCAAGGTGTTATTTTCTTCAGCAGTTTTTTTGGGTCTCCTTTAGCAAGGTATTGACCCATTTTTCATGCTTTTCTTGCATCTCTCTCATTTCTCTTCCCAGTTTTTCCTCCACCTGTCCAGTTTGCTTTTCACAATCCTTTTTGAGCTCTTCCATGGCCTGAGCCCATTGGATATCTATTTCAGATGTTTGGGATACAGAGGCCTTGATTTCTATGCCTTTACCTGATGGTAAGCATTGTTCTTCCTCATCAGAAAGGAGGAAATATCTGTTCACCAAGAAAGTAACCTTCTATGGTCTTATTTTTTTTCCCTTTTCTGGGCATTTTCCCAGCCAGTTACATGACTTCTGAGATGCCTCTCCAACCCCTCCTCACTAGTGCTTGGGCTCTGATATTCAAATGCTGCTTCCCAGCCTCTGGGCTTTTGGTGGGGGGTGGGGCTGCTTTTCAGTGTGAGAGATTAAGTTCAGGTTCTCAGGTGGGGGCAGGGCTGCCACTCAGGCTCAGTTCCATCAAGGGGTTTATGTGGAGACCTTCAACAATGGAGCTTCTGCCTGCTTTGGGACCCCCTGTCGGCTGCCTCCCCTGCCACAGCCTCCTGATGGGGCCTCAGTTATGGAAATACCCGCACTCCCCTCTTGGCCAGCCCAGAATTCTCTCTCACTGACCTGTAGTGCCTGTGGGTTGAGGGACCTTCACAGCCACCAGAGATTCCGTCCCTGAAACCTGCTTGGATCTCCTCCTCTCGAGGCCACATGGCCAAGTCAGGGCTGGGCTCCGCTATGGGTCCCGTGTGTCACGGACCTTTGGTGACTGTTTCTGCTCTCTGAAACAGAAATCTCCTCAACTCCATTCCTGCGTGGCTTCCACTGCTCCAGAACCCATTGGGAGTTCTTTTTGTAGGTAATTTATGGGCTGTGGGTTCAGAGCTAGCATATGTGAATCTTTCTACTCTGCCATCTTGGCTCCTCCCCCAATAATTGAGTAGTTCTTAAGAAAGATTGGGGTAAATCTTGGTATGATATGAATTTAAAAATTAAACTCTTTCAAAACAACTCAAAAGGGTAACTATTTGACAAAAATTAGGTGCAAGAGGAAGAACTGATTCAGAAGAATTAGATGGGGGCAGGGGACTGGTAGCCCTGGTAACCTATTTTCATTAGGATTGTGATTAAAAGTGAAGAACACACACACACACACACGTATATATATATATATATATATTTAGAAGAACATAAAAAATCTAAATTCGGAAGAAATAAAATGGTAGGGGCATAAGGAGGGGGCAAAAGAAAAGGGATGGATATTTAGAGGGGAGAATGGAGAAATAGGTAAAAGGGGGATATAGAAGGGTGTTTAGATTTATGGAAATGGGAGGATAGGGGATGGAACCTTGGAGAGAGGATAGGCAAGTGGTAGGAGGGCAAGGCAGTGGGTGGAAGTAAAGTAGTATTGCACACCAAGTTTGGTCACATCTTTATTTTTGTAACTGGATTGGTCATGCCTATGTCACCTAAGATGGAGGCACCTGATTCTTGGAGAAGAAATTCTACATTTCCCTACCACATGACTGGAAGCAACCTCTTTCCATTGGCTGCATAACTGCAACATGCAGTATCTAGAAAACTACAAGACTAGGACAGTCCCACTCTTTTGTCCATGTGGGTGCAGTGGCAGCGAATGTCCTCTTTAACCACATAAAGGACATCATGAAGTGAACTGGGTGAGTTGAAAAACTATCTCTTTCCCTCCCTCTTTTTGGTCCTTAGCACCAAAAAAAGGTTCAAACTCATTTTGTTCATTGTTTTTTAGTTCTAGGCTCAAGCAATGGAGTCTCTGCACTCAGCTTGCAGCTGAATTGACCTTGGAGTCCTGAATACAGGTTGAATATCATTGTCATCAGAGTAGGGAAGCCCTAAAAAATTCAGCCTGAAGACTAAATGAGTGACTTTGGTCTTGGGACATGGTGTGACCAAGCTGTATGAGAACTGAGCTGAGCAGAAAATCTAATCCCTTTCCTTTCCCCAGAAATTTAATGTTGTGAAAGAGGGAATTATGGCCCTTCTATATAAGGGTGATGATTTTTGTGTCTGTTGTTATACAGTTGAGGTAAGGATTGCTTTGTAAAAACTAATGTAACTGTAAAGTGTTTAAATGAAAATAGCATTTAAAAGACCCCCTAAAATTAAAAGAATACAATCGGTACAGGCTGGTGTCAGTAGAAGACAGATTGGAGCTCTCTAACATACCTAAAAGTTTAGTGGAAAATTGTAAAGGAGGGATGAAATATAATGCACCTAGCCTTCAGGTAATAGGGGCCAGAGAAGTCAGTTACATTTCCATTGCCTGTCTTGATAGGAATGCAAAGTAATTATCTATTCCCTTTTCACAATGGATAAACTGAGGCCCAGAGAAACCTCAACAAACCCAAATGTCAGGGGGATAAATCATTGCTGTTTATTTGGGATTTTTTAATTGTGTTCTCCTCAGCTACTAACAGATCTCTCACTTAATTCCTCAGGGACTATGGCAGTGGAGCCTGTTCTCATTATATCTCCATAATTGACCTAATCTCATCCTTTCTTCAATAGATTCCTCTTATGGAAAACTCTGAGCACCACCATGTTGCAATTACTTGAAAGGTTGCATTCACATTTTTAAAACTGCCCCTCACTTCCACTCTAGAAGATCATCATGTGCCACCAGAAGAAACTGAATCTTCTTGCCCATTAAATTGGCCCTGTGCTCCCATTCTCTATATTCTAAGTCCTATAAATGACCTAGATAGGAAGAAGACAGGTTTCCTCCACTTGGATTACTCAGATTTATTAGCCCTAGCTACAAGGTTCAAAATCTTCCCTATTTCTGCTTCGATAAAAAATTATCCATATTGCTGGAAGAGATTTTGAGGGTCCAGACCTTGTTCTGGAAAGGGTTGTAAGCATAAAGTATTCTTTCAAGGAAAAGAGAAAACTTCTTATTAGATCAATGGGAAGGTGTGACTATATTTTCAGAATGTCAAACTGAAAATATGATCATGTAATTTGGAACTACTTCAAAGGATACTACATGTGATTTAGTTTTTTTTTCATTTTAAAAATCAATTATTTTTATATTATTTTTTCCCAATTATATGTAAAAAAAATTATTTAACATTCATTTCTCAACCTTTTGAGTTCCATATTCTTTTACTTCCTTCTCCTTCCTTGAAAAGGCAAAAAGTTTGATATAAATTACAAATGTGCAGCCCTAAATATATTTCATATTAGATATGTTGCAACAGAAATTGCCTTAGACTGTTGTTTTATTCAGAATATCTAGCATATTTATAACTGATCATTGGACAATATTGTTGTCAGTATGTACAATGTTCTCCCGTTCCTGCTCACTTCATAATACATCTGTTTGTTCATGACTTAAAAGATTTCTTGATGGGCTTGATCTATTATTTATTCTCTTTCTCTCTCTTTTCAGAATCAAAGGAACAAGAAACAAGAAAGGGAACAGGAAATATGTTCAGGTAAGAGATAAATCCACAAATGTCATTTTATATTTCAAGGAAATGGTGCACATTTTTAAAAAATGTTGTCACTTTTCTATGTGCGGTGTGATATTAGAAGACAGTCTAGAACTCAAATCTTGCTTTGATCTTGAATATACTATTTTGGAATTTGAGAGTTGATATTGACCTTCAGAAATCATAATACCCATTTCCTTGCTCTGGGCTGGACCTCACATAAGTTGATCCAGAGAATCAATCTTGTTTTGAAAATAACCAAAGAGAAGGAGCTTCTACACCTTCCTTCAAATCTCAAAGCTGAGTAATCCCGTTGGCTACTCAATTTTTTCCGATGCATATTAATCTAAATTTTGTGTGTTCATTGAGTGGGTGTATCTTACTCAAAGCAAGATTGGGAGAAGACATAACTCTGAAAGGATCAGGGTCTTTTTCCTGGGCCATTTTCACTTGTCCTGACCAATATCATGCCACTGGATCCAGATGGCTCAAGAGAATAAAGTGAGTTAGGTGTCCTGGCACAGCCTTCCCTCACTCAAATCAAAGTCAGCTGCAAGTCATGTCATCTTGATGCCATGGTCCTCTTCAAGAATGAAGGGTAAACACAATCAAATTTCTGTGCATTTATATAAGAACATCTTTAGCATGTCAAAAATGACTTTTAATTATTCTCTGTCCAATAACTGTTTACCTCATTTGAAGCTTTTTTAAAGTTTATGCAGAGAGAGATCTATTACTCTAAGTAAAAAGATACTTCTGAGCTGTGAAGAAACATATATACACATACATATGTGTATGCATGTATGTGTGTATGTATGTATATGTGAGTGAGACTGTACACACATATCCATATATATCAACATGTATGTTATACAGTGGACAAGGTAGCTTTCACCACAAAGACAAAAGAAATTCCAAAGAAGGAAATTCTTCAGCTTCCTCCAGTTTTCAGAGTGCCACCCAGGAACACTCAATCTCCATAGTCAACTTGCTGTCTAAAATTTCCATGATAGAATTTCTTCCCTGAAAAAGGCAGCAAAGAGAACTAGGGTGACTATAGAAGTTGAAATAAGGAGAAACCTAGATCTGAAATTAATCTCTGACACTTTGTGTAGGACTGCAGTGAAGTCATGTGATTTCTCTATGCCTCCCTCTCCACTTCTATAAAATGGAAATAATATCAACCTCACAGAATGGCAAAGATCAAATGCTATAATGCTTTTAAAATATCATATACATCTCTTTTTCTATCATAAAGCTGAAGGCTTAGTTTTCTGTTAAAAATGACGATATCCCTGTACAAAATTAACACTTACCAAAAAAATCACATTCACCTTACTCAAATTTTGAAAGCATTTTAATAGTCTTAGAGTCCTGATGCCCTAGAAAGGAAAACACTCTGCAATAGCCTGTTATCAAACCATTAAACCTGCTTACTCTAGGTGTCTTTCAGATCTTTTCCTGAGAATAGAATGTTATGGATGGATGACTCCTTAGAGACTGTCTGTTTCAAAACCTTCACTTTACAAAGAAAGAAAATGACAATAAGAAAGATTAAACGAAGATTGAAATAAATCAAACCACTCTGGGCCTTTGTAAGTTGAATAAACGAGAGTCAATGTGTGCCATAAAAATATATGATGTAGTAAAGTCACTCTTCAGCTCAGTAAATCAAGAGACATTATGAAAACACCACCTATGGGTAACGCTCTATACTAGGAATTGGGAATGTTATCCTATAATTTGCTCCATAAATTCATTAGGAAGAATTTGCACATTTCTTAAAACAAGAAATCATACTTCCTGGGGATTCTAATATATGACAATAAGGAACGTTGATAATGATAATAATAGCCAACATTTATATAGAACTCAATAGTTCAGAGGCACCATGAGAAGTGTTTTAAAAATACTATCACATTTGACCCTCACAACAATGATAGTGGTATAATTATCCCTACTTTACAGTTGAGAAAAGGCAATGGTTAAGTGCCTTGGCCAGGGTCACACACCTAGTAAGTGTCTGATGTTAAATTTGGACTGAGATCTTCCTACCTCTCAGTCCAACATTTTATTCACTGTGCCACGACGATGTTGATGACGACTACGACAAATAATATCAGCCTCACAGAATGGCAAAGATCAAATGCTATAATGCTTTTAAAATACCATATACATCTCTTTTTCTATCATAAAGCTGAAGGCTTAGTTTTCTGTTAAAAATGACAATATCGCTGTGCAAAATTAACACTTACCAAAAAAATCACATTCACCTTACTCAAATTTTGAAAGCTTTTTAATAGTCTTAGAGTCCTGATGCCAACGACGATGATGATGATGATGAAGATGATAAAGATACATTAAAGAAGTTTGGTGCAATGGAAAGAGAGCTGGATTTGAAGTTCGATAACTGACTCTATACTTTCTATCTTTGTGATTTTGGACAAGTCACACAGCTAAAAGGACTGTAACATAGTGAAATCAAAGTTTTCTGATTCCAAGTATTTCCATTATATCATTTCCCCTTCTTTAGAAAAATTGAAGAGTGATGATCATACTAAATACTATTTTTTAGAGTCTCTACTTTACTTAGAATCTGTCAGGGCCCAAAATGGTAGCATGTCTTTATTTCAGTTCTACAGAGATCAGTTTCTTTTCCCCTTGGTTGCATTTATAACCAAATGAAAGGATCCATAAACTTCTCCAAAAAAGGAGGTCTCACCACTCTTGTCTTCAGTCAAGACACTACCTAATCAGTTCTAAGAAGGTGCTCATGATATTATCTTTCCATTTCTAAAGATGAAGCAATTCCATAAATTGTCTTGATTCCAAACCAGCTTTGTAGTCTAACAACCTGCTTTCAAATCATGTTTATGTTATTTACAATTTGTCTGTCATTAGACAACTTAGTTGTTATCACTGGACTCAGTTTCCTTAACTAATCATTGTACTGAACTATTTCTGATATTTATTCCAACTTAAATCATCTTGATGCTGTCTCGATACCACTTTTTTTTTTTAATTCTTGGTGTCTAATCTCTAGGTCCATTGCAGGTTAATCACTATTTTTTTGAATTTTCTTCTACTTTGAAATTCAATTCCATTCAACAATTATTTGCTAATCACTTACTATTTACAAGGAAATATGGGAGATGCTGAAAATAGAAAGATAGAAACAAAATAATCTCTGCCCTGACTGAGTTTACATTCTATTTAGTGGAACACCATCCCTGCAGAAGTACATCAACACCAAGTAATGCAAAGTAATTTCACAAGAGAGAGAACAAATGACCAGAAGGACCAGGTAAGGCCTTGTATATGGCATTACATCAAATTGGGTCTAATATGTGTTTTGAGGGAGGGGATTCTAACCCAACAAGTGTGAAAAAGGGTAAAAATCGATTGTAGAATGCCAATGATAGGCACCAGTGAACAGACGTGTTTACCTGCAAATAAGACTGCATGAAGGGGGATAATATGAATGACTAAAAGGTAAATGGGTGCCATTTTGTGGAAGGACTTAAACATTAATATGAGCATTTCAGATATTACCCCAGACAGCTGCTTCTGAAGATTTTTCAGGAAGGAGAGCAGATGGAAAAGAGGGTAATTTAAGAGAAAAATTATCATGAGCAACCAATATTCAACAGAAAAAAGATTTTTCATTTACTTTTTCAAGGAAAAAATTTTCTTTTCTCTTTCGCAGATCCAAAGCCTCTGATACAAATATGCATAGTGAAGCAAAACAAATTTCTGCATTGACCACATACAAAAACAACCATATATTTCATTTTGTGTCAAATCCATCATTTCATTGTCAGGAAATAGGTAGCTTGCTGCATCAGTGGTCAAGATATTTATTCTTAAAAAACAAAGCAATAGCAAGGGGTATGCATGAAGTTGCTCTGCTAGGTGGGTTACAAAGAATGTATGTATTCTGTATCTCCTTTAAATCAATCCTTTACACATTTTAAGGATCTGTTTCTAACTATCTATGATTCAAGGGCTTCATATGGAGATGATGAAGAGTCCCCTAACTGGATGCTATGGAAGAAGGACAGAGAGTGTAGAAAATGTACAAAGCAGTTACTGCTCTCTCTACATCTACTTTCCTTTTTGGATTTGAAGTATGAGGAGGGTAGGGGAATATCTGGACAGTAAGACAAGGAAGAGAGTGATTGCCTTATCTCCATCTAACTTGTTAGTATCCAAGAGCATTTAATTGACTAGAATCCAGCAGAGAAATATCTGTCTAGGCTCTTTAAAAGGCACCAGGAATAGACAAAGGGAATGACCAACCTAAACATGCTCCATCCCCTAATAGAAAAATGCACAATATATAAATCTATAAAAATATAATGCAAATTCAATTAGTTATTTGACAGATATTTAGTAGCCTCATTTGAATATTTGTCAACAGTGTGATCAGGATCCACAGTGAGAATTCATTTCTTCACCTTGCCTCTCAGCAGGTCTCAGCAATGGGTGAGAGGGGGATAAACAACCTCTCACAAGTGAATGAATTCATTCTTATAGGCTTCCGGGTTGGCCCAGACCTCCAAATCCTCCTTTTCTTCATATTTCTGCTTACCTATAGCATGGTCCTTCTGGGAAACATTGGTATGATTGTCCTCATCCTGACTGCTTCCCGATTGAACACACCAATGTATTTCTTCCTAGGCAACCTCTCTTTTATTGATCTCTCATACTCCTCTGCTGTGGCACCCAAAGCCATAGCCAACTTCTTATCTGAGAGTAAAACCATCTCCTTTGCAGGCTGTGTGGCTCAACTCTTCTTCTTTTCTCTCTTTATTGTGACTGAGGGCTTTCTGTTGGCAGCTATGGCCTATGACCGCTTCATAGCCATCTGTTCCCCACTCCTGTACTCTGCCCGGATGTCAAGACAACTCTGCATCCAACTGGTGGTGGGATCCTACTTCTGTGGCTGTATCACTTCCATCCTTCATGGCAGCATTACTTTTACCATGTCTTTCTGTGCATCTCATGTTATTGAACATTTTTACTGTGACACTCGTCCAATACAGAAGATCTCTTGTTCTAACGCCTTTATTAACAAAGTGGTGTCATATTCTATGTCTGTCATCATTATTTTGCCTACCATCATTGTCATCATGGTGTCCTATATCAATATCTTGTCTACTATTCTGAAGATCCATTCCAGTGAAGGACAAATGAAAGCATTCTCTACCTGTGGATCCCATCTGATGGTCGTGAGTTTGCTCTATGGAACGGTTTCTTTTATGTACCTCACACCTGCCAGTAACCCAGAGCTGGTTAAAGTAGCTTCTCTGTGTTACACTATTGTCACTCCTATGCTGAACCCTTTGATTTATTCTCTAAGAAACAGGGATGTCCAAGAAGCTCTGAAAAATGTGTTATGGGGAAAAAAAGATTTTCTCTAGATATCTTTATCTTTACTATCTTCTCCTTTTGAATGTATGTGGATTCTCTATCTCTGAGCTACCATTAAAAGAAGCTTCTCCCCCAAGTCATCTAATTGTTCCTCTGGAAGCCTACTTGAATGATTTCTAATGAAGACACAATATTTCATATACTTTTCTTTCAGGACAATAATTCCTACAAATCCTGAACTTCAGAATTCATTTTAAAGGCATATTAAATGAAGAAAAATCAAGAACAATGGCAGTAGAAATTCTCATATATAGTGTTTTAAGGTTTGTAAGGTACTTTAGAAATATTATTTCATTTTATTATTACAGCAGCCATGGGAAATAGATTATTGTTCTTATTGTTAATGTTATTGCCTATCATTATTGTCTATTATTGCTATTCAATTTTACAACTGAGAAACACACCAATGTGTAAGGAAACTGAGTCAGATGGCACTTAAGTGAATTGCCCAGTACCATATAGTTAGTGAGTATTTGATACCAGATCTGCACTTAGACCTTCCTGATGTCTTGGGCTTTATCCACTACCTGCCTTTAAATAGGCAGGCATTCAAGGACCGTAGAAGGAAAAATCTCGTCACATACGTAATTCTTGTCAAAGGAAAATGTAAATACTGATGTTCATTGCATGACTATGGAAGTGACTGGGAATTTGGTCTGCTAAAAATGTGCAAGTCTAGAATTTATTTCTACCTGTCTGGGTTATTTGTTGTTGACAATCTATATTTGAAGGTGCATTTTCTATTTATTTCTATGTTTATATGTTTACTTACTTAGCCATCTATATCTATTTGGAAAATAGGCTAAATTCTGGCATGAGTATGGGTGAGGGGGATAAAAACCATCTGGAGACACTATGAATGAACTAATCTTTTAACTATTTGGTGACCAAATGATGGAAGGTCCCCAACCACTTTTGGCAGAAAAAGAAAACATAATAAACTATGCAAGAAGACGAAATGACATGGTCTCATCAACTGTTAAAATTATTTTCTATCCTTGGATAGGTTAAGTGCAATTTTGCCTAAACTGGTTTCTTTAACAAATGACAAAGTATTTGGTCTCCTCTTGTCTCTTGCCCTGGAAGAGGGGAAGCTCTTATTTCAAAAACAAAATATGCCACCTGAATATAAACCCAGAAAAAAAAACCCTTACCTTTGACTTCTTCTTTCTAGCCCTCCATCTCCTCTAAAATGGTTTATCTATCTCAAGGTGCCACAGAATGCTGCTAATTCTCTATGTGCTCTAAGTAGAAGTAAAAAGTTATAAAAGTACATTTTGGTAGCTCAAGTTGCCATCAGTGAACAGTCTTCTTTAGCAGGCTAATACATTTCTTTGCTTTAAATTTTTCTTTCTATTGTTAAGCCATAGTCATTTGATCTCCCACTCAGAATTCACGCAAGAGATCCTATCCTTGGTTGAGAATATTTCCCAACAGTGGGGAGAGGGTGAACTTCTGAGTAAAGACAACTTTAAAATTTTGCCTCTGACACATACTGGCAATATGAGCTTACATCTTTAACATCAGTGTATCAGGCAACACTCTTAGGTTACAAATTGCAGTACATTAGCAAATCTCCATATGTGGAAAGGATTTCTTCCTTGGGAATTCTTCAGACCATGAATTCACAGAGATAGATAAATACAGAGATAGATAGATACATAGACAAGCAGAGAGACAGACAGATAGAGAGACAGACAGACAGACAGACAGACAGACAGACAAAGAATCTTTCCCAAACTTTTACCTTATTTGGTTGGGATGCTGAATGTGAACAGAATTCATTCACTGAGTCAGATGTTATTGAACTGGGGATTTGGGGTGGAAGGAGGAGGTAGGATGGAATTCTTAAGTCATGTGATCAACAAGATGGAGAACTAGATAATTCTCTAATCCATTTGACCTCACAAAACTTTCCAGAACAGATACCAAAGATAATACAATTTAAGGTGACTTTACGGTTGAGGACACCCAGAATTTGAACTGATGTTTGCCTTAAGTTCACTCAGTATCTCTCACAACACCACTACCACCACCATACTGCTAGCAGTAAGGTAGCACTGCCTGACCAAAAAGCCCCAAACTATTCACTCATAGCAAAACATTCCTTCCCTAGAACTGGTCTCTAGAAGTTTGCAGAATTTGCTAAGGCTGTGACTGCTAGTGTCATGGTATTACTTCAAACAAAGCAAAAGCAAAAATAGACCTAGTTAATAGAGATAAGGAAGGAAACTGCATCTTCCTAAAAGGTACCATAGCCAGTGAAGCAATAGCAATACTAAACAAATACATACCAAGTGGTATAGCACCAGATTCTTAAAGGATAAATTAAAGAATTTATAAGAGAAAATGAATAGTGAAAAATTACAAAATTCATCTGGAAGAAAAAAAGGTCAAGAATATCAAAGAATTAACAAAAAAAATAAATACAAAGGAAGGTGGCCTGGCAAGACGAGATCTCAAACTGTACTATAAATCAGTAATCGTCCAAACTATCTCATACTGGCTAAGAAATAGAGTGGTAGATCAGTGCAATAGATTAGGTACATAAGACACAGTAATCAATGCCTATAATACGTTAATGTTTGATAAACACAAATACTCCAGATTCTGGGAGAAGAACTCACTATTTGACAAAAACTGCTGAGAAAACTGGAAAAGAATAGGATACAAACTAGATATAGACCAACATCCCATGCTGTATAATATAAGGTTAAAATGAGTGCATGACTTAGACATACAATACCACAAGCAAATTAAAAGAGCAAGGAATAGTCTACTTGTCAGATACATAGGGAGAGGAATAATTCATGACCAAACAATAAATAGAAAGCATTAAGAAAGGAAAAATAGATAATTTTGATTATATTAAGTTAAAAACAAACTTTTGCACAAATAAAACTAATGTAACGAAGATTAGAAGAAAAGCAGAAAGCTGGGAAATTATAGCAAGTATCTCTGATAAAGCACTCACTTCTCAAATATATAAAGAATTGTCATATTTATAAGAATGCAAGCCGTTCCCCACTAGATAAATGGTCAAAGGATATGAAAAGACACTTTTCAGATGAAGAAATCAAAACTACTTTGTGGACATATAAAGAAGTGCCCTACATCACTTTTGACTAGACAAATGCAAATTAAAACAGCTCTAAGATACCACCTCACACCTATCCAATGAGCTAAATGACAAAAAGATGAACGATAAATGTTGGAGAGGATTAGTGAAAATTGAGAAGTTGATGTGTTGTTGGTGGAGTTGTGAGTTGATCCAACCATTCTGGAGAAAAATCCCCAATTGATGGGCGTCCCTTGAAACTGACTTTTCTAGAGTCACACAGTCATTAAACATCTGAAATAGAATTAGAACTTAGGTCTTCCTGACTCCAGGTTCAATATTTCATCATTCTGCTTCTCTCTTCTTTGGATATAAAGATTTCTTTTATTCAATTCAAATGGAAGAATTTACAAATAATCAATTTACAAATACACATTGTAATCAAAATCTGAGTCTTATCTTTGGAATGGAACTAATTTGGCTGACAATTGTCAACAAGAAATTAATTTTTCCTTTTATATGCTTCCAACACCAAAAGTCTGGGTGGGAGAGATTACTGACAAGGAACACTGAATCTCAGAAAGTGGATAACAGCTCAAGGTGAAATCATAAGTCTGAGTAGGAGAGATTTTTATTCTTATACCAAAGCAAAAATGACAAAAGGTGGAAATGGCGTTAGAGAGGGTACAGGAAGATGGACACAGGAAGGTAGAGTTGGTGAAGTTGTGAACAGCTCAAGCCATTCTGAAAAGCAACTTGTAATCATGCTAAGAAGTCACTACAATGTGTCACCCCCTGTAACCTAGAGATGTTACTGTCAGCATGTATGCTAAGGAACTTAATGACCAACAAAGGTCCTATAGAAACCAAAATATAAATAGCATTTTTGGGGGGACTAGCAAAAACCTGAAAAAAAGTACTTACCTATTGATTGAGAAATCACTGAATAAATTGAAGTACATGAATTTAATAGAGTGAGTTTTCCCTTCTCTAATGTAACTTTCCCCATTGCAGTTTCAGTATATTGTGGGTTGATTTAAGCAATCAAATAGGAGTTTGGGGGAAGTTGCAGACAACATGCAAAGGCCAGTTAATGACACGGAAAATGTTTAAAAGTTCAGAAATGATATCCAAGCTTAATTTTAGCATTGGGTGTGGGGGTGGGGATAACAAAGTAAAAAAGTGCATAGCACGGAACAAAAGAAAACATAAAAGGAACCAAAGATGGACAGTTCTCAGCACAACGTGTGTTATTTATTAATACAGGCTTTCTTCAAATGAAAATTTATTTTTACATATTTTGAATCCTCTTTTATGTTCTGCTAAGTGCATTTGTACCCCTAAGAAACATAGCTCACAGAAGGGCTGCTGGCACAGGTTCACTCTAGATCTGGTCAGACAGGCAGACACCTACAGAAGGGTGACTTTATTCCAGTCAAGTGTTTCAGTGTTCTCACAAGGATTGCTGACAATGAGCCAATAACTCCTATAGCATTCCCTATTCACCTTTCTCCCAGGTGCTGGTGAGGTGGCAGTGGCAACTACCCCTAGGTCCCAATGGGTCAGTCAAGGTAGGCACCAACTGCACACTTTCCTCAATCACCTCAAGTCTTGATGAGGGCTGCTCAAGTCACATGCAGCATTGAAACTTTTCCATTCAACCCTAAAGGTTCCCCCCCTCTCTCTCTATCATAGGTCTCCTCTCTCTCTTAGAGTCTCCTCTCTCCTCAATCCTTGGGGGGAAGCAAGGGAGCAAGTCAAGGCACACAACATTTTAACTTATGCATTCAACGCTAAGGCTTCCTCACTCGGACCAGTGCCCTCCTGCTTTATAGGGCCTTCACAATCTGCACAGGTAACAAGTGGCCTTTACAACCTACACCGATGATTCTTTTTAGGGTAACAAGAGATTGTTAAGGGCATGGATCCTGGGAATTTGAGCTCTAAAACAAAAATCCTCTTTATACTACAATATCACATGCCTTTTTTCTTTCTTACTTTGTATTCAGATTCAAATATTTACATTTATGATACATTTGTGTTTCCTTTCTCTATTCTTTATTTGTATGCTGATGTTGGAGTGTAAAATAAAATTTAAAAAAAAGAAACTCAAAAATGCATAAAAGAGACATAATATTGCATAATATTAACATATTTTGTCTTTTAATCTCATGATATTCAGAGATTTCTGTTATAAAGGGAGAGTCAAAAACTTTTATGTGGATTTTCTGAATTGGGGGGCCCCAGGCCTTTAATCCCTGAAATGAGGATGGGACAACTTTATTACTTTATTACAAAATTAGGATGACTATGGGGAAGTCTGTGGGTTTGGGGATACTTTTTTGAACTGCTACAAAACAGAACCAGGAAAATAATACACACAAAGACAATAACGTATGTGAAAAGACAAAAAAAAGAGGAAAGGGAGAACACTTTGTTATCATAATAACCAAACTGTTTTTTTTTTCCAAAGAAGAAATGAGAAAATAAAACTCCCTCCGATCTTCTTATCGTTCAAAGAGCAGAGAGTGGGCATGGAATATAACATAAATCATTAGACAATTTTGATATGTTAATTGATTTTGCTAAATAGCTTTTTCTTTCTTTCTTCCTTCCTTCTTTTCTTCCTTCCTTCCTTTCTTTCTTCCTTCCATTCTTTCTTTTTGTTGTTGTGACATCTCTTTAGAAAGGAGAAAAGAAGGATCGTAGCTAGAAATCAAGGTGTCAAAAAGAAGCATTTTTATTCGATAAAATTTTTAAATAAAAATATACATGTCATCAAATCAGTTAGAGTACTAAATAAAGAGGCACTTCCTAGTGCCAAAATTACCACATTTGTTTCTTATTTATAGTTTTCCAATTTTTAATCACTCCTATTTTCATCCATATGTTATGCAGGACATTATGTTCTCATGTCTCACATTGTGTCCCAGATATTTACACTCTTGAAGTCCTGATTTGCAAGTTTTTGTATGAACAGCTTTGTAAATTTCAGTGTAGGATATTTCAGATGGTTGTCTATGCCTGGCTTGAAATATAGGTTGTCATATAAAGTTTGTCATTGCACTGGGCATCAGAAGGCCTGGATTCTGATCTTTGTTCTGTCACTACGTGCTCTTAGGCATGTTGCTTATGGTGTCTGGGCTCTCTTTTCTCATATATAAATTTATGGTCCTGAATTTAATTTAATATTAAGATCCTTTCTATATCTAAGATATTCTGTAACTCTAAAAATCATATTTTTCAACATAATCTTTCCAATGGTTCCATGCAGTTTAGCTCATTCATCACAGAGGGAGACAGATAGCTTTAAAAAAAAATAACCTCATAGCTTTACAGATATAAGAGGTGGAAACAATTTTAAAGGTCATCTTCTAGTCCATCCCTCTGATTTTACAAAGGAAAACACTGACAGCAGTAGATATGAAGTGACTTACCCAAAGTCACACAAGATGAAAAAAAGCATAGCAGGATGGAAATTCAGGTCTGTCTCCAAATTTAATAATTACTGAACATCTCTTAGGTGCAAGATATAGGTTGGGTGTTACAGAGACATTTTTAAATGGAGAAAATAATGAGGTGACATTATTGTTCCCAGGGGATCTGTCCTGCTGCCTCTTCTTTCTCTTCTAAATGCTTCCTTGTTTCCTCTAGAATAGCATGTTTGCCTTATTGAACGCTGCATGATTTGACTCCAGCTATTCTTCCAGACTTATTATACATTACTTTCCATTTTCCTGTCTTCTGGACAAACTCTTCTGCTTGGAGGAATTCTAATATATGCATTTCTTTTCCCATGTCCATACTTTGCTTAGCTAAAAAAAAATAGTTTGTTCATTGATTGGAATTTCCTCAAATCTTCTTTCTCTGAGTTCCCAAACAACATGAGAGAAAACAAAAGATCTTCCAATTTCCTGTGCCTGCTATGCATTCCCTCCTTAATTTCATTTCAAAAAGTCCCTAGCTTCCTTCTCAAGTCTTCTCCACCACCACAACCCAAAAGTGTTGATTTTATGGAGCTTAGGTTTCCTTATAGTCCAACTCTCACTTCTGTACATTGGTATTGGAAAAACCATAGCTTTGACCCTGTGGACCTTTGTCAGCACAGTGTTGTCTCTAGTTTTAGTATGCTGTCCAGATTTGCCATAGTTCAATTTCACATCTACAGTTGCCATCTGTAGTGATCTTTGAGCCCAAGAATATAAAATCTAATGCCTCTTCTATTTCATTTCTCTTCATTTGCCAGGAGGTGATGGGACCAATTTGCCAAGATCTCGGTTTTGTTTTGTTTTTTATATTAAGCTTCAAACCAGCTTTTACACTCTCCTCTTTCACTTCTTCAAGAAGCTTCTTAATTACTCTTCTCTTTTCACTTTCTGCCATCAGAATATATATAGTCTATGCATATATGTACATATATACACATACATACATATATATGCATATATACAATATATGTTTATGTATGTATATATGTTTGTATGTATGTGTGTATATATATGTATACATACACAGACAGCATAGCATAATAAAAAGTGTGCTGACCTTGAAGAAAGGAGAAATCTGCATTCCAGTCCTCCATTGCTAACTCATTGATTACGGGTAGGTCACTTCCCTCTTAAGAACTTCTTTCTTTACGCATAAAATAGGGGGAATCAGACCTTTAGCATTTTCTTCCCAGTTGAGAGGATCAAATCAGAAAATTCAAGAAAAATACGTTGCAAACCTGAAAGCACTCTACATAAAGATTGATTTATTATTTGAGGGCACAACTTTAAAAAGAAATGTTTCATGATTCCAGAAAAGTGCCAATAAAATTGCAATCAATATAGTGATAAACTAAACAATGCATTTCAAACATATAGTTTTTGAAATTAAGAGTGTGGTAAACTGAAAAGTGAAAACCATTCTATGGCTTCATTCTGCAATAAGGGAATTAAAATGCTTGTAGTTTCTGATAGTCCACTTACTTCTGAGTCAAAAAGACCTGAGTTGAAATCCAGCCTTAGACACTTACTAGCTTTGTAGCTCAAGTGACTAAATCTCTATCTGCTTCAGTTTCCTCATCTGTAAAATGGGGATAGCAACTTACTCTAGGGCAATTATCAGGATTGAAAGATAAAGTAATATCTGTAAAAGCTCTTATAACATAAAAGGATATAACAGGCACTATTATAAATATTTATCTTCTTCCCTTCTTTATCTGAGTGATTAATACAAGAACAATGATGCCATCACAAGGGTCTTAGACATCTTCTCTTGGAAAAACAAAGGAAACTGCAGACTTTAAAGGGTAAGGTGGTATTTTCATCATTGCTGTCTTATTGAATATAGGGGCCTTATAGAGAAAGAAAACATGAGAAATGAAGGGTTGGAAACACTGGATGACAGATTTTGGATTTATGGGTTAGGATTTAAGACAAAGAAGTGAAAGGATCTTGACTAGTGCCTCTCCTGAAGGCTGGAAAAAGTCTACTTTTAAAAATACTTACAGATCAGATGTTGTTCAGTTATTTTTCAGTCATGTCTGACTCTTTGTGATGCATTTGTTTGTTTGGTTGACAAAGATATTGGAGTTGTTTACCATTTCCTTCTCCAGCTCATTTTAGAAATGAGAAAATTGAGACAAAGAGGGTTAAGTGACTCGCCCAGGGGTACGAAGCTTGTAAGTGTCTGAAGCCAGATTTGAACTCGTCTTCCTGACTCCAGATCCCGCACTATTATCCACTGCACCACCTATCTGCCTCACCTAAACAGATACGGGATTTCAAACTGCAAAAAAGGAAGGAAAGAAGGAAGGAAGTCTGCTTTCAGGATACTTACTTTATATCAGAGAAGACAACATTCAGCATGCAAAGTTGAAATATATTACATATGTGTGTGTGTGTGTGTGTGTTACCTTGTAAATACAACGTACATTTTAGGAGGAGGCACTAGGAAATAGTGAAAACAAGAAAAGTCTTATGTAAAAAGTAGCATTAAGATGAGCTCTTAATGAATATAGCAATGAAAAGTTATAGTATATTCTTCATACCATTTCTGTGAAGTTACAGAATTCAATGATATTTAGCATGTAGCATCAAAGCAAGACTATTGGAGTTAAATACTGGGTACTGGCACAGGATCTCACTTTCAGAATATCAACAGTTAAATTAAGGTTTATTTATTGCCTAAAAATTGTTTGATTCCATCACCTGAGAAGTGGAAATGGAATTCAGTGAGATGAGGATCATTTTGTTTGTAAAGTTCAGGTCCTTTTGAATTTGGAAAATTGTATTTACTTATAGCAGAAATAGGGGCAGCCACAAAAGGACATAGAAAAGTGTAGACCTCAAAAAAAGATCTGAGAGAAAACAACCCTCCCAGAAAAGTACCTACTGAAAAGGGAGAAATAATCAAAGTATTTTCTAGCAATTAATTTACAAATGACTCTCCATTATGGGGGCTTCAAGGTCAGTAACTGGAAAACTTTGATAACTACTTCTTTTTCATGGATCTAGGTCAATCATATATTATCTATTTGTGGAGTGTATAACAAAAATGTGAATTTTGCTTTTCCTCCTGTTGTTCATCCCCAATGACATAAGGATTTGGGGGGGTCAAAATATAGTGTGTTCAGTTGTGATTCGTCAGTCTAACATGAGCTCAGAAGGCTCTACCATAGCTTGGGCACAGGTAGTCCATCAGAATATTTGGGATGGAGATAACTCTGGATTTGGGCAGCTTGTATTTCCTATGTGTTATCATGATTCTGCTTAGCTCATGGAATACAGTTCCTTCTTTGATGAGGGTATGCTGTGGTGGGTGATCCTGTACCACCATCTTCCATGTCTCACAATTGATATTAAAGAAAGACCTTGACAGTATCCATGTACCACCTCTTCTGACCACCATGTGTAAGTTCTTCATGCATTTGGTAGTCATGTTACATGTTCAGCCAATCACAGTTGTGTTCTCTACAGTAGACTTTGAATGCTTGGCATTTCAGCTCAAGAGAGGACTTCAGTGTCCAGTACTTTTTCTTGCCAAGTAATTTTCAAATTATAGGGTTTTTTTCCTCCTAAGCCAGAAGTGAGTCACTTCCCACAAGCAGATCCTGCTTTTAATACAGAAAAGTGACCAAATACAGAGACCAAAGAAGCACAGCTGAAAACAGGAGAGAAGGTAGAAGAAACCAAGGAAGAAGAAGTCCAAGGAACTAGCAAAGGAGAAGAAACTGAGACATCCCTCTAGTGCATGGAAGTAACTAAGAGCATCTGAATCAATTGGGCAGGTGAATCATAGAAAAGCAACTGAAATGAGGGATGCCAATATAAAAAAGTGACAGGACTGCCTATGTTGACAGTGCTATACCACCACAAGAGAGATCCTTTTTAGACCTAGATAAAATAAGCATTAGGAAGATCAAAAGAGCTAAACTGTCAGGGAAATATTGAAAAAAAAATAGGATGAAGTATTACCAGACTTCAAACTATATTGTAAATAAATAGTCATCAAAATTATTTAGAACAGTCCTTTCAATGGAAAAAGCTGTTCTTCTACCTGATGTGGTAGGCCTCTTAATCAGCATTTATCTCGTTCAGCAGCAAATGGGAAGGGACTCAACCCAGAGTTGAGTCATACATAGTATGAAATAGGCAGAGAATATCTAGGATGCCCAGGTTCCCACACAATCCCCCTGGGAAGTAGCACAAGTCTTCACACTCCCAATGCTGGCAAATTCTTTCTAGGGGATACCACACTAGATTTTTTTAAAGCAGGAGCAGCTCTGTGCAGTCATCTAGATAAGTAAGAAATCTCAGCAGTAAAAAAGAGTAATCTTGCTTTTGGAAAATCCAAAGATATATATTATTGGGGGAAGGGCTCATTTTTATGGGAAGCTTAAGGAAAAATAGAAGGTAGCATTGGATTATTATATTATACCATAAACCACAATAAGCTCAAAATAGGTATGTGACTGAATATAAAAGTCATACCATTAAAAATAGAAGAGGACATCAGTATCTTTGAAAACTATAATTTAGGAAAGATTTTTTTATAGTTTATATATTTTATTACCTACATTTCCAAAAATAGATGTCTTGCTTCCCTGGAAAACCATCTTTTATAACAAAAAAGGGAAGAGAAGAAGAAGAAGGAAGAGAAGAAGAGGAGAAAGAGGAAGAGAAGGAGGAAGAGAAGAGAAGAAGAAGAAGAAGAATAACAAAGGGAGAAAAAAGAAGAAAGAAGAATCACGAAAACTAACGATCATCTCAATCCAATCTGACGTCATATGCAGTATTTCAAACCCATAGCCATCTTTACCCCTTCTGCCTCTGCTTAGAAGAGGAAGGAAGCATCATTTTAGGCTTTCTCTGTGGTAGAAGCAAAATTCTAACCCCTACCACCATATGTGTTCACCTAGCTTTTTTTCTTTAAAGTGTATTGAGCCCATCCTTGACATTTATTGGTTCAAGGACTTAAAAGCTCAGGCAATTGATATAACCTCCTGGTCATCTGGGTACAAAATGAAAGAGCACAGGCTCTGTGATGGTTGACTCTTGCACAATGAAGGGTGACTCAGGGTTTGCTGGATCAGTTAAAGAGTCTTCTGTTACTCATCCTTCTTGAATATTCTTCAGCTGTGGCTCAGTAAATCTCATTTTGTTAACTGCAAAATCACCTAGGAATGTCTTACTTTGTTACAATCTGACCAAAACGTCTTTAAGGTCAAGCTTGGCCATTATAATTTCACAAAATTGTTTTTTCTTGTTCTTTCCATTTATAATGTTGTCAGTGTGTGTTTGTGTGTGTGTGTCTGTGTGTGTGTGTGTGTGTGTGTGTGTGTAATGAAGGGATCAGCCAATGAGGACCCAATACTTGGAATGTGTCCGGAGTTGGTGAGACAGCTTGTAGAGACATGTAATGGAGGAGTCCTTTCCTTCTCAACTTCAGACTATGTGCATGCATTCTCTGTTTCTCGTCCAAGTAGTATACAGTAGTATAGGGACAAAATACAAACTACTGAGTCATACTTCAGTGGTTATGAAAAAGTCTAGAACAGAAGATTTGTCTCTGTCTCCATCTCCGTCTCTCTCTCTCTCTCTCTCTCTCTCTCTCTCTCTCTCTCTCTCTCTCTCTCTCTCTCTCTCTCTCTCTCTCTCTCTCTTTCTCCTCTCTCTCTCTTCTTCTCTCTCTCTCTGTCTCTCTCTCTGTCTCCCTCTCTCTGTCTCTCTCTCTCTGTCTGTCTGTCTCTCTCTCTCTATTTCTGTGTGTGTGTGTGTGTGTGTGTATGTGTGTGTGTCTCTCTCTTTCTCTCTGTGTCTCTCTCTCATCTCTTTCCCCTTACCCCACCATGAGGGCAATTCTAGGCAAGACCTGCTGTGGGCCTATGAATGAGTAAAAACTAGTGCAAATAAAACATCAGCCCATCTGGTGGATGTCTTTCCCACCACCCTCCTATCCCTTAACTACTTGCAGAGTGGGATGTGGTCCTGTATGAGTGTTTGAAGAAAGAAAATCCGGTAAACTTTGCTTTACATCTTTCATCTATCCTTCCTAAATCTGGCAACATACCTCCAAGTTAAGATTAAGTCCACTCCCCCAAATCTTTGTTTAAGAGAAAGATAAAAGTCATCTGTTACAGAAAAATTAGGCTTATGACAATCTGATCAGTATTCTTTATCCACCTAGCTTATATTCCTCTCTTTATTATGCCTGTTTGTCAGAAACAAAGCTGAAGCACTTTGGTACCAGTAGTGGGAAAGAAACTGAAGATGCAAGTGGATGATTGATCCCATTCTCAGACAAGGCACAGGGGTTCAGGTCCTTCCACAGAGAGGGTTTGCCTTTTGGAGGAACAGTTATAAATCTCTCTGTCCTTTGTAAGAAAAAGAGATGGTGGATAAAGATGGAGAAACAGTGAAAAGTAGAGTTGAAGAAATTCAAAATATGATCTCAGTAAAATGAAAGAGAAGCTCATGTGTTGATAGTAAGAAGTGCCTGTGGATGACTGAAACCCATTTTTTTTTCTTTCACTCCTGTGAAAATTCAAAATAGTTGCTCACAATGTCTTCATTGATAGTAAGTCCTCCCCACCCCCACTCTGCTCTTCCACACTAACCCTTTAGCTTTCTCTAATTCCTCCCAAATCAGGCCACTTCGTTTAGGTTTATATTACAATTCCTTAACCAGGAGTTACTAAGATCTTTCCAGAAACTAATTTCTCCCACCTTGAGCTGCGTAGCTAGAGACCAAGAAATCTAGAGCCTAGTCTAGAAGATAAAAGATGATTAGTTGCCGGGTTGATAGCTATGTGCAGAACAACGAGTTACACACGTAGGTGGTATCTTACACAGCCTTAGGGCCGACATTTCAGATAACAAAACAAGCCTACTAGGTTACCATTTTCCTTACTTGGGAACTTGAGTTCCTAAGGGACAAGATGACAAGCGACTTTGTGGAACAATTTGTTAACCTTGAAGTTTATATGTGTTAACTTTGGGGTCTCAGAAAACAATAAAAATCAGATTTGTTTCCGTGGAGATGTTTTCTCTGTAGTTAATCTTAGAATACCTTTATGGGGCAGAAGATCTCTGAAACAGTGGAGGTCTCTTTCAAGATAGAAATCAGTAAGGCTCATCCAGTCCTTGCCACTCCAGTGGTCTCTATTACACAACCCTATAACTCTGTTCTTTTCATTTCTAACGTTACTTTTTTTCTGGGGAGATGTTTTCCTGAAACTCACTCTACTTCCTCAACAAGTTGGAATACATATTTAGGAATGACAGAAATTTTCATATTTAGGGTTATGTACTTGTGTTGTATTGGAATGCCCCATGTGTGGAATATCAAAATACTTATACAGATTTAAATATACTTATTGAAACAATATAAAGGCAAGGGAGGACAGGAGAAAAATACGATCCTTTTATAGATTTTATTAACACCTTTTTTCTTTACATCACAATTATTCCTGAAAACTCCTACCCCTTATAGCAAAGAAGCAAAAATACAATGCAGTGAACTCATCCAATAGCATCTCATTTTTTTTTTCAGATGCTTACTCCAGTAATCCCGTTGCTCTGTTAGGAGTGAGGAGAAAATGTGTTTCCTGTACTCTGGGCCCATAACAGGCTTTTCAACAGTTCAATGTTTGGCTTCCTTTTAGTGATCATCTTACTTATATTAGTGTAGTCACTGGATATGTTGTTTCTTTGGTTGTCCATTCACTCCACTTCAATTTAGACAGCTCTTTCTATGTTTCTCTTAATTCTTCATCTTCAAAATTTATTGCTGTTCTCCAAATATTCCCGTTCATTCTGATACCATAATTTGGCACATAGAGCTCAATTTTCCATTCCATCATTTTTTTCAGACATCTTTTCAAAGAGAATTTTGTTTCCAAGTCTTTACTAACACAAACAGTGATATTCTAACATTTGGTAAATATTTCACCTCTTATTTCTATTCTTCGCTTCCCCAAGAAATATGTCCAGTAGTAGGTTTCCTTGTTCAAAGTGTATGAACACCCTCGTAATTAACTACAAGTGATATCTGAGGTATTCGGACCAATTCACAATGCCACCAACAGTGTGTCTGTGATTTTATAGCTCTTCCCTCCAGCTCCCAGACTCCCAACATTCTTTACTGTTTTGTCACATTTGTTCATAGAGTACTTATATTGAGTTAGGATCATTAATTAATCATTTGTGGTGGAATTCGAACATGAACAATTCCTAAGTTTATTTTAGAGATGATCCTGAATCCTTCCATATATAGGGAGCAAAAAAAAACCAAAGAATGAATATGACCAGTATTGAATGGCCCATCCTGTATGCATTGGGACCATTTGGGTTATCTTAAGTCCCTGGTTATATTCCAACTGGGCTGCAAGATTCCGCTACCTTTGCTTGACCATCAGGTAAGATCAGGGATTTGTGATCTGCTCTGCCATCCTTCCCCCTTTACAATGAACGCCAATCTAGAACTAAAAATCCTGAGACTTTCAACTTTGGGGAAAATAATCTATTCAACATTGAAATGAACTGACTTCCCTGAGTATTGGAGGGTGAATTCCTCAAATACCTTCCCTTTCAATAACTCACATGACCATAAGACTACACTGTACCCATTCATCAACCAAGATGCAGGGTCAAATACTCATCTTTCTGTAGAATGTTTTATTTCTATCACCCTGCTTTCCATCTCTGGTCAAGAGAATAATAAACAAATCCTCATTTCCATGGCTAGTGTGAAAATAATAATAATCTATTACCTAGTGATCTAGATTTCCTAAAACTAAGTTCCCTTCCTTGGATAATACTTTCTAATCCTTCATACCAAATTGTATCAACCTATCCCTCCTGTGTCTCTAACTTTCTGCTTTGCCCCCTGCTATTCCTATTTTGTCCATTGGAAAAGTTTGTTAATTACACCATTGACTGCCCTGTTAGTGTGCCCTTCCCCCAAAGTATGTTGCACATAATTTAATACACACATATTGATTCCCGCCAAAAGAATTTATGTAAGCTCTTTGAGGATAGACATCATTTAGTTTTTGTTTTAATATCTTCAGTGCCTACCACTGTATCAAAGTCCAATTAGTTGACAGTTAATAAATATTCATTGAGTTTGTTTAAGTGTTTTCTAAAAGGCATTTTAAGCTAGGAATTCTTTTGAAAATAGATCATATCCATTCACCACTTATTTACTGGGAATTGTCTTTTCCATGGAATGGAGTCATCTAACTTGCCTAGTGCCTTAACCAGGTAGGTGTGGTCAAGTTAACAAGTATTTTAAAATCTTTTCAATAAGACAAATAGGTGGATCAATGGATAGAAAACTGAGGCTCATGTCAGGAACAGAATTCAAACCCAGCCTCAGACATTTACTAGCTATAGACTTCCTGCAAATCACATAATCGTAACTTGCTCCAGTTTCCTCATTGGTAAAATGGGGATAATAGCACCACCACCACCACCACCACTACCACCAAAAGCCCAGAGTTTTTGTGAGAATCAAATGAGATAATGATTTCAAAGCATTAACACAGTGCCTAGCACGTAGGAAGCTCTATTTAAATGCTATCATTATTACTATTATTTATTTGCCCATCTACTTATTTATTTATTTGGCTGAGTATTTTTGTTTGTAGTCTTTAAGCATCCACTATGTGCAGGTCAACTTCCCTGGGTATTGTCTAAAGAAAACAATCATTTATCCTTGGGAAGCTCAGATTACTAGTACAAGAAGATTAGAACCTGAAGTATCTTTTAAAACTTTAATCATAACTGAGAAACCATGTAACCTGAAGAACATGCCAAGGGACAACAATGTCACAAAATCCTCCTGAGCCCCCACTGATGTTCTCTCCATATGGAATTTCATCATTTCTACCAGCATGTTCTAAAAGATACACAGCCTAAAACAGGTTGCAGGAGAGTATACCAGTCTTCTGACTCTCATAAGGACAGGGCTTCTTTCTCTGTAGCAATGATAGTGAAAGAAAAATAAAATGGATTCAGCCCATCCCAATTAACTTGGCACTGTGGGGGGATACTCCTTGAAGTATTTAAAAAAACACATTTAACATCCTCAACCTCTAGCTCTTTGTTTTCCACAAAAAGGAAAAAAAATCCCAACAACGTTAGAATAGAAAATAAGATCACTTTAGATGAAAAAGGAGACAGAATGTTAAAGTTTCCAAGTCTTTCTTTAAATGTTATAAAGGCCTATGATAACTATCACATTTACCTTTTGAAAAATCAATTTACACTCAGCTGTGAAATTGAATTTTTTCTCAAAGTTTGGATTTTGAGAGGAGAAATCATATTTACACTCAAAGGTAGATTGGAGCTAGCTTAAACCAGCTTGTTTAAGCTGATTATTTGCTGTGTTAGCATTTCTACACTAGACAAATGCTACAAATCACAGATTGATTTGTTTGTTTTTTCTGGATTTCTACAGAAAATGATGGAGAAAATATTTATAGTGCAGTCTAAACTTAAAAATGTGTCTGTGTTTTGGAGAAGCTGATCATTAAACATATACCAGCATACCATTGATATACTTCTTCAGTTTTCATGGTCTTTACTTGAGGATTCTTTTTTTTTAAAACCCTTATTGAATTAGAAATATTAATTATCAATAAAGATGGGTTTTATCTTGGATAAAATAATACAATAAATAAAAAGCTGAGATACAGTTGTTTTTTTTAATGTCATCACTTGACTTATCCCTTAAAAACAGATAGAAGAAATTAAAATTGATTTAAAGTCAAGTATCACACCCCCTAGAGGAGGATTAGGATAAAAGATCTTGTCTCATTGACTATCTCTGCCATGAAAAATGTTAACCACTGAATCAATGTTTCATTAAAGAATTGTACAAGAAATACTAACAATGAGCAGGAGAATGAAGACAGAGCATAATGGGTTTTGTGGAAACAAGGGAGAACTTGTGGAAACAAAGCAATTGATTCCCCTTCAGAAATACTGAAACCCTTTTCAAGGAAGGACAAATAGAAGATCTACAGGGGGGTTAGGGAGTTTTCAAAGTAGTTTGTGAATAAGATGTTCTGTATGGTTTTCTGAATATGTATGCTTAAAAAAATGGAAGAAAGCATGTGGAAAACTCATTTTTCCTCTCCCTTATAACCTGAAGCTGAGATCCAGAGACTGTTTTTTTTCTACAACAGGTAAATTGGCAAACAGTGCAGGCATTAAATGAAATTGGGGTGCATGGGGCAGGGTGAAGGAGAGATTGGCAATGAGAGGTTGCAACTACAAATCCCAGGACACTGGATGGTTCTCAGAAAAAAATCATGGCACGAATCAGAAAAGATATTTAAGTTAAATAGTGAGGGAAACTGTCACTCAGTTGTACAAAAGCATGTAAGACACTTAGGGTACCATAGACTAGAGGATGGAACTTCTTCCTCTTCCTTTAGGGGAAAAAGGTATAGACAATTGTGTTGGATGAATTAGTTGGCATTGTGCCTGGAGTTAGGGGTAGAGCCAGGATGTTTTCTCAAGGATCTTTCCAGTATTAGAGGTGTCTGATGCTAGGACACTCATGAGGCTGTACCTTTAACATTGCAATCAGTTTTCAAGGCTGAGCAGCCAGTATTATCCAATAGAGAACTAGACCAGGAGGAGGTGATGTAAATCTTAGTTTTGTCCTGTTTCCAATCTGCTATTGTTTATCATTTATTGAATCCACACTTAACCAAGGGATAATGATCATTTCTGAATTCCTCACAGAGTGAACAGTATAAGCCTGCAATATAAATCACTCATATAGGACCAAGAACATCCCAAAGAAATGATGAAGACAGATTCTGTTCTTAGGGTGGGGGATGCTGTTGGAGGGGGTTAGATTTCCCTTTCATTTTCTCATGAACTTTTTCTTTAATATACTGGACTAGAGTTCATAGGAAAGAGGAACTGTTATTTAAACACTGTGAGGAAGGGAGTAGGAATAAAACATGACAACTGAATAAATCACTTAACTTCTATATTTTTCTATTTCCAGAATAAATAAAAAAATCTTACTACTTCTTACCCTGCAGGGACTTCATTCTCCAAAGATGGCACTATACTCTTCAAAGGAAGAGAGTTATTGAGGGTTTATCTTTTGGGAAAAAACAAAACTGTGAAATTCATTCACAAATCCAGATGTGAGGTTTATAAATACCATGAAAAACATGAACATATTTGAACACACCTAGATAGTTGACTGTATTTTTCAGCTTCAATTTCTATCTGGATATTTGAAATCATCAGGACAGACATAAACACAGACAGAGTTATTTCTCATTGTCTAAAGGAGAAGTCTCCACTGAACAGATAAAGTAGAGAAAATGTCTCATTGTTGCCTTTCTCTCTTACCAAAGTGTGTTAGAGTTGCTGTTCCTCATTAGCAGAGGTGTTTATGGAATTTCATATTCATTTAGATGATTTAAACTTTTTTCACATTCATTTAGATGATTTAAATTTTTCATCAAAAACAAACATCTTCAATGATTTCTAATATGAATATACAGAGGGTCCCAAAAATCTTATGTGAGGTCTAGGTCTATGTCATGTTTATGTTTATGTCTACATCTACATCAACATCTATGTCTGTGTCTATGTCTATGTCTGTGCGTTTGCCTCCATCTATGTCTATGTATGTCTAGGTATATGGGTGCATATGCATATTGTAGTGTAAGTTTGCATGCACCTGCATATGTGTATATACTTATCTATTTTGTGTGTATATATATATATGTGTGTTATACATATCTGCCTATATTTAGAGGTTAGAAGTATATTTTGGTGGACATACATGCATACACAAATATACATGTGTGTGTATATGTGTGTACATGCATATTCATGTGTGCATATACACACACATAAGCACATATTTACAACATATGCATTTGTTTTTCCTATATGTGTGTATGTACATACATGTGTACATGAATGAATGTGATATATAGGTGTGCATATGAATACATACAAATATATGTTTATTTTCATGTATATTCAAATACACATGTGTGTGTATGCATGTGTGTATGTTTTACATAATTTTGCCAAGCCATTGATTCCATTGGTACAGGAAAATTCCCTAGAATTAATTCCTCTACTAAGGCAGATCTGCACTCTAAAATTTCTAGTCTTAGAGTGTTGCCTTGGACCCTGAGTGTTTAAGGGACCTGCCCTGGGTCACACAATAGGGGTCAGAGGCAGTACTTCTTGGAGTCAGGTTTCTTGTGTTGATCACTTCTTTATCCACAATATAAAAGATACACAGGTAGAATTATGAATCAAGAGGCTGATTTCCACAGGTCCCACAGACAAAAGCAATAGACTCTTCTTACTCTGTGATCTCATTCTACACCTAAATTCCAATTTTTCTCTGTCATATTCATTATAAGAACAATTGATTAAATTCATTTTCATGAATCAGAGCTCACAACATTATGAAAGTGTAATTGTGACTCTCCGAACTATCCTGGAGTTTTATATATTCAGTTCCAGGAAAATGGAAGATCCTTGAGTGAGGGGGCTGTTTTGTTTTGTTTTCATACCTGGTTCTGAGATGGAGAAATAGTAGATAGCTAAGGAATACTTCCAAATGGCCAGATTAAATCGAACACACACAATCATGAGATGACTAAGGTCCTGGCAGTCGAGCTGAAAGACTGATCATAAGCCCACCTTTGAGTAAACTGAATGATACCATCAACTACCTTTTGCTTGGAAAAGAGAGTAGATAGCCAAAGGGAAAGAATTAGCAAATTACTGTCATTCACTTTGATGACCTAACAAAATGTAAGTGACCTTTTTTCACTACATCTATCCTATCACCTTCACTTTCCACACAAACCCAACTAAAAGCAGAAATTCTATATCCATTATTAATATTCAAATTAAAACATGTTCCACTGAAAAACAAACTAGGACATCTAGAGCCTGAACTCTTGTCAAAGAGATAAATAATACCAACTCATCAACCCACAAAAATGTAGTTATCCATTCCACTTTGTGGGATTTAGGGGTGTGGCACCCATATGATCTGGAAAATCTGTGTAAAAATTTTTGGCCCTCTCTTTGTATCAGAGAAGAGTTCTGAATTTTTTCTTCTTTTTTTTATAGGATGTTTCCAGTACCTTATTGTAAAATTTAAATTAAGTATTGGGACATAGGCATATTTTATGCATTTCTGAGTTTCTGAAGTTTTTCTTTGTCATCTGTTAGCCTTTGAGTGTCATTGGCAACTTCTGCAAAACTCCCCCAAAATTCCCTTTTACAGTAATTTTGTATGCCATTCTACAATATCTCATAACCACAATAGGGAAAATCATGATGTGGAAGGGATAACTCTGTTTCCAACCTAATCTCCTTTAGGGCATACTCAGAGCTCCTATGAAATAATGGCTTCTCATGGGTCCAGTTGTTAGCAGGTCTAATGAGGTACGTTGGCATTTGTAGAGTTGCTATATCATCTTTGATTTTGATGCTTATGATGTTTAGCAACAACAGTATTCTGGAGGATGCATCAAGAGGATAGACAAGAAATTTTCTCCACCAGAAATAATTCATCCCTAAGGGGATTTCTCTAATTCAAAAATAATAGAACTAAGGGAGAGAAAAATGTGAAAATTAAAGCAAAAGTTTTGCCTTCCCTAAAATTCTTTTCAGAGACTCTTTGACATCTTTGTTTCTTAGAGAGTAGATGAGTGGGTTCAACATGGGCGTAATGAGGGTATAACACACAGAAGCCACTTTACGCAGTTCAGGGTTGTTGGGGGGAATGAGATACACAAAGAAGGCAGTTCCATACAACAAACTTACCACCCCAAGGTGGGAACCACAAGTGGAGAAGGCTTTCATTCGACCCGCAGCAGATCTGATCTTCAGGATGGTGGACACAATATAAACATAGGAAACCATGATAACTATCAGAGTGGGCAAAATAATGATTCCTGACAGAATTAATGACACCATTCGATTGACAACAATGTTGGAACATGAGATCTTTTCAATTGAGTAGGAGTCACAGTAAAAGTGGTCAATAACTCTAGAGGCACAGAAGGACAAAGTGAAGGTGATACTGACTAGGAGAACAGAGGTGACCCAGCCGCAAAAATAAGAACCAATCACAAGCTGGGTACAAAGTTGCCTTGACATGCGGACAGAATACTGCAGTGGGGAGCAGATGGCTACAAAGCGATCATATGCCATGGCTGCCAAGACAAAACCCTCTGCTACCATGAACAGGACAAAGAAGAAAAACTGAATCACACAGCCCACAAAGGAAATGGACTTACTTGATGATAAGAAATTGGCCATGGCCTTTGGTGCCACAGCAGAGGAGTAGGAGAGATCAATGAAGGAGAGGTTGCCTAGGAAGAAATACATTGGTGTATTCAGTCGGGGATCAATCAGGATGATGGCCAGGATGCCAACATTTCCTAAGAGGACCATGCTGTAGACAAATAGGAAAGCCAGGAAAAGAAAGATATGGAGGTCTGGGTGAACTCGGAAGCCAACAAAAGTGAAGTCAGTCACCTCAGAGTGGTTGTTTGTTCCTTGGTCCCCCATGGTGGAGGCCTGTTAAGAAAAACAATGTCAACCTCAAAAAAATGAATTTTCACTTTCCATCTTGGTATCACCGGTGGCAATACTTGCCAACTATTGCCAAGTATTTTCCCATTTTTGACAACTTGCTATGATAAGTGTATGTTATGAATATCTCTTTACTAAGATCTACATATTTCTTTTTTAAATGAATATTTCATGACTTTTTTCTCCTCTGTATTCCTTTACATCATTTAAAATGGAAAGACCAAAGAAGTATTGGACTAAAGTGATGAGGGAGGAAACATTCACCAAGAGAAGGCTGCCAGACATGAGCAAGCTTGAGGAATCATTTTTTTCAAAGTCTTTACAAATAAAATCGTCACCCATATTTTTGAACTAGGTTAAATTTGCTGGCAATTCTTTTTTTTTTAATTACAAATAAAACTTTTGATTTGTCCTATTGTAGTGCTTCAGCCTACATAACCTTCAACCAAGGACTTCATTAAGTACTTCCTAGGGTGGAAGCTAGTCTATAACTTAAGAGTTATTTCTGCAGCACCAAAAAGTTAAATGATCTGCCCATGGCCAGGTATGTATCAGAGGGAGAAGCTGAATCCAGGCAGGGGTTGCTGGAACTAGCTCCAGTCAATTGCTAATTTCTTACATTTCAAAATCAGGAGTGCTACAAATCAGGGCTTAACTTATTATTTTGCTGATTGTCTAGCCTTTTAAAAGTGACTAAGGAAATGTTAATAATGAAGAGTGAACTTAAAAGTATATTGTGCATGCAATTTGTTTTGGCAGAGAACTCTGTTATTAAACATTTAGTAGCATATCTAACAGAATTCAAGGATTTCTGACCCCAAGACCAGTCACCACGCCTTACTTATTTCTCTGTGAAGTAACTAGGTATCGAATTGGTAAGCACTGCAATGGATAGAGTGCTGGATCTGGATCAGAAGACTCATCCTTCCGAATTCAAATCTGTTCTTAGACACTCATTAGCTGTGTGATTCTGTCACTTAATCCTGTTTGCCTCAGTTTCTACGTCTGGAATGTAGATCTACATCTACATCTACATTGTCTGGAGCTAGCCGGAGAAGAAAACGGCAAACCAACCATTCCAGTACCTTTGCTAAGAAAGTCCACATGGGGTCACCAAGAGTTGGACACAACTGAAATAACTTAAAAACAACAACACAACTTGCTGTGCAAGGCAGAAATGCAAAGATTTAAGTTTTCCCTTGTAGAGCTTATAATATCAGAATGGGGAAGGAGAGAGAACGTATTGTAATGTAGGTTATTTAATACTAACTTATAAGAAACTATGGGTTTTTTTGTTTTTTGGGGGGAAAGGCCTGTTTTATGAAATTGGGAATGGTAGTGGAGAGAACTATTTTTACATTAGAGAGATCAAAGCGATTTTCACAGAAAAAAAGGTGTTATTCAATCTAGGTTTAGTATTCACAGATAATTATATTACTTAGACAAGTAGGCTAAGGATCTTCAATTTTATTATCATGGGACTCTCTCTCCACTGAGTCTGTGACTTGAGTAGACAAATCCTAGGGTATTACTTGAGGCACAATGAAGTTAAGTGGCTTGACTTAGCTAGTAACAGGGGTAGGATTTGAACCCAGTGCTTCTCAGATCCAAGTCCAGTACTCTATCTTCTAAGGTTAAGCTATGCTACAATAATTATACTATTTCTGAATAACAATAATGTATATTTTCATAGTGCTTCCAGTTTTACAAACTACTTTATTGTAGCTCTGTAAGACAAGTAGCACATATGTTATCTTGTTTCCATGGAGTAGGAAATTGTGGTTCAGAAGGCTTAAATGACTCAATTATGGAGCAACTATAAGTTAAAGATAGAATATGTACCCAAATCTCCTGACTCAATGTTCTTTTCATTGCAGTAGCAAGAGGTACAAAACAAAGTACTCTTGTGGTTCCGAGAGGGAAGGAACTGTTACTAATTAGGATCATCAGGGAAGGCTCCATGGAGGAAGTCACACTGGAGTCCATTGACACATGCATTCAACAAGGTTTAAGGAACAATTCTTGACAGCATATAGTTGGGAAATGGAGCACTGTGCACAAAAAATATCCTGGTTAAGTTGGAGCATGGATGTTGTTTAAGGAAGAATATCAGATCAACCTAGGAAAGCAGATTGACAGAAGTTTCTGAGGGCATTGACATTAAGTTTTTGGAGCATTTATGATATTGCCAAGAAAGAAAAACATTTTGGCAGCAGTGTAGAGGCTAGATTGAATGGGGGAGAGAGTAAAGGTAGAAAAACCTATTAGGAAGACACTGAAGTATTCTCATCATCTCAGAGATAGAAAGCATTTTGAGGGTATCTAGCCTAGCCAATGCCTAAGCATGAATTCCTGCCTTGAGTGTCCCTGGTAAGTGCTTTGAAACGTCCAAAGACAGGCAAATTCACTGCCTGTTGAAGCAATTGATTCCATTTTCAGACATTTTTCTGGCCCCTAGTAGGTAACTAAGCAGGTAGGTGGCAGGTAGAGCACTGGACTGGGAGTCAAGAAGACTCATATTCCTGAGTTCAAATCTGGCCTCAGACACTTACTGGTTGTGAGAGCCTGGGCAAGTCACTTAACTTTGCTTCAGTTTCCTCATCTGTAAAATGAGCTGGAGCAGGAAACAGCCACTCCAGTGTCTTTGCCAAGAAAATCCCAAATGGGGTCACGAAGATTCAGATATGACTGCATAACAAAAGTTGCTTAAATGCTTATTGATTGATCACTAAGTGATTATAATGTCATTCCCCTACCCTTCCCCGCATCCAACACATTAATCTGTCTCTTCTGGGACCAAGTAAACAAGGCTTCTATGTAGCATCCCTTCTGACACTTGAAGATAGGAATACTACACCCATTAAGTCTCCTGTTCTTTAGGCTAAATAGCCCCAGGTCCTTCAATTAGCCCTCATATGGCATAGTCTCCACTTTCATCAATTTCTTAAATATAATCCTTGCTTGAATATCCTCCAATCTGTCAAAGTCCTTCCCAAAATAAACACAGTATCTCTGTGTAGACAGATATAGAAAGAGAATGATCATTTGTCTCATTCTGGATACTAACTGTCTACTAAAGCAGATCATGAAAGCAAAAATTGAATTAACTTTTGCCTCATCACTGTAGAGAATAAGCTTGGATGCAAAGAAACCATATGAGTCAATACTTCCTCCTGCTCCTTTGAATACATAGGGTCAATATGTGTGAAACACTGCATGCAATTTATTGTTTTATTTTCCATTTGTTCATTGGTTTTGCTAAATTTGTTTTACTCTTTAAAAAGACATTCTTTGTTTTAAGGGATAGCTCTCTGAGAGATTAAAGAGGGAGAGACAGCCAATCAGCCAGTCAATAAACATTTATTAAATGTCACTGTGAACCAGGCACTAACAGATGCCAAGGAAATATAAGCTATAAAAAAGCAGCAACAATAAATATCTATTTTTTAATTTAAAAACTAGAAGAAGAAGCAATTCAAAAGCTTATAGAAGGTGTACTAGAGTCCTTCTGTATAGTGTGCTGCCCAGAACACTCACTACTGTGAATGCCCAAGAAATTTTCACTATAAAATCATCAAACTGGTGCATTTATTCAATGCCTATGAGTCCCACTTTCCTCATCTTAAAATGAGGATAAATAAATATTTCCATGCCCTACCTCAGAGGGTAACTATGAAATAAAATGAAATCAACATATTAAGGTATGTTTTGTCATAAAAGAATAGAAGTTGGACCTGTGATTTCATAAATATAGAAAAAATCTTCCTAAGGAAATATTCTCTATCGAAGCAGGTTGGCACCTCCTCAACAAATGATCATCCTAGCAAGCTGTCTAGAACACCAAAGAGGTTAATGGACTTGCCCAAGGTCACACAGCCAGGATGTGCCAGAGGAAGGAAGTGAACCTGGTCTTACTCCAAAGTTGACTCTCTGGATGCAGGGGAAGTACAGTAAATGGCAAGGGTAAAAATTTAAAGTGAGAGAAGAAAACCAGACACAGACTACTGAGGAATATCCATGTTAAGAAGGGGGAAAGAAGATAAGAATCAGAAAAGGAGTGGTTCAAGAGATAGGAGAAGAATCACAAGAATGTGATATTTCTGAAGCCTAAGGAGAAAAGGGTATCTATAAGCTAGGGTCAATCAAACCCCTCTAACACTAAAGAGATCAAAGAAGAAGAGGAGGACTCAAACCAAAAGACTATTAAATTTGGTAACTAGGGGGACACTGTTGACTTTTGAGAGAATAATTTCAGTAGAGTGGTGGAGGCAGAAGCCAGTTTCTCCAAGAAGTCATAAGGAGATCACATGTGGTATGATGGTATAGCTACTGGATAAAGACAACTCTATCAAAATGATGGGCAAAGAAAGGCAGAAGAGAGATGAGATAATCACTGCATGATCAGCATGATCAAGAGGTGACTCTAAAAAAAGTAAAAACACTGGGCGTACCTGGACACGTGTGTGCTGGATCCTAAGAGCAAATTGTTATATTTTCAGTATTTATACCTTGGAAATAAGCAAACACTAAAAATCAAGCTTGATAGATTTTTTTTATTGTCTCCATCTTAAGAAAAAAATGGATAAAATTTTAATAATGCCGATTAAATCTGAAAATGCATTCTATATACTTTTTTTAATGAACTAATTGTTAAACATTCACTAGCACTCTCCTTCCTGAGTATGTTTGTAGGAAATTAAGAAGGCACCTTTGGAGGAAGAAATATTGAGATACAAGGGAAAGGGCAATGATTGGTGAAACTGGATCTTTAGTTTATGATGAATAAGACCTATTTCTGATGAAAGCAAGGGAATAGAACATATGGTTTCTCAAGTTTGTTTGTTTTTTCCCAAAGATCAAAGGCAAGATTTAGTTTTTAGAAAATGGAGTACTTTACATCATCTCCTAATTTTATGACTAAAAACAGCGGATATCTAACAATTGTGTCATCTGAATGAAATGGAAAATGATCTTTTTATTTTCTTACCTGAAAATGTTTCTTTTTCCTTCCCTTGGTCACTCTTGTGACTGCAGAACTCCAATATTTTTTGGTGTTTGACTCTTGAGAGAGGTAGAAGTTGAAGAAATTAATAAGTCAAAATTAACCACATTAAGTGATCATTTATACCAAATACAAACCTAAGAATTTCCCAATTACATCATCATGTCTTAGTTTTGGATCCTTCCTACATATCCATATTTTCTCATAATATCCCATTTTGAATAGCTAGTCTCTTTAAAAAAATCTGTAAAGATGCATCCCTTCTCAGCACCCACGTATAGACTAGGAAATCCCAAAATTAGAAAATGTTAGATCTAAGGGATACTTTAAGGAAACTAAGATCCAGAAAAGGTTCATTAGTATACACTGTGTCATTCAGGCAGTGAATGGTAAAATCTAAGACTCAAATCCAGATTTTCAGATTCTTTTAGCCCCACTTTCCAAAAATACCATAAGATCATAGCAATAATAAAACCTACTTTGCAAGGTTGTTGTGAGAATTAAAGGACTGGTGCAAATCTTAAAGCACTTTAACCATGTCTAATTAGTACAGGAACCCAAACTAGCTTCTGAATCATCAATGAAAAATGGCAGAGAATGTCAAAACTGGAAGCCATGGGAGATTATTTAATCCAACCTCCTTGTCATTTCAGTTTTATGAAAAATTTACTGGAACTAAAATTAGGACAACTATAAAAACTGGAACTGGTACTCATAGAACCAAGTAATAAAGATGGAAGAAAATTAACTACCCTGCCCTCCTTTCTGAGTAGTTTTTCAGCTGTTAGATTGAGGAGGCTGAAAAGATAATTGAAATTAACAAGGGCAAAGGACTCAAGTCATCTGTGAATGGTTTGAAAGTTCCAAGTTAATCTGCTAAGATTACAGCAACATGGAATTGTGGTGGCTTTAATTGTCTTAAATCTGATGTAATCTCTGCAGGTAATTGCAAGATGAATGTTGTTCTGAATTTTCTGGGAGGAGACCCCTGGAGAGAAGAAGAATAGGTCAATTATGGAAACACAACAAAGAGCAGACACCAGGGCCATGACCCAAAAGGAATCAAGCTGAAGATAATAAGCGGTAGAGGAGCACAAATTCTAAGAGAAATCGAAACAACATACCTCAATGACGATGGTTTATTCCCTTGTTTTGTCACCAGTTTTCTTGTTGGCAAAAGGTGCTAGGTAATTCTCATCTCCCTCTATCTCAACAGACATATTGTCTGGCCAAATAAGGGATCTTGCCCACCAAAGAATAAAGTGCTATCAAAATTGAGGATCATAATGATTCAGTAAACCCCAATTTTTCAGATCCAAATAATCAAAATACTTAGGAATAAAGAGGCTATGTATTTTTTGTAAAATTTTTAAATTTTAACTTAAATACAAAATGAGAAAAGAAAAAAAACAAACGTTGCCATGTATTTAGCAGACCATAAGAGAAAATTCAGTATAACAAGACATTTCCATTTCAAAAAAACCTATATAATAAATACTACACATAGTCTTCGAAGCTGCCCAGCTTTGCTTCCTTGTGGGTTTTCCTTTGTTCTCTGCAGAGCACTTTTTGCTTTATTTTTCCCTTCCTCGCCCTCCCACCCTGTACATACACATACATAAATGCTCACATATAAATGTAAATCTATAAACAAACACATATATACATATACACATACATGTAAGACCATACTGTGCTTGTTTCCACCTTTTATCTTTTCCTCTGAAGGTAGATAGCATCTTACTTCATAGATCCACTTTCTAAATGGATTTTAGAAATTTCCAGCAATATCCCAATCCAATTACATCCTATCTAAGAAATTACCTATGGAAGTTTTCCCCTCAATTTTCTGCATTCCTTCTCTTCTTGGCTAAATAAGTTTTATGCAAACAAGAAGATTTTAATTCAAAATAATCAAAATTATCTTTTTACACTTCAACAATGTTGTCCCTTATAATATAGTTTAAGGTCTGATGTTGATGAATCTACTTCCTTTATATCTTTTTTTCCTAGTTTCTTTGACTTTCCTGACCTTTTGCTCTTCCAAATGAGCTTTGTTATTATTTTTTCTAACTTAGTAAAAAAAAATTTTTAGTAATTTAATTGGGGTGACATTGAATAAATAGATTAATTAAGTAAAATTTCACTTTTAAATGGTTTTGGCTTTACCCACCCATATATAATGAATATTATTTCAATTACTTATATCTGAGGTTATTTGTATCAAAAAGTGTTTTGTGTTTTATGTTTATGTTCATATAATTCCTGTGTCTGTTTTGGAGGTATATTGTCCAGGCATCTTATACTGTCTAGGTATTTTAAATGGTCTAAAAGAGCGTTGAATAATATAGACACATAGTACAGTTTTTCTTTTTTTACTTAACTCTTTTAACTTTAACTTTTCTGAGATCATGATTACTATCCCTGCTTTCTTCTATATATAAAATCCTATTCCTGCCCTTTATTTTATCTTTCTTTGTATCTCTCATTTTTATAATGTTTCCTGAAATCATATACTGTTGAATTCAAATTTTTAATCTGCTATCCATTTCTGTTTTATAAGTAAATTCATCCCATTCACATTTTAATCTACAATTGCTTGCCATATATTTTCCTCCTTCTTATTTTTCTCACTATCTTTCTCCCTGTATTAACTGGATACCTCCTCACCCCCTGCTTCTACCGCCACCTTGCCTTCTTATTCTTTAACCTATATACCCCTCTAAGAGTCCCTCCTTATCCTCTCCCTACATCCTATCCCTTTCCCTCTTATTTCTTTCTGAATTTAGAAGAGTTTTAAATCTTTCTAGATATATATGTATATGTGTACATATATACATATATGCATAAATGTACATAGATACATACATATATGTATTATGTGTGTGCATATATAATATATATATACATTTCCTTCTTTAACCCATTCTGATGAGATAAGATTCAACACTACCCACCTTCCCCCCACTAGCTTCTTCTGTACCAGTTTTTCCTTTTATGTCTCATTTGTATGAGATAATTACTTTTTTATCTCTCCAAAAAGTTTTATTTCTTTTAGAATCACAACATCATACTGAGTTGAGCACATCTTTCTTCTTTCCTTTCTTTCTTTCTTCTTTCTTTCTTTCTCTCTTTCATCATGTGCAATTATCTTTTTTATTGTACTATGTTATGGAAATGCTTATTTATTCCATAATTTTTAAAAAATTAAGTTAAATCTAAATTAGTTGGAGTCACTTGTACATTCATAGTGATCTTTTAGATAGGCTTCCTGTTTCTATCTCACTAGAATTGTTTGTGTTTTCAGCACTTCATTCTTAAAATTTTCCTATCCCTCTTGCTTGGACTTTATAGATTTGTAAGACATGGGATTCTACCTATCCTTTCTTCTGAACCTTAATAATTTTGTTTTCGTTTTCAACATTGACTTCCACAAGATTTTAAATTCCAAATTTTATCCCCATCTCTCTCCTCCTCCCTACCCCATGATGGCATTCATTCTGATGCCCCTTCCCCAATCTGTCCTCCTTCTATTACTCTTTGCCCTTCTCTTATTCCCTTCCTTTCTATTTTCCTATATGGCAGTATAGATCTCTATACCCCATTGCCTGTCTATCTTACTTCCCAGGTGCATGTATAAACAATGTTTAATATTTGTTTTTAAAACTTTGAATTTCGGGGGGGCAGAGCCAAGATGGCGGAGTAGAAGGACGCACGTTTACGAGCTCCGAAACCAAAGCCCATAGAATTAATGTAAAAAGAGACCCCCATAACTTCTGGGTCAATACAAGGTGTGCAGAAACGGAGTGGAGGAGATTTCCGTTCCAGGGAGCCCTGGAGACCCGTCCCCAGGGTCCGTTGTGCCCTGGAAAGCGGACCCCACCCCCAGCGCTGCCCTGGCCGCAGCCCCAGAGAAGCTGACCCGAGCAGGCTTCAGAGATGGAAGCTCCGGCAGCCAGGAAAGTCCCTCCACCCACAGAAGCTACAGGTCAGTGAGAGAGAAGGCCGGGCTGGAGGAAGGGAGCGGAGCATCTCCATGACTCGGGTCCCCTCAGGAGGAAGCGGCGGCAGAGACGGGGGCAGGAAGCGGCGGAGGCAGAGGGGTGGGCGGCGGCTGAGGCAGCAGAGGCCCAGGACTCAGGAATCCCCCAGCAGCAGGCAGGCTCTTCATTACGGAAGGTCTCTGCATGAACGACCTGAGGGGGCTGAGCCTGGGAGACAGCCCTGCCCCCACCCCGCTCTATTAATGAAGGCCTCTGCATAAAGCCCCTGAGGGAACTGAGCCTAGGAGGTGGGCCCCCCACCCCGCCCCCACCCGCTCTGTTCCTGAAAGTCTCTGCATAAAGCCCCTGAGGGAGCTGAGCCTGGGAGGCGGCCCTGCCTCCACCCCAGCGCCAGAACTAAAGCTTGCCACGGAAAGACCATTTGAATCTCAGAGGCCAAGCACTAGCTGAGCGGATCCAGGCGGGGGTGGAAAGGAATCTCAGAAGTCAAGTAACTGGCTGGGAAAATGCCTAGAAAAGGGAAGAAAAATAAGATATAGAGAGTTTTTTCTAACAAATGCAAATGA